>LPNX011053087.1:383394-473727 GCA_001517045.1 Pseudotsuga menziesii
CACTTATTGTATTATTTGGAACAAAGGGTCAATGGGGAAGCATTCATGAAATCAACTACTAAGGGCGGAAATGCCCATTGATTTTCTATACCAACATAATTTTTCAATACTAACATAATTTTGCAATGAATCTACAACATTCTTCAAGGTATCAACCTTCTCTAATAGTACTTTGTTCTTCTCAACCATGTCTATTGAACATCAATTAAGCATGCTTCTTTCCTTCTATGGCAATGTCATGCTCATCCTTTCTACAACTTTGTTATGTTGAGGTGTGTATGAAGTAGTATTTTTCCTTACTATTCTACACTTTTTACAAAATTCCTCGAACTCATTCCATGGAAGTCTCTGTCATTATCAATTTGTTCATAACACCTTTATCTTCTTCTTTTCCCGGTTTTCTACAAGATATTTAAACTCTTTAAATTTACTAAAAACCTCATATTTCTTAAAGAGAAAAAAGACCCATGTGTTCCTCAAGAAATCATCGATCAATGAAACGTAATACACATATTTACCTAGCGATGGAATAAGAATAGGTCAAAGCACATCATTGTGTATTAACTAAAGGGTTTCTTTTCTCTTGTAGAACCAGATGGGAATCTCACTTGATTTTGTTTACCATATATGCAATGTTCACAGAAATCAAAATCTAATGAGAAACTATACATACCTACAACCATACAATTACCATGCAATTATCGAAGGCCCTTCTCTCCAATAGGTCTCATTCTTTGTTACCATAGCATTGTCTTGTCTATAGGGACTACAGGGCCCTATCTTGTACATGTTATCCTCGGGAATAATAGAATTGTTACACCCATCAATGAAATTTCTTCCCATCAACTTGTACATAGTTATCATCCGAACTCCAAAACTATTTCTCCTCAAACCATATTGTATGTTTCCTTTTCAAATATAGTGTGCAAACTTGCATTATCCATCTTACCTACATATTTTAGGTTTCTAACCAAATATGGAATGTGAAAACCCCAAGGAAGAGTTATAATCCTTCATGTTTAAGTAATAACTTGACCCTTCCACATCTTATGATTCTGGTCATTGAGTCATCTCCTAGGTAAAGATCACCTCCATTGTACTTTTCATATCCACAAACAACTTCATGTGAGTATTCATATGAAATGAAGCACCTATTTCGATCAATCATACATCATGATCTTCTTGTGTACCTATAGATTCCAACTAAACATCTCCTCATTCATATGTAGAGGGTTTCATTTTTGTGGAAGGTGCATCATTGGATCCCTTACCTCTATCAACACTCTTTGATCCGCTATTTCTCTTATAATGCTCATCTTTACTACATTTCCAACGTTTCTTTCAAATTGTCCCGGGGATTTAGAAATTCCCCGAAAACACCTACTCTTTATCTCTTAGGAATGACCTCTCATATATAAAACATCCTTGGTCACATTCTCCATTGATTTGTCCTCATTTCCTTTGATAACAGGGATGCAACTACATCCTCAAACATTAATATGGATTAGATGACACTACCAATAGCTACAACCATATTATCAAAATTGTTTGGAAAAGAACATAGAAAGGTAATACACGTATCCTCTTCCTCTGTATTAATATTAATATAGAAAAATTGACTTACATAGTATCAAATACATTTAGATGATCTTCCATGGTGCCACCATTAACAACTTCTTTCAAAGAAATAACTTGTTTACTAGAGCTTTGACTGATACAAGTTCCCTAGCTTATCCCACAACTTATTTTCATTATATTCTCCAGAAACATTCAACAACAATGAATCTGAGAGGTAGAGTCGAATCACTGTTCTCGCTTTCCTCTCTATTTTTTCCCAATCTTCTTTCGACATACTAGTGAGTGTGGAAAATTTTAATGACACAATTTTCTTAAAGCTTAAAAATCTTGGTGAATCTTACTAATTCTTAAATTTGCAATTATAAAATGTTTGGTATAATTTTTGTAAAAATATTCAAATTTCTAAGGACCGTATATAGTTTTTGGGCATTTTGGTGATTTTTAGAGTTTCAAAAAAAATATCCCATGGATTTTGGGAAAATTATGTTAGAAAAAAATGGAAATTAATGGCGAATCTTTTTTGGGGAAAAGTCATCAAAAAATAACACATCGGATAAATTTCACCCCTAAAATTTTCCCTTTTAATGGGATCGGTACTTGGATCCATATCAATCCACTAATATCTATCTACAAGAATACCTTCCATAAGAAAATGAATATTTCCATAGTTCGTCTTATTGGGAGTTAGTTTCCTCTAATTATTATATATTTTTCACATCACTCACCTTTCACACTATAGCTCCTAACTAATTTAAATTATTGTAGTATGTTATTTTAATTATTCTTGCCATTCGTTTAATTATTTTAATTAATTATTTCTTTACCTCCAAAAGTTACTCCTTATAGACCTCCCATCTAGATTTTAGTTGATAAAAAAATTTCCTTTCTACTATAATTCTTCTATCAAAACCTAACTAACTTTGACCTTTTTTATTCTCATTCTCTAATGTTCATTTTTTGCTTTAGTATTTACAAAAACTAATATCCTCAGTATCTCTCTTTCTGTTATGAGCTTTCTTGTGCTCCCTGAAGGTGGGTGGAGCGTCCACTTGAAACGTTGAACTCTTAAATTCAAACATAGTTAACTCCAAAAGCTAATTCCTAATATCTTCCATAACTCAAAGCTATGGCCATTAAACTTCTCGATTTCTATTATTGAATTTCTCTCCATTTCCTTGCACAAGATTCATAGCGCAAATCTCCCACTCCAACACAAGTTTATCATAGACCCAATATACCCTTGCACTTCACATGATCAATTAAACCCTAGCAACAAAGGCACCCCCCTTAATCCAATAGCCTCACTATGATACCAGATGAAGAACTTTGATAAACCCGTGTAAAGAAAAAACAATTCTATACAAAATATGAAACACAACAATCAACAATGGCTCACACACACATTACACAAAGATTTACCCTGGAAACCCAAAATTAGAAAACCAACATTCTTGAGAGTTTCTCCGCTCTCTATATCATCGTTTTATATTTTATTTATACAATACAACACTATTGTATCCAAAACCCTAATCTAAGTTTCACAACCTCAACTCCTTAACTAGAGTTAGTTTAAAATGGGCTAGAAAACCATGGGCTAAAAACAACTCAAAATGGACCCAAAAAATTACTTCTTGACCGAGATGAACTAAAAAGGATAAAGATGGGAACAATCATGTCAAAAACAATTTTAACAATGGGATACAAAAGAAGAAAGGAGCCCATTGGATAAAGATACATTGAAAAGTCATATACAAAAATTCTACATGAAGGGAAAATGGAGAAATTATGCCAAAACAAAACAACAATATGCATAGACAACTGCTATAGGTAGGATGAGATGAAAGAGAAAAATTAGTACTCATAGCTTAACATCCCATGGCGTCAAAAACAAGTAATAACACAATGAAGAACCAATTCATAGAGGTTTATGTATGTGAATCGTGGGGAAGGTGGGAACAACCAAAAGACCCTTTGGTTGAAATATTAGGAAATTTCAACTCAAAATGGGCCTTTTAACTTTTATTCAAATTCCATGTCATCATGTGTTAGCCAATGAAATTTCTTTAAATTTGAAATACCGTATAGGTCTTAAACATTTTTTTAATATAAATTTGGAGATAGGTTTCATAAAAAAAAACTACTTTTTTTGTTTGTATTTTTGACATATCTCCCTGTGTTTTTACTCAAATTTCGATCGGGCGAGCTCGTTGGATGTGGAATTAAATTCCGCATCCAACGAGTACCTACTCGGCATACTTTTGACGGACCCCGCTACCCCAAAAACAAGAAATACCTAAAAAAAGGAATGATGATGTCATCATTCCATTTTTTCAGGTATTTCTTGTTTTTGGGGTAGCGGGGTCCGTCAAAAGTATGCCAAGTGGGTACTCGTTGGATGCGGAATTTAATTCCGCATCCAACAAGCTCTCCCGATCAAAATTTGAGTAAAAACACAGGGAGATATGTCAAAAATACAAACAAAAAAGTAGTTTTTTTCTTTTCTTCCTCCAAAATTAATAAATATTATTTTATTATTTTAACTATTATTTTATTAGTTCATTTTAGGAGGCCCATTTTGATTTGAAATTTCCTCTAATGTGTGGAGTATGTGTAAATGGGGAGGTAGAAACCGAGCAACACTTTCTTCTACATTGTGCAACATACTCACAAATCAAGGAAATATTGAATTTACATTTTGAAGCCTATATTTACCATTTTATAAGGATCAATGAGAGGTACAACATGGTTGGTTGAAGAAATAATGTGGGTAAAAATTAGATGGTTGAGAGTAGAGTTAACAATGCAGATAATTCTTAATGTGGAATGAAGGGGACTTAAGTAGGCTAACTCCATGATTTCAAACCTGCCATTACACCATAATATTTATTGATAATAATTTATTTCTCTACTCTCTTGGAAATTAATGCACACAATATAAAGTTTGGTATACTATATGGCTATTCAATCTCCTAGATGGTTTCATAGAATTCTATATATCTATCCACTTACTACCAATTTTTCTTTATTTAATTTTGAACTCTCTAACACTAATGGAAAAGAATAATGAGATACCAGCTAGTAAACAAAATTGGTAATCACATACCCTTCTTGAAAATAAAATACCAAAAATGATAGCTACCATAGTGGTATGATATCATATCACTAAATACATTAGAGATCTTTCTAAATTTCTATTATTTATTAGAAAATAATGAATACCAAAACTATGCATTTTTAATGTATACTATTATTTTGCTCATTTTTAAAATCGATCATAGTGAGATTTGACTTCCTTATAACTCAAGTTCTATCATATTTCCCTTCCAACTCAAATCTATAGTATATACTTGATTCATAATACAAACTAAACTAATCCCCATACACACACACATATATAGCATAATTATATTAAATTGATATATGACATTGTTTTAATATATATAGCATAATGATATTAAATTGATATACAACATTGTTTAAAAAAAACAATATTATATATAGAGAGAGTATGTATAGCACATTTTGATGATAAATTAAAAGAAATATTAAATAAAATATCATATACCAATAAATCATAATCCTTAACCAGTCATTAAGACTATGGATTTTAAAGCTTTTATTTATCTCCAACACATTAAAAACCTTGCATTTTGAAACCAACTGTTGTAATCTCACAGATCACATAAGGTTACCAATAATACATACTAAAACATAACTATAAATCAGATACAAGAGACAAGAACAGATAGGAAAACAGATTATATTAATGTAATGAGTTCATACAAGGCAGAGAACTGAACTGAGTTCTTGCTTGGCTCAACAGCCTAATATATACAAGTTACAAACAGTTACAAAATAACTACTTGTCGGTTCGGTGAACCGACATGACTGTTAGTTAAGTCGACTAATCTTCTAGTTTAGTTGGCCGACCGACTTAGTCGGCTGATCGACTAAGTCGGCCCATCAACTTAGTCGGCTGATCGACTAAGTTGGTCTTCGTTCAAGTCGACTTCGTCGACTTGCTCCTTCTACATCTCCCCCACGAACAAAACGTTTCTTCGTCTTGAAGAAACAGGGAGGTACACAATTTGAAACTCTGTTGAATCAATCATACTTTCTCATGATGTGGACTGTGCAACCGGATGGTTGGTCTTCTCTGGACGCATACTTCGACAATTGCTGGTGCTGTGATGGCAAGATGATGCTAAAAATCTGTCCAACTTTGTAAGGCTTTCTAGATGTCGATCGTTAAGGTAGTGAGACTTGAAAGGATCGACATCTTTTCTGACATGGCCATTTCTGCGATGTTCTCCATGTTGGGACCCAACAAGTTGTTTTTCTCTTTTGTAGCATTGACGAGTCGTTTCATCTGTGGGCAGATGATGTCGACTTTCTCTAAGTTGGGAAGGGCCTGTTGAACCCACTGATGTGCCTCTTGTTCTAGCTTCTGTAGTTTGTTGGTCTCCATCACAATCTGTTCGTCAATGGTCTGCCTAAGTTCTGCCTCTGTCTACTTTCGGCCCTCCAAAACTTGAATGCCCTGTCGCGTCTGCCTTGTCTACTGATAGACCTGCCCATAGTGAGTAGGCCAGTCTCGTAATACTTCCTCAGTGACAACTGATTCTTCCATATGATCTTGTAGAACCTTGTATGCCTTCGAGAATGCAGTGTGCTGGGCTAGGAGCAGTTGAACAGTCTCCTCCTTTTGCTCTTCCTTAGTCGCTTGCATCCGGGTTTGGACGGTCGATACCATCGTCTCGAAGAGTTGATATGCTCTTTCCAATGGTCGATCTGTGTTGACTTCGATAGGGCCTGTTGTCACGGCCTGTACTAGAGCTCTGCATCTGCTGAGAAACTCGACTTCTTCTGCAATTTTGGCTACAAGCTCTTTATTTTTTCGATCTGTCCTTTTCTTTGACTCTTTGGCCACAGTTTTAAGGAGTTGGCCGACCTCTGTGTCATCCAAGGAACTTGCATCCCTTAGACTAATCCAGAGACCGGATGTTCTATGATGCTCTTTCGTTTTCTTCTGTTTGTCTGTCTGTTGCTCTTGGGTATCTGCAGCAGTTGAGGTTGGGTCTGTGGTTGGTGGAATGGAGGTCAAGGGTTTTTCTGGTTGGGGGGTTGGTCTGACCACTTCTGGCGGTGAAGATGAAGGTGGTTGTGAAGGGTTTGGCTGTGCTTCTGGTGGTGTTGGGTGGTTTGATGGTGGTGGTGGTGGAAAGGGAGGTTTTGATGATGGAGGTGTTGGTGATGGAGTGGGGGTATGGACAGGGGTCGAGGGATTGGCCGGGGTGTGTTGTGAGCTTTGGTCGGAAGAAATATCATCTTCCGGCGGTGTAGTGGGTAGGTCGTCAGGGCTGAGTGGCTCCGTGATAGAATTTGATGCTCCTATTACGTCACCTTGTTGGTCTCGGGTGAATGTTGTCGTAACAGTTGCATAGGGTCTTTTGCTTGCATAGAGAGGAGCTTTTGTTTGTATTTTCTGGGCCGACTTAAACAGTGCAGGAAGTGTCACAAAGAAAGCTTTAAGCTCAACATCCTGGTCGACCTTGGCTCTGAGTGCCTCCAAGATGGCGCTTTGATATTCATCATGGGGATTGTCTTCCTGCTGTACTGGTGCTTGCTCCTCGACTATGGTTGTCGGGGATGGGGGGGGAGGGGTCTACACAAGGTCGACCACATTTTCAGGTGTCGGTGCCGTTTTTGCTTTCTTTGGCCGACCCTCCGGAGCTCCTGCATCTAGATACCGTTGAAACTGAATTTCAACTGATACTTTATTGGCACGGGCATCCTCGACAACGTCGACGGCCGCGGCTGCTAGTTCCTCCTCATCGTCGGTCAAGTCAGCCAGAATAATATTGCGCTTACCCTTACCTTGTTGTAGTTTTTGGGCCTTGATTTTTTTCCTGGCGACAGCTATCTCCTTAGCCAGCTTCTTAATGATGCTTCTGGATAAAGCATATTCCGGGTCATCGCCTTCGACTTCACTTGTTGGTACTTGAGTGGGGTCGACAGTTGCTGGATCCGTAGGGGTTGTCTGTTGCTGTGGTTGTACTGTTGGTTGTTGTTGTTCTGTCGGCTGGGGGTCGACTACCTTTGCAGTCAGAGGTTTGACAGTGATGTGTACCCGACTAGTGGGCACGGCCGGGGTATCCTCCGACACAAATGTGCTGATGTATAAGTTGAGCTCGTAGTCTTCTTCTTTTTCCTGGTCGGTGAGTGGATCTATGATGGAGAAGTCGACCTGTTTGGTAGCCTCTGGAATTGGTATCTTTGTCTGCGCTTGTCGGGTCAACTCTCGAAAAATCTGGTCGACCGTCGGATAGTAGTCGAGGTCCTGGGCTTTGGGGTCCTGACCTCACATGTACCATACTGATGTATGATCAAGTTCTAACTGTATATGAGACTCAACAGGGAGATTTCATCGGATGTTCTGGGGCACCCTCCACCTCATCGTGCGAACCTTCAACTGCTGGAACCAGTTTTCCAAGAAGACTTTCCCCTGTGCCAGCTCATGCAGGGTTCCTTTTTGTGAAAAGGGTTTAAAGCGGTGCATTTCGAACTTGGTCGGCTCCCGGAAGACTGGACTACCTTCCGAGAAAATATGGTACATAACAATCCAGAGAATGAGAAAGGGGAACTTGATCATACCTCCCATCTCTTAGCATCTTTTGCAGATGGTTTTGACCATGTCAGCAACATAATCTCCCCATCGGTATATCCGACCGTCGGTTGCGATTGTGTCGACAGCTTCCAGCATCTCCAGTTTAAGGTTGCTGCCCCGACCTTCCAATGTAAGGATGATTGCTATGATTTTAGCCACGATTTGGGGCATCCGTGTCGCAATCTGTCCGATCATCAATCCTTTGGAGTTCTTTCCCGACGGTGAGCCCGTAAGTTCTTGGACTAACCCGTCTTTGATCCCAATAGGTACAGGGATGCCTTGGTTGGACAGACCCCTAAGCTTGGAGATAACATGCCCGGTGATGTTAATCGGCTGGTCGAAGTAGAATCGACCGTTGTGGTAATGATTGATAATGAATTTAACAGCTGCTTCTTTCGTCCCACCGAAGCTTTCCATCAGTGGTGCGTTAGGGTAGTTGAAGATGGTGCTCTTTCGAATTTTCTCAGTGGCCTGGGTCATTCTGTTGTCGACATAGGCCCACTCTTGGATCTCTATCCAGAGTTTCTAGAATGGGCCCTCCTGTACCTTTGCGTTTTTTATGTTCTTTCAGCGGCTGATCAAGGGGGGGTCCTCCGCTTGCAGCTCCTTTGCCTTGGTCGCGGCTTTGGTTAGTTTGGGTGCCATTGCGTCGGAATGGTCGGGGTTTTGACAGGGTTCTTGGTCTTTGGTCGACTGAGATTGCGGGTGCTCTGAGGATAATTGGTGTGGTGAATGAACCTTCGACTGTCCATTATTTATAGGCGTGGGTGTGGTTGAGTGTCGAAATGGGTGTATTAATGGCGGACTTGACAGTCCAACTACAATACTTGAGTGCGACTTAATGGAGGATCTGTTTCGGCACTCAAGGCCATCAATGCGTGATGGGACTTTTGAAGTCGATGGTCGGTGTCATTGGTGAAAATGGTCGACCTGTCTGGTCGATGAAGATGGTCGACGATGGTGATGTCGGTTGTCGAAGTAGTGAGTTGCTATCATGGTTGGATGTATTAATTTGTTTTCAGAATTTTTCTATCTTTTTATGAGTTTTGATTGACGGTTAAGGTCGTTATTTGATTTTATTTATTTATTTTTATTTAGTGTCTGTAACGTTTGAGTCGGGCTCCATTAACGAGCTTCCGAAATACTAGGCCCTGTAATGTCTTCAGTCGGACTGAACCGTTGGGATGTATTTCTTCGACAACGTAAGGTCCCATCCATTATGTGTGTAATTTCTTGGGTTTTTCTTTGACTCGACTATTATAAAGTAAAGCAAGGTCGCCGACCGACAGGTTTTTGTTTTTGATGTTACGGTCGTGCCAGACTTTCTGTTGTTGTTTGTGAATTTCCTAATGCTGTATAGCCATGATTCTATGTTCTTCTATCTTACTGAGTTAAAATAGTCGGTCCTTTCTTGCTTGTTCGACATCGACATGTAGTATCTGTGCAATAATAGGTGTCTGCTATCAGAACTGTAGGGGGACGACTGCTTCTTGCCCGTAGACTAGTCAGAAGGGGGTTTGATCGGTCGACCGCTTATATGCGGTCCTATATGCCCAGAGAACCACAGGGATTTTCTCATCCCAGTCATCTTTGTCGGTACTGCATATTTTGGTTAACCCTTTTGTTAGTGTTTTGTTAAAAGCTTCAATCGCGCCGTTCGATTGAGGATGATATGCAATGCTTCGTCGGTGGTCGATGTGAAACTGGTCGGTCGAATTTTTGATGGTTTTGTTGATAAAGTGTGATCCTTGGTCGCTAATCAATGTGAGTGGGCATCCAAATCTAGTGATAATGTTTTCGTAGATAAACTTAGCAGCTACCTCACTTGAACATGTATCGACGGGTTCAGCTTTTGCCCATTTGGTGACATATTCCACTACCGTGATAATATAACTTGCACCTGATCATTTGGCTGGGATAAGAAAAGGTCTTATGAAGTCTATAGCCCAAAGTTCGAATGTGAGACTAGGGTTTATAGATATCAAGGGAATTTCTGTGCTTGGCAGAGGTCGACCAAGTCATTGACATCTATCGCATTGACTAACAAAGTTTTTGCAATCTTTGTGGATTGTCGGACACCATAAGCCCGACTGTTGGATTTTTCTTGCAGTTGTATCCGCTTGAAAATGTCCTCCTGCAGGTCCATAGTGTGCTTCATGCATGATTTGTTCTCTCTCATGGTTGAGTACACAGCGTCTAAGAATGTCGTCTAACCCCAGTTTGTACAAAAATCCATTGATGAGGCTGTAGGGTGCAACCTTCATAGCTAAGATTTGTTTCTTCTTGGTGTTCAGACCTTCGGGTGCCTGACCTGTCTCTAAGAACTGAGCTATTACTTCTAGTTCTTCGGGTACTGCTTCTATACGAAATAGATGTGCATTCGGCAAGTCGTCATCGAATCCGGTCGGTTCCTCCCCTATGTCTATACGTGATAGGTAGTCGGGCCCGACATTTAACTTTCCTAGTCGGACCACCACTTCAAACTCAAATTCTTGAAAAAGAAGTAACCATCGACAAATTATTCCATGATGAAGGGGTTTATTAACAAGGTACTTCAAAGCTTGATGGTCGGTATAAAATATGAAAGGGTTGGCCAATAGGTAATGTCGATACTTTTGGAGGGAAAAGACCATACCTAGAGCTTCTTGCTTAGTGGTCGAGTAGTTCCTTTCAGCTTTATTTAATTTTTTACTGCTATACACTATAGGGTAATCCATCCCATCGTCTCCTGGTTGAGTCAGGATTGCTCCAATTGCGATGCCTGATGCATCAATATGCACATGAAATTTGGTCGACCAGTTTGGAAATTTAAGTATGGGAGCTTCGACCTGTTTTCTTTTTAATTTGTTGAAGGATATTTGGCATTCTTCTGTCCATGTAAACTCCTGATCTTCTTTTAGCAGTTCTTCCAGAGGGTAATTCATATCTGAATAGTGTCTGATGAATTTCCTATAGTATCCGGTATGGCCCAATAACACCCAGACCTGTTTAGGGTTTATTGGGGGTTTTAGGTTGAGGATGATTTTTATTTTGGCAAAGTCGACCTTTATACCATCTTTGCAGACAATATGCCCTAAGACAATGCCTATGGGAGTGATAAAAATACATTTCTTAATATTTAGGGAGAGTTGTATCTGTCGACATCTCTCCAGCATAAGTCGGAGCCATGTGCAGTGATCCTTTAGGGTGGAATATATAGTCCAGTCGTCGAAGTATACTGCCATGGTCTTATAGATATACTCTTGGAATGTTTTGACAACAATTCGAGAGAATACTGCAGGTGCATTCTTCAACCCAAAAGGCATAACTCTATAGGAAAAGGACCCAAATTCACATACAAATGTTGTTTTCTTTTGATCCTCTTTTGCTATGGGTACTTGATTATATCCTGAAAATCCATCTGTAAATGAATAACATTCATGGCCTGCAACTTCATTCAGGATTTCATCAGCATTGGGGGTGGGGAATGGATCTGTGAGTGTGACTTTGTTGAGCTCCCTAAAGTCGACACAAATTCTTAACCTGGTTGGGTCATGTTTCTTGGGCTGTACGACCATGGGACTTGCCCATTCCGACTGGTCGATAGGGTAAATGATCCATGCTACTAACATGTTGTCTATTTCCTTCTTAACTATCTCCTTATACTTATGAGCTAGTTTGTAAGGTCGTTTCTTGACAGGCCGGACATCAGGTTTAGTATCTATTTTCATTTCTCCCATTTCTTGTACTAACCCTTTTAAGTCTTTGTAGTCCCTTGCAAAGACATCTTGGAATTCTCTAAGTAAGTTTATGATTTCGGTGGTTTGGTGTTCATTCCAGTAGTCCCCAATCTTAGCTATTTTTGGACGGTCGTCGTTTGAAATGTCGACCTCCTTAGTTTTCACTTTGGAATCCAGCCACTCTGGTGGTTTGGCTTCATTGATCGGCCGAATTCCTTCTTTGAACTGTGAGAATGTAGCCGGAAAGTCGGCTGCAGTCATTCTGTCAAGGTCTAGTTTGTTGGTGGTCTCGACTTTCAGGATTGAGTAGATCAGTTTGGTTGTTTCAATGTGGTCGATCTTCCATCTAAAGCTCTTACCTTTGGTGTGTTCATTTTTTAAGTGTAAACGTGTCGACTTTGATTTTGATTCAGCTTGTATCTTGTTACAGTCCTTAATTTGTCAATGGTCTTGGACGGGTTGTTTTTCTGTCGGTTGAAGAAACTGTTTGATTTGGTGTGTTGTCCCAGCCAATCTTTCGTTTTGAGGTATGAACTGGAAGTCCTTAATAAAATTTTCTTTAAGTTCATGCCAAAAGAAGGTTTCTCCTCTAGCTTCCTCCATCTTATACCATTTATTAGGCAAGTCGGCTAGGGTTGAAGGGAACAAATGTGGCCAGGCTCACTCATCTTTGTATCCAAGCCATCTCCACTCCTTTTCACAAAGCTTGATGTGTTCTTCTGGGTCTTGGACTTGGACAAAGATAGGGATTTGAGCCTCCTAAGTTAAATTTTTCCCACCAAATCGTTCGACAAATAAAGTTGAAGCAGTTGTCCAGGTTTGCAATTTTGTCTGATGGGTGTCCCACCAGCTAGCTGCTTGACCTGTAAATGTTTCCACTAAGCTTTGAAGTCTGCCATGTTCTCCAATATTTTTAGATACTTGTTCGACATGCATGATTGGGGATTCTCTCTCCTTATATCTGGGCAGTTGGGTAGTATGTAAACTGGTTGGCTGTAAGGTAGGTCGTTCCCTGACATTCTTTTCAAATACTTTAGGGATAATTGATACAATGAAGCACTATCGGGTGGGTTGTTTCTGTACTTTTTGTATAGTCCAGCACCCTCTTTCTTGTGTTTCATAATTTTCCATCTCCCAGTCATATAATTCAGCATCTGAATTATAACCAATTGAGTCTTGGTTACCTAAATGAAGCTCCCCATAGATGTTTGGCTCGGTATAGTCCGTATTGTTATGGATTTGGTAGAGCTGTCTGACATCGACTTCCTCATTAATCAGTTCGGTCCAAGGTGCTCCTAGGGAAGAATTAATTGGTACAATGACTTTTTGACCATTTCCTTTTAACTTAATTCATTCTTTGTCTAAGGATATGGATGCTTTCATCTTTCGTCCCCAAGGTCGACCAACTAGTGCTGGGAAGGAGCTAGATCCTTCTTTTGGGTCAATAATTTCAAAATCAACCTTGGTAGAGATTCCTTTGATGGTCGTGTCAACATCTTTCCAAACCCCAATGGGTTCAATGAGGCCTTGGTCAGCGAGTTTTAGGTAAATGCCTGACTCATAGAGTCGAGGTCGGCCCATATTTTCCCATGTATCTCTGGTCATGATATTTACCTGAGACCTGAAATTGAGCACCACTTGTCGGACGTGATAACCTTCGATTTCCAGGTCGACAAGTGGGTCGACATCGTTTTTGTCTTTTTGATTTAGGCTGCAAATGTTCTTAGTTTGTTTTCCAAAGTTAGTGCTTTTTATTTCGTGTAATAAATCAATGAATTGGGCTACGGATTTGTCTGTTTGGATGAGATGAGTTAATTGCTGTGTTGTGCTAAGTAGACTGGTAATAATGTCTTCTTGCTGTGCAATGTCTTGAAATATGTGGGTGGCTTCTTGATAGGTTTGTTTTTCCTTCAGAGGATCCGGATAACCATTTGTGTTGTTAATTTTACTAATTTGAGGGTTATCAGGCCCTGTTTTTGTGCCTTTGCGAGTGACAATATGCAGATTTTTAATAGTTAATACATCATGCTTTTGTACACAAGACAAGACATTAACATTTTTCTTATTATTGATTTTTTATAACATGGTAGGACAATCCTCCAGAGAGTGATCGCCTACTCCACAATGTGTACAGAATTTAAGGTCAGTTCTGTCCTTGTACAGACAGTCTGCGCATCAGTGCCCTTCTTTATAGCAGATGAAGCACTGGGTAGATCGACGCGGTCGTATGTCGCGATTCCCGACGAATCGACCTCTTCCTCTAAACCCTTGTCATCGATTGTTGTACCGACGCTCATATCGTCGGCCTTCGTATCGTTGCCCGTTCTGGTCATTAGTATTATTTTTCTCATTGCTTTGCGCCACTGCATTCGTCTGGTAGACCGCCTGATAGTTCTGTCTGTTTTTCAGGTTTAATTGACAGTCGACCGTATTGTGACTTTTTGTCTCACAGATGGTGCACTAGGGAGCTTTTGCGTTCTTCATGTTAAACGGACATTCTTTCGTAGAATGATCTCCGGCCTCCTGGCAAATGTCGCAAAATACTTTAGTTTGCACAAAGCGGACGTCTTGTCGGCTGTATTCGTGTTGACAATTATCTTTCGAGTGTCCGGCCGTCGAACATTTAGTACACCAGATTTCTTGATTCTTGAGGATCAGTTCTTTCAAGGACTTCTACACATTTTCGAGCTATTCCTCTAGTCTGTGGTCCATCGGATAGGCCGGTATGTCTTCGTCCATTTCCACCTACAGAGCTTTGGTCAGCGCATCTTCATATGTCTTGAACGTTTCCATACTGATGTGTCGACGTAATTTTTGTGATAATCCTGCAAGGAACCATTGAATTAGTAGTTTCTCATCAATAACATAATCTAATTGGCTCAATAGGTCATTCCAGCGTTTGTCGTAGTCGCGGACTTTCTCCCCTGGCTTTTGCTGCGTTGTCTTGAGATTTTTGGCGGCCAGGTGCTTAGCGTCTGGGGTCTTGAAAAAGGATAAGAACTGTGCTTTAATCTCATCTTTCGTTGCTCTGGGTTGCCTTTCTGAAAAGGTCATGTACCAGGTCAGGGCCCTTTTCTGTAAGGCTCCTGCGAACTGAGCCATCTGTTGGTCTTCATCCGTCACCTGGTTTGCATCCCAGGTCGACTCGCAGACGAACCGGTGTCGTCTGGGATATTCATCCCCCTCGTAGAGAGGAATGTGAGTGGATCCGTGATCCATGTCTAAATCACTTTCACTGCTCTCAGAAGTTGGTGGGGTCGGAGGTGTGGGTGGTGGTGAAAGTGGTGGGATTGTTGATGTAGTCGCTCCTACGGAATTTTGGTCGACGGAACTGGTGCCTCCATCGGTGGTCGAGTCGTCTTCAACGTACAGTGGGTTGTTGTGGATTTCTACTATCGATGGTCCACTGAAAATTTGTGTGCACAGGGCTGCGTGTTCAATTCCTTCAAAAGCTGTACTTAGCGGGGGGGGGGGGGCTCCTTCCTGTGTCGGTAAGAGCAAGTGGATACTTCGAAGGGAAGGTGCTGCTTGAATCGTCACCCACTTCCCTTCGAATGGTCGGCGTATGACAAGATGTCATCCGGTGTACGTATCGTCGCCTAGTCGACTCCAGATACTATAGTCACCAGCTCTTAGTCGGAGGTCGTCTTCGACAATAGTCTGTATTCTGGTATGTGGATTTAATGGGGAAAGGGTCGTTCCTTCACCAGGAGTTGTTAATTGGAGAGCTTCTGGCTGCTCTATCCATACTTCTTCCTCCTTAGGGGACACCTCTTGTTCTACGCCCTCTTCCTGTCGGTCATGACCCGACTCTGGTGGATTCTCTTCACGGTCGGTCTCCCTAGGGTTTTGTTCTCTGCACAGCCCGTCGGATCTTTCGCGTCTTGCTTCCCTTCTCTGCTGTCTTTCATCCCTTTCTTGTTTCTGAATGTCTGACATACTTCCGTACAATACTATTTTCTTGAAGTCTTCTACGGTCGACTTTTCATCACTGGTGACGTCTATCCTCCTTAGGTCGACTAGGATCCACTATACTCTACCTTCGACACAAGACCAGCTACCCCCCCATAGCCTACCTGACGCTTTTAGAAAGCCCGGATAGTTCGAGTTACTTGCTCAGGAAGTATTCCCACTCCCTTTCTGCAATAAATTTCTCCCACTTCCTCTGCTTTTCCGCCCAGTTGGTGTTTGGGGGCTGTTCGCACAGTGGTGGTCTAGGTTCGACGATGTGGCCTGCTCCATTCTCTATCAAGAATTTGAACAGCAAGGTCGGCAGGGAGCACAAGAATTGTTCGGTGAAATCTGTGTAGAATTTCACTTTGACAGTTTCTACCGACGTTCTGTCTTCAACTGCTTTCTCTTCACAGAAGTTGTTGACGATTTGCTCGAACCACTCCGACAAATTTGTTCGACCTCCTTGAATCAGTTTATCTAGCAACTGCTATTCTTTAGTCGCGTCTGGCTTTCTCATCCAGAAGCTGCTTCAACAGTTGTGGCACAGACTCGATGAATTTTTCATGTGTCTCTGTGAAAAATATGGCTCTGGCTTCAGCGACTGTTAATCTGTTCCTTCTGGCGTAATTTTGCAAGTAGTTCGCAACTTTACGGTCCCACCAGTCCTTGATCTCCTGCTCTGGTATCATATGTGAGCATATATCTTAGACATGTACTACTGGCAACGGAACCAATGCTGTAATCTCACAGATAACATAAGGTTACCAATAATACATACTAAAACATAACTATAAATCAGATACAAGAGACAAGAACAGATAGGAAAAAAGATTATATTAATGTAATGAGTTCATACAAGGCAGAGAACTGAACTGAGTTCTTGCTTGGCTCAACAGCCTAATATATACAAGTTACAAACAGTTACAAAATAACTACCTGTCGGTTCGGTGAACCGACACGACTGTTAGTTAAGTCGACTAATCTTCTAGTTTAGTTGGCCGACCGTCTTAGTCGGCTGATCGACTAAGTCGGCCCATCGACTTAGTCGGCTGATCGACTAAGTCGGTCTTCGTTCAAGTTGACTTCGTCGACTTGCTCCTTCTACACCAACCTAGTATAAACAACAACACTAAGGATGTGAAGATTAAACAACAAAGTGTATGAATTTTAAGGAAGTTTTAAAAAAACCTCCAACTTGTTTCCTTAAACTCCCACATACTCTCTTAAAACAAATGACTATTTGTTTATCTCCCATGTTTTACTTTTATCTCCCATGTTTTACTTGCATCGACCCTAGCGCTGGGCTCTTGGAGGATTTTTATGGATTTGCCACTTTTTGGGGGGCTTTTTCATGGAGACCTTTAACCTTCTTGCTAATTGGGGGTTTTTGCTTCTATGAGATATGTATAAAAATGTGAATAAGAGACGACGAATAAGAGATCTGTATATTCCAGATTCTTTATTTATAGAGGGAAGGTTTCGAATTAACTTTGTTCCAAATTATTTATTGATAGAAGGAAGGCTTCGAATTCGAATTCTTTAATGGAACTTACTAGACCGGTTATACTTGGTACTATGTATTAAGCTAGACATGTACATAAATTTTCCATGTATTATATTTGAATTTTCATGTATTATATTTGAAGAATTAACTTTATTTTCATTAATAAAATTATGGTTTTTTTTTGAAAAAACAAAGCTTTATAGAATATTCCAAAAAACAATTAAACCACTTAACTCTTTTTCTTTCATGAAACACTAAATTTTCAAAATAGGTTTTTATCTTACATCCAATAATATAATTTCATAGCATAAAAATGTTCATTGACTAGTGATATGTTGTTTTGACAAATATGTGACCATGTTGTTGATTAGGCATTTTTTTTTCACACAAAAAAACAACTTTATATATAAGAAAAGTTGTGTCTTACAAATAAAAATTCTCGAAGTTGAGAAAATCATACCCACATATGACCATAGATACAGAGTCGGTCAAGGCTATAATAACATCATCATAATCTTACACAGCATAGCATAAATCATTCTTTGTGTCAAACAGAGTCAAGAAACATGATCGACTCTAGATAATACTTAGTAAGCCATGCTCAATTTTGAGCCCATCCTGTACCAGTTCCTAGTCAATAGCTTCCATTCCTCCCTCAGAGCTTGCTTAGATAATAAATCTGCGTCCATATTCAGTTCACGATAAATATGATTAAAAGCAATCTGCTAAAAACTATTTATTAGATTTTTTGTGGATTTTTTACCCAAATGATCTAGTGATGAAGCTTAATAGAGTGAAGAGAATGAACATCCTTTTCCCAATCCATGATCACTTTTGAGTCCCCGAAAATCATGATGGAAGAAAGGTCCTTCTCCCTCGCAAAAAACAACAACCCCAGAGCGCTAATAGCTTTGCCTTAGTATTTGTTCCAACGCCAATGCCCAACTTAAACCTAAAAGAATGATGATGGCTCAATCTAATCACCATCCCTGCCCCACAAATCCCACCTTGCTCTGTGCCATCAAAGAAACCGACAATACCCTGCTGATCAACCGTTGGGAAAGAAATGCTTCGACTAAACTCTTTATGCAGCAAAGATTCATAGGCGTGTAGCCAACCTAAAGTCTTCATTCCACCCAAAAATGGATCTTCCCTACCATTCTGAAAAGTGACTAAATTTCGATCCCTCCAAACTGTCCAAAATATGGCCAGCAAAACATCCATTGGGAGTTGAAGAATTTATGAAGCCGCGTATATTATCCATTAGACAATGTTTGGACCCCAAATTTGAGCGATAGAGAGGTGTCTGCTGACAAACTCCCACACAGACTGGAAGAAACCACAGCTACCAAAAACAAGTTGGAAGACCAATCCTACAACACATTAATTTTAAATTTCAAATTTGGGAAATCAAAGCAAGCATTCGAAATGTCTTTTCTTTTAAAAAAACGAGCATTCCAAATTTCTTTTTGCCAAAAGTGTTGTATTGGTTTATTTAATTAGACATAGAGAATTATTGTCTTGTTTTAAATTATTCATAGTTTTGTTTATTTGTGTTCAATCTTTGGTAATAAAATGTTCTTACCATGTTTCAATGTTTGCTTTGCCCTATATTAAGAGTTAATAAATTATTTTGAATGTTATATGAAATATTTAGCTTAAATTATTTTATGATAAAGGATGATTTACATCAAGTAATACATTTGTAATTTAAAAAAAAACATTTATATATTCGAGAAAATGACGAGTGATATATGGTTTGTTTTACAATTATGTAATTTACAAAAAGACATTTATATATTTGAGAAAATGGCGAGTGTTTGTTTTACAATTATTTTATATTAATTTCCAATTTTTCAATAAAACAATGTACCAAAAAGGCAGAAAACCTTGCATTCTTCACATGCATCAATTATAGAGATATATTAATTGATATTGGTATGCATCAATTATAAAGATATATATTTTCTTCATTTTATTAATTGATATCATGATATGACATTGTCTGTGCTAACCCTTAAATGGTTTTCTATGCATGATTTTCAACTCTTCAATGTTCAAACAACTTATAAAGTTATAAGTCAATATGTTAGATATCTTTTGTTTGGTTTTATTTTAAAATGTATGGATAGTTGGTTGAATTGTTATGTATTTTAAAAGGTTGATTTTTGTTTGGTTTTATTTTAAAATGTATGGATAGTTGGTTGAATTGTTATGTATTTTAAAATGCATGGTATTTAGTTGATTTGTTATGTATTTCATTTATATTGTGTACGTTTTTTCTATAGTTTAGTTGTTTATTGTTTAGATTAGATGTGTATTTGTGTAATATGTTTTTTTTTATTTATGTATTTTTTATAAATTATAATTATAATTTATTTATTTGTTTTGTTTTATTGTGTTGTGATTTTCTATGTTTTCTATGTGTTTATTTTTATTATTTTTTATTGTTGATGATGTTGAAAACATATTTTTGTTTTATTTTTTTGTCATTGCTTTTATAGAAAAGACATTAAAGAAATTAAGATAGGACAACATTGGAGAAGGAAAGGACATTGAAGGTATTTTTTGCAATCATTTTGTCAAATTTTGTTTTTGAATTGACATATTTGTTCTATGTTGTGAACTTTAATAAAGATTATTATTATTACTAAAATCACAGATGTTGAGGAGCTATATACAACTAATGCACAAAAAAATAAAGAGAAACTATTGGAGGAGGTGGATATGATATTGAAGCATTTGTTTATATTTAGATGAGAAAGAAACATTGTTATATAAACCATTTGAAACTATCATTCTTATATTTTTACAAGTTTTTCCCATTGGACTCATAGAGGATTCAATACTTCTATAGTCGCATGTGACAAATATGGTCAAAATGGTATTAAAAGAGTTGTTGCTAAGATGGAAGGAAAAACCAAGCAAGAAGTTGAGATATATGAAAAGGTTTTGAAAGAACAATACAAGTATTTAAATGATAATGTGGTGATTTGAACTAACACTTTATTCTTTAGTATGTCTCAAGAGCATTTTTAATGGACGTATGACAATATATTTTTGTTTGTGCGGTTTGTTATTCAAATTCATGGTTTGTTAGTTTAGTCTCTAAAAGTTGAGATGTGAATTTCATTGAGTAGTTGGATATTATGGATTCTGCTTTCTACCTGGTTACATTGAATTATATTTTATGTTTATAGACACTATTTCATGTCCACCCTACCATCTGCTCTTTTTTTCACCCATACTGTTATTTTATATTAAATGTGAACTACATCGATCTGAATCTACACATATAATCTCTAAACACTTTTGTATACTTTATGTTGTTTGTAATACTTTTTCACTTCAGTTTGGGAAGAAACAGATAAGCTTTGATACATAACAATTCCAATAGTGTCTTCTAATGTTTTATTTGCAAGGATGTGGTGGAGGTCACAAAAGCATAGCATAAAGCTTTGAAATGGGTGAAATGCTAGAGTTCAATCTACATGTACACAATTTAGAGTGTTGTAACACATAATGATACTACGAGGGGGGATGAATCAATATCATACACTTTTATCACTTTTTACGTCATCAATTATATAGCATTATAAAACTCATAAATATTCATCAACATACATCATCATCAAACCATAGAACACATGATATTGATATGGAAACTCATATAAATAAAACCATAGGATACCGATATCAATCTTTTACAATGTTTATGGGCACCAACCCAAAGCAGACACCAATCCCATGAATTAAAAGTACCAACTTGAAGGAAGCACCAACTCCCTGATTTACAAGCACCAAATCCTTTATTTACAAGCACCAACTTCAAGAAAGAACCAAATCTCTGATTTACAAGTACCAACTTGAAGGAAGCACCAACTCCATGATTTACAAGCACCAACTCCCTAATTTACAAGCACCAACTTAAAGGAAGCACTAACTACCTAATTTACAAGAACCAACTTATTAAGAAGATGAGGGCACCATTCCTTTTCCTTGCATCTCACAATCACCTTGATCATTTAGCTTGCTTTAATTCTTGTAATACCCTTCAATTCCTCTAACACTTGCTCTATGCATTTCCTGTAACACTACTTCTTGTAGTTCATGTAACAATACTTCATGTAGTTTAGGTAACACTACTTCCTGTAGTTCCTGTAATAAAATTTAGAAGCACTATAATTTGTATCCTGCAAATTTACACTTATTGCACTCCTTAGAGAAATGCATCAACCTTACACACTAGTTCAAATATTTCACTACAAAGTTTCCTATAATCATTGATGCCTCTTCTCAAGGATTTTTGTCCTCGTACCATCACTTGAAAATATCGACAAACTTCCTTATTCATGCCTTTTCACTAAAGGATTTCAAACCTCAACACTATCCATTAATTCACAATCTACAAAATCAAATCAAATCCTAGAATATAACTAATTCGTAGCTTGTAAAAGGGGATTTCACTGAACCATACATCAAAAGCACCATCCAAAGATTTGTTGTCTATAATGCACCTAAATTTGTTTCCTACAATATAGAATAAATTGAAACCCAGAGCATCAAATTGTAAGCTTATCTTTAATTGACTTCATCTTTTTCCCCTCTTCGTGCCTCAAAGCTTCACACATGTCTTCTTACCTCCACTCAATCTCAAATGTGTCCAAGTGACTCGTATTTAGACTCCTAACCTTTGTCTTTTCTGGAGCTGACCTATTTTATCAAGGGGTTTCTAGAATCATTGGGTCGACTTATTCTTGGAAAACAATATTCCTTACACTGGCTTAGCCAACTTTGTTATGGTTAACATGGATCTTTGCTTTGTATGAGCCAACCATACAAAGAAGATTTACAATAGCATGGTCTTCTCTTTCGATTGCAACATTCATGATATTCATGTCATGTATGTTTATCAACCTGTGCATATTCATCTCAAGCTGACAAGGCTAACCCATTCATGGGAAATGTGCCACCAAACATGGGCATCATACCATTTCTATTCAAACAAAGGCCGACATGTTCATGGAGATTATAACATTGTTAAATTATACTCTTCATGTCTCTTCTAATCTTCACATCCACATTTTAAACAAACATGTACAACCCAACTGATCCAACAAGAAATCTGGTAACTCAATTATGTAATTTGAATGTGTGTTAACATCATTGGACAATTACCAAAATTCATGTAGATTATTTTAGTAGCACATGTTATGTGCTTCCAGTAGTTTGAAATCTTCGTGGTTGATAACTAATTTGACCAAGGGGCAATTGATGGAATGACGATCCAAACACTAGAAGGATAAGAGTGCATCCACCTCAAGCCATCTCTAAGCAACAAACATGTCTTTGTTTCTATTCTAAGGTGGTGAATATACCCAATTAAACAAACCCCCCATAGATCTTCAATTACAGGAAATTTGGTAGTTCACTCTATCGTTATGGTAATTGGTGTATGCAATTCCAGTAGTCATGAGTTATGAGAATTGATGGTTCTGATAGTTGATTTGGTTCCTCTGTAGTTCTGGTAACTGTTGTGATTCCATTAATCTTTATGTCTTTTATGATTATGAAAATATAGTTAATCCTGAGCAAGAATTTTGTTTCCTTCTTTGGACAATGGAGATACTAGTCAAACCAATGAGAAGAAATATAGGATCACATCCTACAAGATTTCCAATAGTTAGTTGGTTCATGAAATTCCTATATTTTATCAAAAGTATGTGATTCCAGTAGTAGCCTCTGTTCCGGTTGTTGAGTAGCTTCCAGTAATAACTAGGTAACTACCGAAAGTATTATACATGATGCCTGAGATTGTCAAACCAAGATTTAATCAATGGTTTCTCATAATATTTTTGTCTATTATGTGCAAAACATAAGTGAACATGTTCATACATTCTCCAGTTCTCATGCCTATATATAATGGTACTAGCAGCTACAAAGACTTCCTGTATACATCTCACTTCAAACACATTAACGACACCACACTTCAAACACCTTGACATCAACTTACAACCATACTTCAACAATACCCCTCTTTGTCATTGATGAAAACCCAATAAAAATTGAACACCAATAATCCCGCCCTTTAAATGTGTGTTCATATCTTTGTAGTAACTTGTTGAGGTAGCCCCCCCTATAGTCATGCTCTTTTGACTTTTATCTTCTCTTACACTTTTTGGTTTATTGTATCACTCTCCCCATTTGACAAAAATGACAAAGAGACACTTGCCAAGTCTGTATATTCTCATGGATTCCACTTATATGTCGACTATATTCAACTTGTGACACTTCATATTTTTTCTATTTGATATCTTGGGAACAACATAATACTCCTCCTGTCTTTGTTTTTTTTCACCTTTAACTAATTTGCAGTGTTGCTCCCCCTGTACTCATTCTTCTCCATGAGGATGCTTCCCCTAAAATTGACAGATCCAAGTGCATCAAATTAATCTCTTCTTTTTAGCTTAGCCTATCCAAATTTTCAACATAGCTTGCGAACTGACACAGAATTTGTCCATATTATGAAAAAGGGTTTGGTTGAATTATCAACTTGTGGAGTTATATAAGTAGAAATGCCAATTTTTACTCACTACTTCGATGCTTTTCATATCAACTCCAATGGAAAGCTCACAAAAACTTATATCAACATATTCAGGTATCAACTTTACATCTTTATTTATCAAATATATTGTAGGATAGCTCTATTTTCTTGAAGAAGTATATTGTAATGGTAGCAGTATTCCATAATGTATGATATAGAAGACATGATATTTACCACATATGCTTGATGATTTTAGAATTGATTGTATCCAATTGCATTATGAGGTCACCACTGAGCAACATCAACTTGTTCACATGGATCTACATCTACCTTTGAATAACTAGCCACCTCAATACCAACTAAAATACCAACCTATTCCTTCCATCCCTTTATGAGATTATAAAGAATAATGTATTGTGAGTAGACATATGAGGATGCATCCGAGACCACACTATTGTTGTTATCACCAAACTCAGATAGTATCCCTGTCAAAGTCATGACCCTGGGATGCTTATTCACTCTCCTTTGAAAATTTTGGAATAACCCCAATGAGAAAATATGAAAGGTTTGAATATTATGTGGAAATCATTTGGCTCGAGAAGCTCAATCGGTAACATATTTAAAGTTTTCCTTGTGATTATCAGAAATCTTTTGACGTCTAGATCATTATTTTCCTCTTTTTAAGGGGTATGCTTTCTCTCTCTCTTCTTTTGACTTTGAGGATAAAGGAATGCATCTCCCTTTCGTGTACTTCTACTCTTTTGCAACTCCCCGTTTATAAACTTTGACCTCATAAACAATTTATAAATTGCATATTTTTCTCTTTCGTAGAGATATATGTCAAAAGGAAATTCTTCGGGCCTTTTCTTGCACAAAATTCAACATAAAAACACTTCAAGGTGTTCAAACTTCTATCCAAAATAAAGTTTCAAATATTTATACTTATGGCATCTTGTCCTTGTCACAATTGATGGAGCGACCTTTCCATTTCTAGAAAT
Organism: Pseudotsuga menziesii; assembly: GCA_001517045.1. Taxonomy (NCBI): domain Eukaryota; kingdom Viridiplantae; phylum Streptophyta; class Pinopsida; order Pinales; family Pinaceae; genus Pseudotsuga; species Pseudotsuga menziesii. The sequence continues at coordinate 408,359 of LPNX011053087.1, forward strand.
AAAAAAATGTCATTGAGGTCTGATATGTAGTTGAATGAACCCACCCTTTTCTTAAATGAATCTTCTTATCAAAATCTCCTAAAATTATGTCCCAAAAGCTATGGATTTCCTTGGATGGTCATTTTCCATAGGGATCCACATTCTCATTTTGGATACCACTCTCATTTTAATAATCATCTTCTCCTTGCATCATATTCTCATCATTAAAATGTGTTGAAGACTCCACATCTTTAGTCAATCCTCTAGGCCTCTATAGTTCTATTTTTCATTTTCATCAATTCATCAGAAATAATTTGTCTATCTAGGATTATATAGGGGGGCCTCAATAATCATGCATTATCATATCATTTCTAGAAGTTCTATGCTGCTTTTGACAATCTTCTTTCATTGAATCATGTAGAATCTGAAATACTTCGAAACACTAACAATTTGTTGATGTATTCCTTGTCTACAACTTACACTCCCCCTCAACAAAATAATCTATGTCATTGGGGATTTATATTCCAAGTTGTTTAGAACAACATATGATGCTATTTTGCAGCAAGATCACCATCTTTTTCTTTAATATTCATGTTCTTGTTCTGATTCTTGTTGTTGTTGTTGTTTGGATTTGACAATGACTGCATTTGGATGTTTTCCTCAGCTAGTACTTCTTCTTCAATTGTTACAATAAAAATTTCATCCACTTTACTACTTTCATTTTACACGATATCATTAAGTATGTTTTCATTTTTTGAACTTCAAATACATGTTTTAATTCAACAACAAGGGTATTTTCCTAATTTTCATTGTTTTCATCAAATCTGACCTAACTTTCAGTAACAATACTAGTGTTTTCCTTTTTGTATTCTTCAAATTGTATTGACTCATCATGTATTATGATTGTTTCTATTGTAGCATCTATATCCATAATAGTTCCTTCAAATTCCTCAAGAAATTCTCCTAGTATTATACTTTTATTGAGTTGAGTAATTTTGTCATGTTCATGAGCAAGGTCCTCCTCATACTCTTTCTTGCTTTGCTCTTCAAATTTTATTTTCCATACTTTTTTATGTCCTTGTTTAGAATATTCAATCATGTTGCTTCTACAATCTCATGCTATGTTTCCATAGTTATGAAATTTGTAACATTCAACCTTATAGGGAGGCATATAGACACCTCTATTTCTCACTTGACAATTTCTTACATAAGCTATGCAATTTACAACTTTATGTCCAAACTGATTGCAAGCATAACAATAACCAAGAAAGATATTTGGATACCTAGATGTAGAAGGTCTTCTTGGTAGTGAAACTCTTCTGTATTTATGATTTTCTGACTCTTGATGATCATGACATCTTTCATTGTAGTTGTCTTTGCTTTGATTGGAGCTTCTAATGACATTTGCATAGCTTCTAGGCCTATCTTCTCTTCTCTTCTCTCATAGCTTGGAACTTTTGCCTTCTTAAAATATCTTCTAATTGTTGTCATACCCAAGACCAGTATTATCAAGTGGTGATCTTTGACAATTTATAATATCATCTAAACTCACTGAACTCTTATAAAAATTCAAGTTTGTCTTCAATTGGATAGTTGTCGTTTCCAATTCGTTTCTTAGAGAAACGATTTTAGCTTCTTTCTTCTTAATGTTTTTCCTTCTTATTTAGTTGTCTTGTCAAGGTTTCTTCAATTTGTTTTCCTCTTCCACTTGTGCTTTTAAACTAATAATAACCTTTCCAGTCTCTTTGGTTCTTCCATGATTTTCTTCTTTAGATTCTTTTAGCTTCTCTACTAGCAATGCATTCTTCTTCTTGAGCTCCTTGATTACATCTAGGGAATATATTATTTCTCAGTTTTCAAAAGGAATAAGTTTTAAATGATAGTTTGTGAGAAGAAATTCATCTAAGTCACTGCCATGATCATTAGATGAACTATTGTCTTCTTTGTAGTATAACTTCTTCTTACTTTCTTCATTTCTATAGTCTTCTTCATCATAACTGTATTCACTTTCATAAGGACATTTGGAAGCATAATGACCTTTTCTATCACAATTGAAGCATTCATTAAGTAACTTACCTCTACATGTGCCATCTCTTCCTCTGGGTTTCTTAACCTTCATATATGTTTCTTCCATGGTTATGGAGAGACATTCTACTTCAATTCGTGATTCACAACTAAAACAATCATTGGATCTCTCTTCATAAATGTCTTATTGCTTGTCCCAAATCTGTTTGGCTATTGTACACTTCCTTACTCTGTCAATTACAGAAATTGGTAAGCCACTCAAGATGGAATCCATTGCCTTTGTATTATTTTCACTTAATTCCTTTGCAGTTGTTGGACACAATGGCCACACTAAGAGGGGGGGTGAATCGGTGTGTGAGAAATTTAAACCTTTTTCGCTTTCTTTTAATTAATCAGAGCATATCAAGCATTATGTTTCCAATCACATTATCATATTCATCAGTTAAATCATAAACACATCAAAGAGACACAAGAATATATGTAATTTTGATCTTTATTTATGGTAATAGAATACTGCAATCTTCTCGATTACAATCAGAACCCACTGATGAAAAGAGCACCAACTCCTGTGAGAGGACCCATCCTAGTTTTCTTAGCTCCAACTAAGAAAGGGTTGAGGAGTCCAATCCTCAAGTACAAGGCTTATCTTGCATCAATATATGCTCATGTACCTATGTACATCGATCTCTTTTGGTCAACCTATGCTCATCACTCTTTGTCAATATTCTCATCATCAATGTTGGTCAATATCTGCTCATCAACACTTTCTCTTCATTAACACTGTTGTTGCCATCAACTTGCCATGTCATCTTCATTTTGTCATTGTTCATGTCTTGGATGAGATATTCAAGGAGTAGTCATGCATCAACATCATCTTCATGTAGTGTCATCATCATCAAGGTGCACAAGGCATCATCAAATAGTGTGTCATCATCATCATATACAAGTGTACAACATCAAGGACCGTTGGAACATGTCATCAAGGTAACAATATCACCAATAAGGTATGTACCACCATCATAGGGTATGCATTATAGTGTACCAGGCATAACCAACATCATATCATCATCCTCGTACTGTAGTGTCAACAAGAAATCATCATCAAGGTAGTAACATGCATCTTCATCATTGGGTTTGCATCATAATGTATAAGGCATCATCATCATAAATGGATCTGCATCATTGTATACATACTTCACTGTATGTATATACATGCTCCATTATATACATCATTGTATTGTATATTCATCACTATTCAATTATGTGCTGGTTAGAATCCATAGTATGCATCATCATAAGGTTTAAACAAGTCATCTAGTTCGGCATCTATCATCATCTAAGACATAGTGTGCACTATATAGAATGCAATGTATAATGAATTTACTTCACAACACTGTACATATACATATACTTGAGTATATCCTCATACCTTGACCTGTGCATTAGGGCTTAAGCAGTGCATCATCCTAAAGCATGCGTTATAAGGTCTGTATTATAATATATATTATCTTCACTCATCACTGTATACAACATTGCATGCATACCACTTTATTCTATTGTATACATCACTTTTTGTAAACCATTCACACACCACTATTGTTCTTATACTCAACATTTCATTGTGCATACATGTACATTCATCATTGTTTACACATTATCATGCCTGAGAATATGCATACCTCTATGTCAAATATTTCATACCTTGACTGTGTATTATGCTTGATTGTAAAAACTTCACCTTCTATCGAACTTGCATGGACTGTTGGCACTGTGGATAACCTTCAACATTTGGACTCGCCAACAAGATGTTTCCAGTATACTCCACCACTTGTTCAAGAATCAAAGGTCGGCTCTTTGCTGCTGCAAACTCATATCATTAGGGCATCATTCGGGATTGTTTGTAAAAACCCTAGATAAGTCCAAATTTAAACCAAAACCATCATCTGTTGTAGCAACCCTCTGTTGCTATCTATGACCTCCATTAAGGCTGTAGTAGCCCTAACCACCAGTGAGGGTCTTCAAGACATGTGCTGGTGTAACCCTACCTCACCACATGACTATTTATACCTTCAAGAAATTTGGGATTGTTCTGTTGCTGTTAAAAGGGGAAAAAAAATTCAAATTGCTGCCTTATTTTGAATTTTAGACCTTCAAAAATTATCCAAAAAAGGTTTTGTTAGTCACCACTGAATTTTCTTATCCAATCTGAATTTATTCTCAATCAATAGTCCATGAAAAACTTAGTAAACTTCTGCCTCAATCCAACCTTAGTCAACGAGTCTCTTCACCTTTCTAGATCATTGGATTTCCATATATCAAGACCTAAAAAAGGGGTTCTGTTGCTCCTCCTAATTTCCACAGTCATATTAGCCTCAGTCCACCACAGTGAGCAATATACTTCACCTTCCTTCATCGTTGAATGCAAATGAAGTGTGAGAGTGCTTGTATTTATACACTCTTGATGTTGTCCACTTCCTTAATCTAGAGTCGAATTCAAGGTGTGGAAGGTAAGTATTTTTATTTTGTTATTTTTAATTTTTAATTTGAATTTGAATCATACAATATTCAATAAAATGGTTAATGTCCATAAATTATTCTAATTTTCCACACAAACCCTTTCAAGTCAATCTTAGGGTTTGTTGTACTCCAACAAGTTCCCAAAGGTAAAGGTGTCCTTCACATTTAACATGATCAAGCCATTAGGGATTTCAAGGGCATGTCACCATTCCATGTGCAAGAGTTCCACCAAGGGCATCATGGTCATCATGTCTTAGGGTTTGTAAGCCATTAAGTGTCATGTCCCCACACAGAACACCTTCACCCCTCCTTCAAGGGTACAAGGATCATGATAAAGTGGAAATAAATGTGTCCAAGTGTCCAAGCGCCATCATGTGTATGTGGGTGCCTTTATCATGCCATCTAACCATATCAAGTGAAAGAAATGGGATTCATGGGAATTTTCAACCACATTAACCATGCAAGGGGACCTCCAAAGGTCAAGATCCATCATAAGATCACATGTGGGGTTCCCAAACCTTCCCCTAGGATACCATGACACCATCAGATCATGAATAACCATATAATGGGTCATTAATGCTTCTTCAACCCATCTAGGGATTCTCCATCATCTGCAAAGGCTTCAACACCATATCCAGGGTCTTCACCATCATCACTAGGGTCTTCAGCATCGTCAACAAGGTGGTGGCTCCAACATCCATCCTTGTGGGTACAGGGACCTTGTCAACTGGGTACAAGGTGCTTTAAGACATAACCCATCTTTGTATGGGATCCAAGGCACTGGATGTGGTCGTACTAGGATCATTCATACCTGTGCACTGCAAGAGGGACTTGGTAGCATCAATGACAAGCTGTGGGGCCACTGCAAGTCCATGTTGGCATCAATGATAATTTAATCAACATCAGTTGCATTTGTTGATGGAGTTTTTTAGGCTATGTATCCAGTGATCACTAAGTGGTATACATCATACCCTAGTGCCTGTAGATATTCCTTCATCTTTATACTTTAGAATAGATGCTTTGTTCCATTGAATAGGGTAGCTCTGTTTGGATAGAAATCAAATTCTTTAGAAGCCGTTTGTGTTTCATATCTTCCTTCTAGTGGTTAAATTTTTTGAAGGAACTTGATCTTATACCAATTGTTGGAACACACAATTATACTTAGAGGGGGGGGTGAATCAATATCATACATTTTTACCACTTTTTACTTCAACAATTATATAACATTATAAATCTTATTAACATTCATCAATATACATCATCATCAAGTCATAGAACACGTGATCTTTATATGGATACTCGTATAAATAAAACCATAAGATAAATATTTCAATCTTTTACAATGTTTATGGGCACCAACCCAAAGGAGACACCAATCCCCTGATTTACAAGAACCAACTTGAAGGAAGCACTAACTCCCCGATTTACAAGCACTAACTTGAAGGAAGCACCAACTCCCCGATTTACAAGCATCAACCTAAGGGAAGCATCGACTCATTGATTTACAAGAACCAACTTGAAGGAAGCACCAACAACCTGATTTACAAGCACCAACTTGAAGGAAGCACCCACTCCTTGATTTGCAAGAACCAACTTGTTAAGAATATGAGGATACCAATCCTATGCCTTGCACCTCCCAGCCACCTTGATCCTGTAGCTTGTTTTAATTCCTGTAATTCCCTTCAATTCCTATAACACATTTTTAATGCATTTACTATTACACTACTTCCTATAGTTCTTGTCACAATACTTCATGTAGTTCAAGTAACACTACTTCTTATAGTTCATGTAACAAACATGTCTTTGTTTCTCTTTTGGGGTGGAAGATATACTCAGTCCCACAAATCCACCATTGATTTTCACTTATAGGTGATCCAGTGGTTCACCCTATAGCTTTGGTAATTGTTGTCTACGATTCCGATAGTCACGAGTTGTAGAAATCAGTGGTTCCAGTAGTTGAATTGGTTCCTCTGCAATTCTGGTAACTATTGTGGTTTTGATAATCTTGATGTCCTTTATGATTCCGACAATATAGTTAAGCCTAATAGAGAATTGTGTTTCCTTGTTTGGACAATGGAGATATCCAAACCAATGAGTAGCAATATAGGATCACATCCTATAGGATTTCCAATAGTTCATTAGGTTCCTCCAATGCCCAGCCTGTTATAACCAGAAGTCTGTGGTTCCAATAGTAGCTTATGTTTTGGTAGTTGAAAAGATTCTGGTAATAATTGGGTAACTATCATAAGTATTGTACATAATGCCAGAGAATATCAAACCAAGATTTAATCAATGGTTATAACTCATCTTCCTTTTTTCTATGATGTGTAGACCATAACTGAATATGTTCATACATTCTTCAATTCTTATGCTTGTAGGTAATGGTACTAGCAGCTACAAAGACTTCTTGTATACATCTCACTTCAAATGCATTAATGACATTGCACTTCAAGCACCTTAACATCAATGGCAATCGTACTTCAACATAGAGTTACAAGTAAGGTGACTAATGAAATATTAGCATTTTTCCAACAAAAAGAACGCTTGATGTTGAGGTATGTCATTGAAGAGGCTTGATACTCTTAAGAAATAGCATATCTTGAGAGTTATAATTTTCCATGGTAAATTTATTTTTAAAAATAACCATTAGTTAAAAGTAACAACTTTCTATAGGTATTGTTGAGTAACTTGATAACGTTGAATTGTTTGAAATTACAAGTAATACTCAATTATCTTTTTTATTTTGTTTTTGCATCTATGAAATCCTCATAGTACTTACTATCCATTCAAATAATCTTAGAAAGAAAAAGATGGTAAGAGTCTTTTTGTTCTTCTCAAATTTATATCTCATCTAAACATTTTGTCTCCAAACTTTCACCTTTAAACATTGACATCGTTGGGGTGTTGACTTTTATCTCTCATCTTCCAATGTTGAAAATTTTTCTTAGTGTGTAGAATTATTGTATATTTTTTTGTTCACCGAGCTCGCCACTTAAAAGATATTATGTTCCTTTTAATATTCACCTACAATTTCTTAATTTTTGGCTTCTTATAAAGATGTATTTAAGCTTGTTAACCTTGAAGAAGATCGCCCAAGCTTATGATGACATGCAAACTCTAGATGAACTCTTGCTCCAACAAGTCACAAAGTTATTTGGATATAAATTAAGGTATGGAGAGGAGTCTCGATCTTCATTAATGCACTTTATATTATGTAATCATTCACAAATTTCAATTGTAGTTGTGCCTATTTTTTTATGCATTTGTATTAAAATTTGACTATGTAGATGTATGATGTTTCGTCTATATGTGTGTGTGGTTGGTATTTGTTGAAGATTAATATTTCAAAGTAATTATTTTTGGAAAGAAAATTTATAAATGGATTTTTTTTAATGTTAAAAGTAATTAAGCTTGGATTTAAAATTTTAATAATGGTTGATTACATGATTTTGAAATTGACCATAAGGTTTGTTGTACTATCCCAATAATTTTTACATGTTTTTATACATATTTATTGGATAGTTGTATGCCATTTCACATTAGATTGCAATATGGTTTTAGTAAATTCCAAGTTTGTGGAATTTGAAATCAATTATATGATTTAAGTTCAACTATTACATTAGAAAGGTTGTTATTTACAAGTTTTTAAAAGGAAATATTTTTTAAAATAATTTTTTAATAAAAATTAAATAGAATATTATAAAAACAATTAGTGATATGGTGTTTAAATTTATCTAATAAAAATAAAAATTCAGCGTTATGTCACTTCTTTGTAAAAGGATCCTTTTAAATCTCATTTTGTTAATAGCACTCAACAAGTATCTAGTATGACAGTGATCAAGTCGTTTGTTGATATATATTTTGATGTCAATTTGATATCCAATATTCTATCTAATTTTCTATCCAACTAACTATCTACATTTCTAAACAATTTGACATCCGTTATGATTCAAATCAGATACCAAATTCAATATTTGTCACATATTTTTTCTTTTAACCATGGAACATAGCCACCTCCCAAGAGTGTATCCAACAACCCACAAGCCATATATACCAGTAACTTGTGACTCGGCTGGGCCTAAGACACCCTGAAGCCCACCGGGATGACCCTTTATCCTAGTGGTATCCTACCCTTCGATCCTTGTCACAACGGGACAATGAGCAGCCCTACGCCCCACTAGTTTTGAATGTATGACCTCCACAAAGATAACACGTGTTCTTAACCATTAGGCCCACTCAAGTGCTATGTTCAATATTTATAACATATTATCAACAATGTGATATTTCTTTTCCAAGAAAAAAATATCACAATCCATGATTTTCATTAATATAAAAATATGAAGCATATTGTTCATTGGCCACCATTGATAGCCTTACAAAAAGAAGCTGGAGAATAATGTTTTTTAAGTATGTCTAACAATTTTTTTTACCATAGTAGTATCCTGTGGAAACTGCTTTCCACATATATAAACAAAAAATGAAGCTTCATATAGGATCATATATGTCTAGAAGAGGATAGGCCCATACCTTCCCTATGGGAAGGTGATATCCTTTAAAGGTACATGGTCAACTTCATTAATGATGTCTTTATAAACCTACCAGAGCTTAGCTCGGTCTTGTTCCATCAAGATGGCCTGTTTTGATAGGATATCCACATGAGAATTACGATCGTGATAGATATGTTAGATGGAGAGGTGATCAAAGAAATCCATAACTCTTTAATATGATCGATGATGGGCGTTAATTTTTTTTTTGACTGGATATGCATATTTAACCAATCCACCACGAGTTTTGAGTCCCCATAGATCTGTATCCTCTTGATGCATAGCTGGAGAGCAATATCAATAATCATCAGGATGGCTCATAGTTCTGCCAAGTTGTTTGTGGATGGACCTATGTTTGTTAAAAATTTATACTAGTGTGAATTAGATAGATATAAATACCCCCTATGTTGCCTAGGCTAGGATGTTTGGAAGCTGCACCATCAAAGAAATACCATGCCATATTATTTTCAATCATTAACTATGTATTAGCCTTGATTTTGGAAAGCATGTGAATCTGAGGAAAATGATGTAATACGTCATGATTTTTTTATGCATAGACCAATGGTGGAATGTAAATGTCATGAAAGATGGATTTATTATGTGCATTCCAAGCACCCCATATAATAAGAGCTCGCAGAGCTTTATACTTTAGGTAGGTTGGATGTTGAGCCCATAACTGATATGCATCATGTACGAAATTCCCTTCCCAAATAAAAGGCATATGTGTGATAGCAGAGGCATGACTCCACATTTCAAAAATGTAAGAGAATTTAATGAACAGGTGAGTGATACTCTCACCATATACACAACATAATGGGAAACTTCTAGGGCTAGTCATAAATATTTTCATGAGGTAATCCCAGAACTGTTAGTTATTATACCTACCTCAGGCAAGTATATTGTAATCGGTTGCAAGTCAACCTCCCTTGACTTTGCATTAGTTCAAAAATTAAAAATAGCATTTACAAAGTTTAACTTTAGAACTTTGTAAATAATGAATTTTAATTTCAATAAAAATATATTTATTTGCTAATTTGTAAACTTTTCATTGGCTAATCAAACATGATGTCGGCATTGGAATTTGGTATCTGGTTTTCAGATGACACATGGACGCTATGACATCACTTAAGTACAACTCTTTTTTTATGCACTTAATGTGGGTACTTGGTCCATCAACACTTATTTTTAAGTTTTTTTAAAATTTAATGTCATTTATTATACCAATGACATTTAAAATTAAATTAAACTTTTTAAAATTAAAATAAATTATGAGACAGCTCGTCTATCTTCCACGCAACCCTGTCAATTTCGTGATGCTCGTTTCACATCAATGGCTATAGTGACATGCAACATGATACTGTAAATTTCCCCAATTTGCGTGCCTCTATTGCTGCATCTCACGCTCGCGGCCGTAATAGACGTTTGCATTTAAATTACCAAATTTGTGTTTATGTCATCGAAATTTCGGGAACTTGTAAGTTTTTGGATTTTTAAATGTTGTGGCCGATATTTTTATTGATATGGTTGGGTAGATGTGAGGATGGGATAGGTTGAACATATAATTTTTAAGAACCAACGATTTTCTTTTTGTAATAACCTACCAATGTTTTACCTAAATGGTATACGAAAAAGATAGAAATCCAAGTTGGTTTGTAAGCATAAAAAATATTTTAATGGCAAAAAATAAATATATTGAGTTAGTTATGTTATTATTATGTTAAATGAGTTATATTAAACCATTTTAATAAATATAATTAAAACCATTTTTACGTAACAATACATAAAATAATGATAATAAAGAAAATATGTTAGTAATTAAATCAATATGGAAATGCAAAGTAAATGCATAGTTATAGGAAATGTATTGTGTTGTGCAAAATAATCATCTTTCATATCGGTTATGTCAATGGTATTTGATTATTTTATCTAAATATTATTAACCCATTTGCTAATTATTCATAAGATATTAGTCTCAATTCATGGTGTGAACTAAAGAATTTATAATGGAATAAAAATGAGTTAATAAGCAAGGGGGTTTTAAATGTTGAGTATTAAAGAAAATACAAGATGCATTTGGGTTTGTGTATGTGGGTTATGATTATACCTCACAGATAAGTTTGAGATAGTCTAACCAAGAGACAAATTCGACTAATTCACGCATGTTTGAGCTATTTTTTTAGATAAAATTGGTTGAAAATTCTAGAAATTGAGATTATAGTTGTTAAATTTCAAAATTTTGGGTGCCTTGAGGTTTCTGAAGGTGTTGAATCTATTTATACCTTCAAAATCACCATTGAAATACTAATAAATTTGCAAAAAAAAAAAGAAAAACATTGGATTCTGGTAAAAAAGGTTTAGGTAAATTTGTCCTTCCGTAGACTTCTCCTTTAAATTTTGATTAAAAAAAATTATTATTATTAATTTTAGGTTAGGTGAACTAATTAAATTGAGTTTTGAATGGTAAGTGTTAAAATATGTTTTGATTTGTCTATGTGTTGAAAAAAGGCTTTAAGTCTTAAGTCCCAAATCATCATATCAAAAATATGTAAAATCTTTTTAATAGATTTTTGTTTAAGATAAAGTTTTATGTTTCTAAAAATTTTGTATTCCATTTATAGACTAACTAACTATATAGATAATAGTTAGTTTGTACTCTAAATATACATATATTTATTTATTTATCTATGTGTTGTAATAACAGTTGGGTGCATATATTGACATCATCTAATCCTTAACTTTAATACCATGATTAAGGGAAAGCTCGATGCACATCATAATTAGCAAGCAATAGAAATTGTTGGATGTTTTATTTTTTAAGGAATACTCTTAACTAGAGTTTGATCGAGTGGTTGGGAGGATTGGATGTTATTCTCCCCACCCAAGTTCAAATCACGACATTAAGATGACTCGTATGCCTTGGAATCAAGGTATGGGCACTTTCCATTTGTATATGCCCTTCTAGACAGCCAACACAAACTTTTCCCAACCCACAAATTATTACCTAGTGATCATATTTAAAAAACTCATAATAATCTATTCACAAGTTCTTATAGACTTCATCAAAAAATATTTATGGTTCTTGAGTATATTTTTCTCCATGATCAACCTCTCATTAACATAACTAAAGTCCCATACATAATGTGTACCACACTCTAAAAAAATCTAATATTCCAACTCTCATTTAATCTCATTATAATATTCTAAAGAAATATAAAATATACATTTAATGTTACATATTATAAAATATACATTTAATGCTATTTTTTCTATATTTAATTATTTTGATTTAAAAATCTAAAGTTTATTAATGTTAATATTAGTATGATTTTTTTTTTTATATTTCATTTTTATTTTTGTTCTTTTGGGTTATATATTTATTAATGTTTAATTCCTTATACCACTTAAAAAATCAAGCTTGTTACTGTTTTCTTCAAACTTTTCTTAAAAGGTAGGTACTTAGCAACTATGTTGCTAATTTCACTTGTTTTGGTTCACTAGCTAGTAGCACCAACCGCTAATTGTAAAATTTTAAATAAAAAAAACTATTGTTTTGGGATGCGACATGGGAAACTTCTTACTTTGGTCGGACACTTTCAAAAGTGTTTCCATTCTCAAAGATCCAACTCGTACTTGGGTTATGTGTGGGAGACTCAAGATTGGATTTCGAAAACAAACTTATCATAATAATAAAAAAAAAATTCAGTATTAAACTTTGTTTAAATTTTGTTTACGGTTGTTTAAAATTTTGATTATATATATTTAATGGGTAAATTATATATATATAACTGAAACTGAAACTTTTTTCATTATATAAAAAGGTTGTGTACAACCATTCTAAGCAAGAGAAGACCCAATCCGAATTCTGATTTTACATAAGCAAAAATGACCATGTCTGTAACTACCTTGACATTTTTAAAGACCTTATATTTCTTCCTACTTTTCACCATGCTAAAGGAGGGATAAACCCTAATGAACTGAAATTTTAACAAAATACTAAAAAACATGTACTAGGACCTCATACTTTGACACTACTGCTTGTTCTTTGCATCCATGCCTAGAATAGGCTTTGAAACTGAAATTTCTTTCATTGGATACACTCTGTTAGCTTGTGTTTCCTTGCAATGGCTACATTGGGACACATTGACCATTTTTTAACTGTCTTCTGCAATTCTATCAATCTTTCCTAACAATTCTTTGATATCCTTGTCCATAACATCAATCCTTGATTCTTGGCAGGGAAACTTACTTAACACATACTCAATGTCAATTGAAATCTCTTGGTTCTGCCTCACATCACTACAGGCTACTTCAAAATCCTTCCTTAGATGAATTTTAAAATAGACAATGCTTCCCTTGACACTATTGAGACCCTCTATCCATCCTTTCCCATCGTTCTTCTCAGTCTCCATTATCATTGTTTCCTCGATCGAGCACTTGGGGAAATGATTGATAATATATGTGTAATTTGGAACAATAACCTCCTCTAAAGCCTCCTTCTATGTCTCGTCTTGCAGAATACACCAACCCCTTCCTTTTAAACCACTCCACTCAAGTGCCATTTCGCATGCGGAGACATCTGTAGCATTAAAGTGAAGTGAAATTTGTTCGACTGAGATTTAAAAGCATTATATGGATTTCATGTAGTCCTAAGCATGCAGGACACCATGTATGTTGCTTCCTTTATCCATCAACACATTCCCTTGACCCTCGTTGCACTTGAATGTGTTCATGATGGAATTAGGTGATGTTTAGGACCATCGAAATGGAACAATACACAACTTATATCAAGTCTAGACCCTTTATTAGCTGGTGAATCCACCTTTCCATTGTTTTCCATAAGAATGTGCATGAAGATGAGATATATGCTTGCCATGAAGTGTGAAATTCTTCTACATCTTATATTTCCATTCCTATATCCTCTCTCCATCTTTTGAATGACTTGTCTAGAATCTCCAAGGATGATTTATTTGTCTATGTTTATTTTGGCCATAAGAGCTAGCCATTCATCTTCATTGTTAGTTTTTTTTCCCAGTTCCCAAGCGAAATATTCTACAATTTTTCCTCTTGGGTCGTAGATTATCTCCCTTGCACCTGTCTCCCATGGGTTCCCTTTTTAAACTCCATCAAAGAAGAAAGAGTGGGTTTCTAAGCTCTCCCACCACTTTTGGAATTTTGTTTTGTTGAACCTAATTCCCCATTCCTCATTACCTACTGATAATATTTTGGACTGAAGAGATCTCTTCCTTGTGAACTCTTTGCTCCATCTAGCCTCACTTCTAGATAAAGGTTCTGAACTGGGATACGTTATACATTTTTCTTCTAGACTCTCAACGATTAAGTTCATATCTTTAAATGATAATCTCTTAGGATTGGCTGATATTCCCTAAAAAATTAGATGATTCCCTGCAAGCTCTATCTTCCAGCAAATATTTCTAGGAGTCACTTCCCATATTTTTTGAATATTTAGTTTTGTTCTCAAGTTCCTTGGATAATACATCTTCCAATCTTCCATCAAGTCCTTTACTTGAACCGTCAACCTTATGTTCTCTTCTAATTGTTCCATTACATTGTTCTGGAATTCTTTAGCAAATTTCCAGAACAAGAAAATATGATTTGCATCCTCCTAAGCAGATTTGCACAATGCACACCAATTTGGGCCATGAATTCCCCTTTTCCCAATATTATCAATTGTGAGGATTTTTTTATGTGCAAGAAACCAAATAAGCGATTAACCTTTGGGATTCCTAAGGGGTTCCAAACCTTTTTCCATTTCCTTGATTCTTGAGTCCACGCAGTCTCTTCCAACCTTTTATATCCTTCCTTAACAGAGTACTCCCCTTCTTTGCCCCAACCTCTTCGATCCTCTTCTTTTTGATGAATAGGATATTTCCTGTGAAGATTCCTCTGTAATACTTTGTATTCCTACTCTAAATTATTTGGCAGGTTTATATCCTACCAACCTTTCCAATCTCCAGTATTTTCCAAAATTGAGATATCACTAAGGTTAATCAGATCCTTATTTTGCATCCATTGATGTATGCCTTCCATTCCTCTTATTGAGACTAGTTTGGGATGTCCTAGAATACTGTCATCCCAAATATTGATTCTCTTTCCATTCCCAGGGATCCAATAAACCTTCTCTTGGATGATGCCTACTAAAGCCTTACATAACTCCCAAATGCTAGTTCCCTTCCCTTCACAATCATGCTCAACACTTCTTAATGTCAGTATCCTTATATATTTCTTCCTTAAAACTTCCTTCCACCACTCCTTTCTCCTTGCAATCATTCTCCATACCTAACTCAACTCCCATTGTTGTGTTCATTAACCACGCTTCCCTTATTCCTATCCCTGCATTCAACTTTGGCTGCTTAACAGCGTTCCCATTTATTAAATGAAACTTCTTTCCTTGTGTTTTCCCTTCGTGTAAGAGAAATTTCCTTATTTCCACACTAATGTTTTTAATTACCAATTTAGAAGCCAAGAGAATTGCGCTGTTGAAAATGGGGAGAGATGAGAGAATATATTTGAAAAGAGTTACTTTCCCTACGAGATTGACCCATCTCATTCCCCATGACTGGATTTTTTTCTTGATTTTATGAAGGATTGGATTCCACATCTTAAAGTTTGCATTTTTATTTATAATTGGAATGTTAAGCTATTTGAATGAATTACATTCCAACTCCACCTAACATATTAGGGACAAGGAAATTTCCCTCAAGACTTTTGAGCTACAATTCCATCCATATAAACAATCTTTTTCAGAGTTTGTTTTTCCCCTAAAGCAGAAAGAGAGAGATCCAGGTTGTATTTGAAGAGCTTAGCAAGGATGATTGAGGCGCTTCCTAAAAGGATGGTATCATCTGTGAATTGGGCGTGGTTTATTGGATCAACTCATCTACTTATCAATAGAACTAGGATTGAACCCTCCTACATTAACCTATTCAACCTTCTACTCAAGGAATCTTCCACCAAGATATATAGAAAGGCAGAAATAGGGAAGCCTTGGAAGAATCCCCTTGACATTCTAAAGAAGTCAGTAAGTGTTCCATTAACCAAGGGAGCAATCCAAGGGGTACTTATACAGGATTTTATCTAGTTTACAAAAAAATTTGAGAACCCAAATTTCCCCAAGGTTAGAAAAATAAATTCATGTCTAATCCTATCAAAAACATTTTTCAAATCCAATTTTATATCCATACCCGCTTCTTTTATTTTTTGGCTAGAGTGGATAGCTTCCTGAACCATAAGAATATTGTCAACAATTTGTCTTCCTGCAATAAACCCAGCTTAATTAGCTAAGATTAGCTTCGGAATGAACTTCTTTAGCCCGCTGGAGATAATTTTTGAAAGGATATTGTATGATGAATTGCACAGACAGATTGGTCTAAACCGATTGATGGCTGAAGCATTCTTCTCTTTGGGGATCAAGTCAATAAAGGATGAGTTTTTTGTACCTCCAATATGTTCCTGGTATTTGGACCAATTAAGAATTATGATAGGATATTTTTTTATAAAGGGTCGATACTTTCTATAGAAATTTATTGAGATGCCATTTGGACCTGGAGATTTATTTGAGTGCAGAGCCCAAACAACCTTCTGAACCTCCTCTTCTGAAGATATGTCGAGACAGAAATTCATTATTTTCCTCAGAAATTAATTTAGGAATATCATTGTCTAATTGTACCATGTCAGTTGCATCTTCGTCGTTCTCCTTTATGTATATACTTTCAAAGAAGAGTTTTATTTGTTGGCAATATGGATTATAGTTGCTGTAACACCCCGGTTTTGACCCCGTTTGCATTTAAATAATATGATGTAAATAATCATGGTGTGGAGCTCAAGGAAAAATCCCCACCATCAATTTAGTGTTTTGTTTCGGCGATTAAGATTTGGGCCGATGGTGTTTTTATGCTAGCTGAACATTATAAGTTTGGACATCATGTTAAATTGCAATTTTTAATAAAAATTGTACATCCAGCTATGTCAATGTAACAATATGAGATGGGGGAATGATTTTTCCCAAGGATAAGGGGGGGGGGATTGGAAGAGTGGCACAAATTCGAAATGGGAAGAGCACCCATTTCTGAAAAACGTTTTTTAAATTTTCTTGGGCAAGAAAACACCAAAAAATGCCTACCTTTCTCTCATGCAGTCGCGTTTCACCTTCCCCTCACAATTTTGTACTGTATGGAACTTTTTTGGCAAGACATTCTAGCATTCACGAAGCAAGTAAAAACTATTCTGAGTCTTGATCCTTCAGGAATTTTCCTGTTGTGTGAATTGTTTTCCTTTTTACGATTTTCCCGTCTGTTAGTCGTTTCTTGAATGCGAATGCCCAAAACCCGATTTGTGTTTTTGAATTGAATGACCAGCAAATGATTTCATTTTGGGTAATTGTAGTAGTCGGTCTAGCTCAGACAATGCCCAGAAATTCGTAATTGTTGTGTGTGTGTGTATTCCTTGGATTCTGTTACATTTTGTTAATCCCAAAACTGAGATCTCTATGTGTACATCCTCGCTGACATCTGAAATGATTTGGGGAATGGAAATGGAATCTGGGATTGCTTGATAAACCTAGTGTGTGAAGGAACCCCACAGACCAATCTAGAGGGCTAGTTTTCTTCTTTTCATACCCTAAATAGCACTGGAATGGAAGGCA
Source organism: Pseudotsuga menziesii (assembly GCA_001517045.1). Taxonomy (NCBI): domain Eukaryota; kingdom Viridiplantae; phylum Streptophyta; class Pinopsida; order Pinales; family Pinaceae; genus Pseudotsuga; species Pseudotsuga menziesii. The sequence goes on from LPNX011053087.1 coordinate 426,086, forward strand.
TGTCCTGAGGGAATGTGTAGCAGAGAAGGGGATGCTTCCTTGTGTTGGGTGTGCAAACGTTTAGAAGTCAGGATAGATCCAATGTAGGTATCCATAGCTCTGGGATTGAGCTCACTAGCTTAGTAGTTAGTCTTTCCACCTCCTTGGCAGTGTGATAAACCCAGTTGGAAGGATGGCTTTGCTGGTAGCCTGATAAACCCATCTTTTGGCTTGGTTGTGTCTCATGTGAATTTTGGCTAAGTGTAAACTAGTGTCTGTGTAATCCCGATAAACCCAATTGGAAGGATTGATTGGTTAGTAGCCTGATAAAACCATATGTTGGCTTGGCTGTGACTTGTATATACTTTGGCTATGTGTAAATCACTACCTGTGTAAGCCTGATAAACCCAATTGTGTTGGATTGGCTGAGTTTTCTTGTATCCTTAGCTATGGGGAAGTATGCTAGTGTTCCTTATTCCTTGGGGAAATCATTCCCAGCTCGGGGGTGGCAGTGTTGCTGAGAGATTGATGAGCACACTGGCCTATGTTTGGGTGGAACGTTGTAGTGGCATAGCTGTTTGCGTGACAAGCTTCTGATAAAGATAAGTATTTATTGTGTTTCAATCCCTGCAACCGTATTGGTTTATAAATGAATATGAATATGATGAATGTTTGAATGGAATGTATTTGACGCAGATGTATATTTCATGAATGATGTATATGTGTATGTAGTTTTATTTCAATGAATTTTCTAAGTTGTTCTGGAGCTAAATCAGTCGGATTCGTGATGGCCTGAATGCTCAAAATTAGTTTTAGACTTAGAAATTTTCATTAGCAGATCGAAATTCCGCATATTTAACCCTTCCGCAACTTGCGGGATGCAAAAAAGTTCTTCAAAAATTTCGATCTTCGAATTTTTCCTTCCGTATTTTCCTTTTTGCAACTTGTGGGATGCGGAAAAGTTCTTTGGAAATTTCGATCTCCACATTTTTCTTTCCGAAATTTTCGCTTTCCACAACTTGCGGGATGCAGGATGTAGAAATGTTGTTTGGATAAATCTGCTTTCCGCAATTTGCAGGATGCGGGATGTGGGATATGGAAATGACTTATGGTAAATTTTGATTTCCACAACTTTGATCTCTACAACAACCGTTCCACATGCAGGATGGGGGATGCGGCATGCGGCATGCGGGGTGCGAGAGTGAAACTTGATATGTTTCCAATTCCACAAGTGAAGCTCTTCACACCATTGATTTTTTGTGGGATGATTCTCAACTGTTGATCTGATTTTGGATGCGGAACAGACTGTGACCGTTGATTTCCACTATGATTCTTCTTAGCCGTTTGATCTCTCAATGGTTGGGGAAGATAAATATTTTAGACGGTCTGGATCAGAATGTTACTAGGGGAAATTCTTGTTTGTGTAGATCTTTAAAGGAAAAAAAAAGAATCAGGAATCATCATACGAATGCAGAATCAGAGATAGGTAACTCAGGTTTCACAAGAAAGGGTTGCGTTCTCTCCTCTGGGGTGGGAGGGGATGTGACAGTGTGGTATCAGAGTTGTTGGTTGCAGCGTTGGGCATGGATGGGCCAGAAATAAAATTGGTTACAGTATTGGGCCTCGATGGGCCGAGTTGGATAGTTACAGAGATGTTGGTTAATAGTTCCAACATATTGTTGGCCGCATAATAGAGAAAAATTTCCATGGGCAGTGGGAAAGTGATCTTGGTTTTGATTATATCTAACAGTTTTGTTATCTAACACAATTTTGTTATCGTGATGGCCTGAATGCTCAAAATTAGTTTTAGACTTAGAAATTTTCATTAGCAGGTCGAAATTCCGCATATTTAACCCTTTCGCAACTTGCGGGATGCAGAAACGTTCTTCAGAAATTTCGATCTCCGAATTTTTCCTTCCGTATTTTCCTTTTTGCAACTTGCGGGATGCGGAAAAGTTCTTTGGAAATTTCGATCTCCGCATTTTTCTTTCCGAAATTTTTGCTTTCCACAACTTGTGGGATGCAGGATGTAGAAATGTTGTTTGGATAAATCTTCTTTCCACAATTTGTAGGATGCAGGATGCGAGATATGGAAATGACTTATGGTAAATTTTGATTTCCACAACTTTGATCTCTACAATAGCCGTTCCACATGCAGGATGCGGGATGCGGCATGCGGCATGCGGGGTGCGAGAGTGAAACTTGATATGTTTCCAATTCCGCAAGTGAAGCTCTTCACACCATTGATTTTTTGTGGGATGATTCTCAGTCGTTGATCTGATTTCGGATGCGGAATAGACTGTGACCGTTGATTTCCACTATGATTCTTCTTAGCCGTTTGATCTCTCAATGGTTGGGGAAGATAAAGATTTTAGACGGTCTGGATCAGAATGTTACCAGGGGAAATTCTTGTTTGTGTAGATCTTTAAAGGAAAAAAAAAGAATCAGGAATCATCATACGAATGCAGAATCAGAGATAGGTAACTCAGGTTTCACAAGAAAGGGTTGCGTTCTCTCCTCTGGGGTGGGAGGGGAAGTGACAATGTGGTATCAGAGTTGTTGGTTGCAGCGTTGGGCCTGGATGGGCTAGAAATAAAATTGGTTACAGTATTGGGCCTCGATGGGCCGAGTTGGATAGTTACAGAGATGTTGGTTAATATTTCCAACGTATTATTGGCCGCATAATAGAGAAAAATTGCCATGGGCAGTGAGAAAGTGATCTTGGTTTTGATTATATTTAACAGTTTTGTTATCTAACACAATTTTGTTATCGTGATGGCCTGAATGCTCAAAATTAGTTTTAGACTTAGAAATTTTCATTAGCAGATCAAAATTCCGCATATTTAACCCTTCCGCAACTTGCGGGATGCAGAAAAGTTCTTCAGAAATTTCGATCTCCGAATTTTTCCTTCTGTATTTTCCTTTTTGCAACTTGCGGGATGCGGAAAAGTTCTTTGGAAATTTCGATCTCCGCATTTTTCTTTCCGAAATTTTTGCTTTCCACAACTTGCTGGATGCAGGATGTAGAAATGTCGTTTGGATAAATCTGCTTTCCGCAATTTGTAGGATGCGGGATATGGAAATGACTTATGGTAATTTTTGATTTCCATAAGTTTGATCTCTACAACAGCCGTTCCACATGCAGGATGCGGGATGCGGCATGCGGCATGCGGGGTACGAGAGTGAAACTTGATATGTTTCCAATTCCACAAGTGAAGCTCTTCACACCATTGATTTTTTATGGGATGATTCTCAGCCGTTGATCTGATTCCGGATGCAGAACAGACTGTGACCATTGATTTCCACTATGATTCTTCTTAGCTGTTTGATCTCTCAATGGTTGGGGAAGATAAAGATTTTATACGGTCTGGATTAGAATGTTACCAGGGGAAATTCTTGTTTGTGTAGATCTTTAAAGGAAAAAAAAAGAATCAGGAATCATCATACGAATGTAGAATCGGAGATAGGTAACTCAGGTTTCACAAGAAAGGGTTGCGTTCTCTCCTCTAGGGTGGGAGGGGATGTGACAGTGTGGTATCAGAGTTGTTGGTTGTAGAATTGGGCCTGGATGGGCTAGAAATAAAATTGGTTACAGTATTGGGCCTCGATGGGCTGAGTTGGATAGTTATAGAGATGTTGGTTAATAGTTCCAATGTATTGTTGGCCGCATAATAGAGAAAAATTTCCATGGGCAGTGGAAAAGTGATCTTGATTTTGATTATATCTAACAGTTTTGTTATCTAACACAATTTTGTAGAATTACAGTCCCCTTCAGAAAAGGTTTTGCGATTCTGAATAGTTGGTTCGGCCATGAGGATAGATGATATGAATGATTATGCACAGGACCCCAATGCGCACGAGGAATATGCTATGGGGAAAAATGTCAGAATTGGAAATGCTGAGATAGATTCTAATGGTAGGAGGTTTCAAGATACTCCCCCAGACTTTGCAGCCACCATGACAAGCCTCGGGGTGGAGATACAAAGCATACAACGAAAGACTGATTAAGGCTCAGGAGGAGCAAAATCAGCTGAACACAACCATATTTCACAGTTTGACAGACATTCAGAGAAATATGAACTTTGGGGAACGAACAATAAAGCCAGAAGGAAGTAAGAACACTGCTAGAGGAAGAAAGCGATCTCTTAGTGGGTCGTCTGACTCTGAAAAATCCACTGATGGTTCAAGTTTTTCCTCTCATGAGAATAAAAGGAAGAGATCTCCTAGTGGGTCGTCTGAATCCAAAAGATCCACTGAAGATTCAAGATTTTCATCTCTCAGGGGTAGGAGGAAGGGGTGTTACTATAACCGCTCACAAGATGAATACAGGAAGGCAAAGCCGCCTACCTTCAATGGTGAGGTAAAGACTAGTCAAGAAGCTGAAGCTTGGCTTCTGGGAATAAGAAATATTTCCAAGTCCAAGATTATTCTGGAAATATGAAATCTCGAGTAGCCATTTTCAATCTGTCAAGAAGAGTGTCTATTTGGTGGGAACACTTCAGGAAAATAAAGAAGATAAATGAAAGGAATATTGTTTGGAAACAGTTCCTAAAATTTTTCAAGCAAAAGTACCTCTCTGACCGGTACTATGATGATAAAATCAAAGAATTCCATGAACTAATATTGGGACATTAGACTATGGAGGAATATGCAAACAAGTTCTTGGAACTGCTAAGGTATGTCAGGTATATTAAAAATCCAGTGCTTTCTGAGTGGACTGCCTCAGTCATACAAAGAATGAATTGAGTTCTATGAACCCAGGACTATGGAAGAGGCGATAAGAAAAGCTAAGTATTGCTACGAGAAAAGAAAGAGAAAACCTGACTACCAGAAAGCGTGGAAGAACAAGATGAATGAGAAGTATGATCAAAGGAAGAGAGGTTTCAAACCTCCTAACTTCTGGAATCAACAGAAGCAACCATTCCAAGCTGAGAAGCAGCCAACCAGAATAGTGGGAGAAAATCCAAGAGAACCACAGCAAAACAAAGAGCCTCCCAAGTGTTGGAAATGCAGAGGACCCCATCTGTGGAGGTTCTGTCCACTAGAGAATGAGAATACAAGGCCATTATACAATATTCAAGAGGCAAAAACATTGGGACAAGTAGCAAGGGTCGTACCTAGAATTTATGCAGCACTGGAAGACCGCCAGGTGGATCACCAATCAATGGTGGTTGAAGTTGTAGGTAAGATTGTTGAGCAATCTATTTCTATTTTGATTGACCTTGGTTCTACTCACAGTTATATTGCTCCTAGAATAGTGGAGGTTTGTGCTCTTAGGAAAGAAAAGCATAGCAAGTCGTGGTTAGTTCAGCTAGCCACTTGAACTAAGAGAAAAATTAATGAAGTGGTGGAGAAATTTCCATTGGTGATGAATGGACTGAGCACTTGCGTAGATCTGAAAGTTCTACCCCTCGGTTCCTATTATGTTCTCATTCGAATGGATTGGTTAGAATCTCACAGGGTGAAGCTTGACTGTTATAACAAGACTTTTGAATACATGGATGTAGAAGGGAACCCAATAATTGTAAGAGGCATACCAAAGGTAATTTCTGTAAGATAGATTTCAGCGATGCAATTGAAGAAGTTTTGTAGAAAATGTTGTCAGTTGTATGCAGCCAATATTGAGGAGGCAACAGAGAATGAAACTCTCAAGTTGGAATACTATCATGTGTTGCAATAATTCAGAGATGTTTTTCTAGATGAGATTCCAGGGCTTCCTCCAAAGAGAGACATTGATTTCACGATTGAGCTTGTGCTAGGAGTAGTACCAGTGTCCAAAGAACCTTACAAAATGAGTACACCAGAAATTTTAGAGTTGAAGATGCATCTACAATAATTGTTGGAGAAAAATTATATCGGGCTGAGTGTGTCTCCTTGGGGAGCACCAGTTCTATTTGTAAAGAAGAAATATGGTACACTCAGATTGTGTATTGATTACAGGAAGCTGAACAAAGTTACGGTGAAGAACAAATATCCCTTGCCGAGAATTGATGACCTCTTTGATCAAATGAAAGGAGCAAAAGTATTTTCCAAGATTGACTTGAGGTCTGGTTACCATCACATGAGAATCAAGGATGAAGACATTCATAAGACAACCTTCTGAACAAGGTATAGACATTATGAGTTTGTAGTGGTACCATTTGGTCTCACAAATGCACCAGCAACATTTATGTTCCTTATGAATAGTGTCTTCAACAAGTATTTCGACAAGTTTGTTCTTGTTTTCCTTGATGATATTCTTGTTTATTCTAAGGATGAAGAAGAGCATGAAGAACATTTGAGACTAACATTGCAATTTCTTAGAGAACATCAGCTGTATGCAAAGCTGACCAAGTGTGACTTCTATATGTTATGATTATTAATCCCCCATTGACCATACTATCTATTAGATTATATTTTCCTAACTTAGGAACCTTAATTCATTATTTGGGTCCACTAGTACCAGTGGGTCCACTTGGCCTAATGGGGCCACCTAGATTTGTTACTAGAGTGTGGGGAACACTGCTAGATGTTAACTTCCACTTATTTCATGTGCATGCATCAGTTTGGGCACCTCCTAGACCAATCCCTACATTTTAGGAGCAACTAGGAGTCCCGGCACCAACCTCCATCAGTTAGGTGGAGTTGGAACTAGTCAGTCTTAGTTAGCCCCCAGTTACATTCAATTACTTCGCAATCAGTTAGCTAGTGCTAGCAATGCATGGATAATGCATGGTTGCATGGGGAGGAGCGCTTTTCCTACCTACCACACTTAGTTGCACTGATTTAACTAGCTGTAACTGATTGATCGAGATGTTGGAAATCAGGGAGTTGATCTTTGGACTCAAAATTTGTCAGTTACTTCACAATCAGTTAGCTAGCGCTAGTAATTCATGGCGAATGCATGGCTACATGGGGAGGATCATTTTTCCTACCTACCATACTCAGTTGCACTGAGTTAACTAGCTTACACTGATTGATTGAGTTATTGTACATCAGGGAGTTGATCTGTTGGACTCGAATAATGATTGAGAGACCATGAGTTAGAGATTCAGTTAGATACAGTCAGATCCACTTGGTAGATTCGAATTGCTACCTAATGCATTTGAATTCTTCCTATTTGTAACCTATTGTACATTGGATTTATTATTGTGAATGATATTGTAAATTCCTGAGAAATACTTATTCATTTCCTGTGTGGTTTGTTTTGTTCAGTTTGTATCTTCATTCTCCATTATTTTGCTGTAAACATTATTAGAACTATCTGCTTGAAGATCTAAATGGAATTCAAATTCTAATATGGTATCAGATCCTTCTCAGGTAGGGTTTCATGCTTATTTATCCCCGGTGAGGAAAATCATGATTATAACAGTTCATATGTTTTAGTGTTTTTGTAGTGAAATTGACAGGTGCTACATAGCTTGTGTGAATCTTTGCAAGTCTTCCATCCGGAGCAATTATTAGTTCACATACTCTTGAACCACGGTCCTCACAACTTCCAATTATCTTGATTGGAAGGTTTATATGCAGTTGGCCTTATGAAAGCATGGCTACCACAGGATCATGCATGGACGGGAGGCTGAACCTCATCAGCCGGTTGAGCAGAACAAGTTTCTGAACCATTGTAATGAAGCATTCGGGTACTTAGGTACTTATATATCCATATATCTCCTCTTCCACCTAGAAGGCTTGAGGAATCCTAGAGAATCCCGGGAGAAGCTCAATAGCTTATTTAACAAACAAGATGAGCTTCGGGGATACATTCTGGAGAATGAGTTGGTATCTTTACATCCCAGCAGTTTCAATACTATTGAGCAATTATTTACTAAATTCAAGCCTCTAGTACTTCAATGTAGACAGTGTGGAATAGAGAGGAAGGATGAGCACCATATCCTTTCCATACTCAGTAAACTAGGCTCTGAGTATTATGTATTTGTTTCCATATTTCATTCCAAGTGGGAAATCTTTCCTAATTGGAAAATTCCTTTATTAGGTTCTTTTTCTGAGTCCTTAATCAAGGAGCAAGACAAGTTGATTCGAATGGGAGTCATCAAGACCTCTGAAGATCAAGATTTCCTAGTCACTGACTCTTCCAAAGTGCAAGCAAAATGGAAATAAAATAAGAAGGATCCAAAAGCAGCTGATTTGAATCAGAAAACTTCTGAAAGGGCCTCCGGCTCTAAGAAGAAAAAGAAAAAGTGTCCCTACTGTATGAGGGGTTTTCATCCAAAAGACTCATGCATGAAGAAGACCCTCGACCATATGAAATATCTATGTGTTTAGAATAATATTTCCCTTCCACGAAGAGTGGTGATGTCAGATGATGAAGAGCATACTGAAGAATATGAGATATGCTTGCATGCAAGCCTCTCTCCGTCGAAGGCTTATGTGATAGATTTTGGAGCATCCAACCACACGGTTGCTTCCATGGAATCCTTCATCAATTTCCCTCTATCAAGATGACCTAGCAATAAAATGGGAGATGACTATAAAATACCATATGTTGAGAGAGGTTCAGATAAAATCCAGCATGATTATTTCATGCCCTCTCCTATAGAAAAGCAAATTGTTGAAGATGAAGAAGAAGCAGATTTTTCCCTACAGTCAATTCGAATGGAAGAAAGTCTCCATGAAGTGAATCCTTCTCTTGCTACTCCAGAAGTGTATGAGATCTCTGATATCTCATATCCTCACATGGCTGATCCAGAAGAACACATTCAAATCTCTGTTTGTGAAGAAAAACACTCCTTCCATTCTTTGCAAAAATTCTCCAGTAATTCTTTAAATTTTGTGCATAGTTTACCGGTGACTGTTTCAGAAACAGTAGAGGAATTTGATTTCTCTGTCTATAATAATGTTTCTAGTGTGCAGATAAGTAATACCACTGATATTATATAAATAATATCATATTATAAGAGTGATCCATTCAATCTCATTAATCTAGATCTTCCAGTAAATTTCTACAGGTTTGCATGCACCGAAAATCAGAATTTTGAAGGAGGAGAAAATTGTGCATCTACCATCTCAATGGAGCAAAGTTTTGGATATGATATCAATATTTTTGGATCCTATTTATTTTCTGATCTGATAATATGTGATTCAGGTTTCAAGATTCAAGAGCTTTCAGTATTTCTTATAACTAGTTTCACCAATTTTGGTGTGACAAATCAAGCACCACAAGTCTCTTTCAATTTTGTTGTTGAGGATTCAATGTTAGTTCTTTTTTATGAATTTGATGATATCATATTTTGTGAAATATTGTATTTATATGAATCTATATCAGATTATGGATATCAAGCATTCACTCTCCACAATCCCAGGGCTTCTCTACCTTTGGTCACATGCTCATCTCCTCACATAACTAGTAAAGAGGAAGACATTCTGCATCCGCCTGGACACTTGATCCTAACACTTGGGGATGATTTTACCACTCATGGTTTGCTGTTAAAGGCTGAAATATATCATGTTATTGGGTGTTCCTCACATGGTTTGAATTCTCAAGAAATTTTACCCTCTCTTCATTTGATTTCAGCTGCTGTACATGGGTCCAATTTTCACCGTGCAGCTGTTTATATTTTTGATTCAGTTGGGTACATTGTTCTTCTTCCAAAGAGGATGATTCCTCCAGACATAAGCATGTTTCTTGGATTTAGGGTTCACCTGCATAGAAGAACCAAAATACTGCTGCTGCATAGCTACAGCAAAAATTTTCACAAGTTTTTTCAAAATTTGTATTTCTGCTTATTTTGAGGGGGGGGGGGGGTTCCCATGAGGTTTTTCCCTGTTTCCTCGGTTGTATTAAGCAACATTTTTTACTATATTTTAGATTTTATTTGGGTGACCTATGGTATTGTTACTAGGGCCCATAGTTTTCCAAGTTAGGATTCAAGGGGGGTGTTAGGATTATTAATCCTCCCTTGACCATACTTTCTATTAGATTATATTTGCCTAACTTAGGAACCTTAATTTATTATTTGGGTCCACTAGTACCAGTGGGTCCACTTGGTCTAATGGGTCCACCTAGATCAGTTACTAGAGTGTGGGGAACATTGCTAGAGGTTAACTACCCCTTACTGCATGTGCATGCATCAATTTAGGTGCCTCCTAGACCAATCCCTGCATTTTAGGAGCAAGTGGGAGTCCCGACACCAACCTCCATCAGTTAGGTGGAGTTGGAAATATTTAGTCTTATTTATCACCCAGTTACATTCAGTTACTTCACAATCAGTTAGCTAGCACTAGAAATGCATGGATAATGCACGGTTGCATGGGGAGGAGTACTTTTCCTACCTACCACACTCAGTTGCACTAAGTTAACTAGTTGTAACTGATTGATTGAGTTGTTGGACATCATGGAGTTGATATTTGGACTCATACTTTGTTAGTTACTTCACAATCAGTTAGCTAGCGCTAGTAATGCATGGCCGATGCATGGTTGCATGGGGAGGAGCCTACCTACCACACTCAGTTGCACTGAGTTAACTAGCTTACACTGATTGATTGAGTTATTGGACATTAGGGATTTGATCTGTTGGAATCCAATATTGATTGAGAGACCATGAGTTAGAGTTTCAATTAGATACAGTAAGACCCACCTGGTAGATTCGAATTTCTACCTAATGCATTCAAATTCTTCCTATTTGTAACCTATTGTACATTGGATTTATTATTGTCAATGATACTATAAATTCCTAAGCAATACTTGTCCATTTCCTATGTGGTGTGGTTTTTGTTGTTGAGTTTGTATCTTCATTCTCCATTATTTTGCTGCAAACATTATTAGAACTATCTGCTTGAAGATCTAAATGGAATTCAAGTTCTAATACTATAAAGATATAATTCATTACTTGGGTCACATTATTTCAGAAGAGGGTATATCTGTGGACCCTGACAACATTGAAGCTATCAAGAATTGGCCCACTCCAAAGAATGTGACAGAGGTAAGATATTTTATGGGCCTTCCAGGATACTACAGGAGATTCATTGAAGGATTCTCCAAGGTTGCACATGCTATCACTTATTTGCAAAGGAAGGGGATAAAGTTCGAATGGACCTCGAAGTGTGAAGAAAGTTTCCAGCAGTTAAAGTATCTTCTCACTAGTGCACCGGTCTTAAAAGTTACAGACCCAGAGAAATATTGTGTGGTATGTACGGATGCATGCAGTCAAGGACTTTCTAGGAGTTCTTATACAAGACAACCACACGATATACTATGAATCAATGAATCCAGAAAGTTGAAGGAGCATGAGAGGAATTATGCCACTCATGATCTGGAACTTGCAGCCATTGTGCATGCTCTCAAGATGTGGAGGAATTACTTGATAGGAATAAAATTTGAGTTAAGGACAGACCACTGTGGTCTGAAATATTTGTTTGATCAGCCTACTCTGAATGTTGGGCAAGCTAGATGGCTGTAATTTTTATGTGATTTTGATTTTTGAAATCAAGAACATAAAAGGTAAGGGGAATAAGGTAGTTGGTGCACTCACCAGGAAAGTAGAAGAAATGCATGTGGCATCTATTAGCATTTGCCAATTAGATTTGAGACAACAGATTATTAACCGTAATGCCGAAGATGAAATGTATGTGCATGTAAAGGATAAATTGCAGCAGCAAATCCTTGAAAAGAAGTATGGAGGTTATAAGTTAGAAGAGGATGGACTTCTTACTTATAAGAGCAAAATGTATATTCCAAATGTGGCAGATTTGAGGAGGGTTGTTATGGATGAAATCCATCAAACTCCATATTCTGGTCACCCAGGATATCAGAAGACAATTGCTACAGCAAGAAAGTAGTACTTTTGGCCAGACATGAAGGAGGACATGGCTGAATATATTTCAAGGTGCATGAAGTGTCAGTAGGTGAAGGTGGAGCATCAACACCCAGCAGGTTTGTTACAACCTTTGCTAATTCTAGAATGGAAATGGGAATTTATTTCCATGTATTTTATTACAGGATTGCCAATGACTTGGAGACAACATGATTCCATCATGGTTGTGGTGGACAAGTTGACGAAGGAAAATCATTTATACCAGTAAATTCCATGCATAAGACTGATGATATTGCCAAGATTTTCATGAAAGAAAATTTTAAATTGCATGGATTTCCTAAGGAAATAGTCTCTGAGAGAGATGTTAAGTTCACTTCTAAATTTTGGAAAGGATTGTTTGCAAACTTGGGAACAAAGTTGAATTTCAGCACTGCCTACCATCCTCAAACCGATGGATAGACTGAGAGAGTTAACCAAGTGCTGGAAGACATGCTTCGCATGTATGTGATGACAAACCATCCAAGTGGGAAGACTATTTACACTTGGTAGAATTTTCTTATAACAATGGAAAGCAAGCATCCTTGGGGATGAGCCCATATCAAGCTTTGTATGGCAGGAGGTGCAGAACACTAGTGAATTGGGATAATATAGTGAACATAGTTGTGATCGGCCAAAAACTGCTTAAGGAGATGGAACAAGAGGTTGTAAAGATCAGACAGAATCTAAAGGCAGCCCAGGAAAGATAGAAAAGCTATGCAGATAAGCATAGGGTGAATATAGAGTTTAATATTGGGGATCATGTTTACCTCAGGGTGAAGGCAAAGAAAAGTTCCTTGAAGCTTAGGAGTTGTGCCAAGCTGTCTCCTAGATACTGTGGGACTTTTGAAGTGCTTGAAAGAATAGGACCAGTTGCATATAGACTTGCATTTCCTGTTAGCGCTAGGGCTCATAATTTTTTCATGTTTATTTGCTTAAAAGATATGTGCATGATCCTAACAATGTAGTAAATTGGGATGTGATTCAGGTGGAACCAGAGGGAGAGTTCCAAATCGAGCCAAAGTGCATTCTCGCTAGGAAGGTCACAATGCTCTGGAACCGAGCAATAGAACAGGTAAAGGTGCAATGGGAGCACTACGTTCCCTAAGAAGCTACGTGGGAGATGGAAGATGCCATGTGACTGGCACATCTGTTTTTATTCAATTCTAGGGATTGCTGAGGGTAGTACCAGCAAATCATTTTTGTTCAATGTTGGAAAGCACTGAGCAAAGTGTTGTTGAAGGGGTAGGGGAATGTAACACCCCAGTTTTGACCCTGTTTGCATTTAAATAATATGATGTAAATAATCATGGTGTGGATCTCAAGGAAAAATCCCCACCATCGATTTAGTGTTTTGTTTCAGCAATTAAGATTTGGGCCGATGGTGTTTATATGCTAGTTGAATGTTATAAGTTTGGAAATCATGTTAATTTGCAATTTTAAATAAAAATCCTATAGCCAGCTCTATCAATGCAACAATATGAGATGGGAGCATTATTTTTCCCAAGGATAAGGGGGGGATTGGAAGAGTGGGAAGAAATTCGAAATGGGCAGAGCACCCATTTATGAAAAACATTTTTTAAATTTTCTTGGGCAAGAAAACACCAAAAAATGCCTTCCTTTCCCTCATCCAGTCGCGTTTCACCTTCCCCTCACGATTTTGTACCACGTGGAATGTTTTTGGCAAGACATTCTGGCATTCAAGCAGCAAGCAAAAACCGCTCTAAGTCTTGATTCTTCAGGAATTTTTCTATTCTGTGAATTGTTTTCCTTTTTATGATTTTCTTGTCTTTTAGTAGTTTCCTGAATGCGAATTCCCAGAATCTGATTTGTGTTTTTGATTTGAATGACCACTAAACGATTTTGTTTTGGGTAATTGCAGTCGTCGGTTTAGCTTAGACAATGCTCAGAAATTCGTAATTGTTGTGTGTGTGTGTATTCCTTGGCTTCTGTTACGTTTTGTTAATCCCAGAACTGAGATCGATGTGTGTACATCCTCGTTGAAATATGAACTGATTTGGGGAATGGAAATGGAGTTTCGACTTGCTTGATAAACCTAGTGTGTGAAGGAACCTCACAGACCAATCTAGAGGGATGGTTTTCTTCTTTGCATACCTTGAATAGCACTGGAAGGGAAGGCATGGCCCGAGGGACTATGTAACAGAGAAGGGGATGATTCCTTGTGTTGGGTGTGAAAATGTTTACAATTTAGGCTAGATCTGGTGTAGGTATCCATATCTCTGGGATTGAGCTCACTAGCTTAGCAGTCAGTGTTACGAAGAAAACTTCCTATGGCTTGGAGTACCACAACAGACAAAGTAACCGTAGAAATAAATCACTTCCCAATATACAAGAGAAATAAACATCTAACACTAAAGTATCTTGAAACATACCTTATTCCGGATGGTTGATGTAGATCCCCATTGATATTTTCCAATCCCACTTGTGTTATTAATTTTCTCTCTCAACAATCAACAAACAAGACAAGAATGCTATATAATGGTGTTAGACCTACTCTAGCATATATAATCAATAATGTAGAAGTAATTAAAAGCATCCATGGATTCAATATTCATTTAAATGCACATCATTGGACAGGAAAATTATTTGTATTAATATAAATCAAAGATTACATGAATGACAACCTTTGTCGGCACGTCTGCGAACTAGAGAAACTGAGTCCTCCACTTGGGCCTCCACCACTTCAATCCTCCATCTCTCAATAGCAAGCTTACAAGCAAAGGCAATCTTGGGAAGAACACTAAGTGATCCAAGGGACAAAGGGATGCAGACTCAAGTATAATCAAGCTATGACAACAATGGACTATAGTTTTCTTGCTCTTCAATTCCTCTCTTTTCAATGTATCCAAAGGGTTCCTTATATAGTGCTTCAATGGGGTAATGGAAGGTCAAATATGAGCGATCTCAAGGCATATGGAAGGCCAAGAGACAAGTGACTCGGATCCACATCAAGGAAAAATCCAAAACTATTTGGCCTTTTGCACACATCCCGATGTACGTGGGTTTAAGGGTCATATCTGTGTATATACGCGAGAAAGGGTTTAAAAGTCTTGTATGGAAAATAATGCACATTTTTAGGGATGATATTGGAAACATAAAAGGTACAAAAATAGTTCATGGGGTCCAAAGATTCTGCAAAGGGACAGGGAAGGCCATAAATATGTGATCTACGATGTGTGGTAAAATCAGCTTTAACAGATGCCCCCTAATGTGTGAGGTCAGAGGGATGATACGATGGTTGAAATACATTAGAAGTCCATCCTAGAAGTGGAGTGATGAAGAAGCAGGTGGAACAACCAGCCATCCAACAATACAATACAAATATCTCTGCATATGACTGCAAGTACATGCAATAGTCCCAGATACATAAGAGTACAATGGCCATGAATATGCATGATACAGAATATGACATGTGTGGTCATTGCCACGTACAATATAGATAGATCTGTTAGATTTTAACATTAAGCTAGCATTATATTAGGATCTTTAACTAAGAGAATAACAAGCACAACAATCAAACACAAGAGACAATGAACACAGTATTTTTCCTCGGGGAAACCATAAATGGAGAAAATCCCGCAACTTCCTCAGAGATAGAATCAACACCAAAAGTAAAACCCAAAATAGTAATATGATCTCCCGACAACAGTAGCCTCTTTCTTTCTAGCCCCAGCAACTTCTTCTCCCTCAGCTATGCGCTACAACTGAGTGTGAGTGAGTGTGTGTTAAATAAAGAGACTCACTCTCTATTTATACTAATTCCTAACTTGACAATGACTCACTAGGTGAGTCTAGCAACCATAGGGCCTCGAAACTGTGGGGACTTTAACCCTTGAACAATAGGAAGGTTACCCACATTGACTTCACATGACTTGTTTACATTGTAGAAACTCCCGATCGGAACATCGGGGCATGACATGACTCAATTACATTACAAACACTTCCCGGAATAAACATCGGGGTACAATACATAAGAAATATAAGTGAATACATTCCAAAGTTACAATTACATCAACACTCCCTCTTAACTAGGAAGGTATTCTATCGACACAATTTATCAGCACAAGTCTTCTTCTCTGTATCATCTGGATCATCATTGAGTCCTCGTCATCTTCAAGTCATCTTCATCTGGATCTGGATCATCATCACTGGATCTGGATCATCACTCGATCTAGACCATCTCTGGTTCAGGAAAATCTCTACTGGATCATCATCACAGATGCTATCTCTTGATTCTTCTTGTCACAGGAAGTTTTACAGAGCCAGCCCTTTTTCATGCTGGTTGTAGGCCTAGCCTCCATGTAGGTCTTCTTCCAGCACTTATATCTGACCCTAAGTTAGAATGGCCCTCCCAACACTTATATTTGATCATTGAGGAACCAATCCTATAATCATATCAGAAAGGCACGCCCAACACTCACATCTGACCATTTGGGAACACATCCCACAACCCTGTCAGAAAGGCCCAGCACTCACATGTGACAACCAATGTTAGAAAGGCTCATCACTTACAGTCGACCATGCAAGGAACCAATCCTCCATGCTGAAAGGCTCTGTAGTTACATCTGACAACCAATGTCAGAAAGGCTCAGTACTCATATCTGACAACCAATGTCAAAAAGGCTCGGCACTTATATTCGACCATGCGAGGAGCCAATCCTCCATGCTGAAAGGGCTCTGCACTTACATCTGAAAACCAATGTCAGAAAGGCTCTGCACTCATATTTGATCATGTAGGAACCAATCCTACAGTCACATCAGAATGGCCCTCAGTCCCAGACTGAGCTTTCCTGGTAACTGACCAGGTTCCTCCATTCCAAGAATGGCATTCAACGCTTATATCTGATCATGTAGGAACCAATCTTGCAGTCACATTAGAATGGCTCAGCATTCACATCTGACATGGAAGGAACCAATCCTCTCACCATGAAAAAATGGCTCAGCCCTTACATCTAACCATGGAAGGAACGAATCCTCTCACCATGTTAGAATGGCTCACGGACTCATCACTTCCCTTTGGAGGGAACCTCGATCTAGAGAACACCAAGCTTCTCCCTGAAGTATTCAAACTTCACCCTAGCCAATGGCTTTGTCAATACATCAGCTATCTATTCGTCCGTCGCAACATACTGGATCTTCACTGCTTCCCTCTGCACCATATCCCTGATATAGTGATACTTTATCTCAGTATGCTTCGACTTGTCATGGAACACCGGGTTCTACGACAACTTCATGCAACTCTAGTTGTCACAATGTATACAAGTAGCATCCAACTGGAGATCAAACAAATCAGACAGTAGCTTCCTTAGCCATACTACCTCACAACTAGCTGAACAAGCTACAACATACTCTGCTTCAGCTGTACTCAGTGCCACATAGGATTGCTTCCTGCTAAACCAAGACATCACACCTGATCCCATACTAAAGCAGCACCCTGAAGTGCTATTCCTATCGATGGCACCGCTTGCCCAATCTAAATCAACAAACCCTCCAAGTTAATCTTTTGATTCACCTCATACTTGAGCCCATAATCAATTGTACCCCTCAGGTACCTTAGAATATGCTTTGTAGTAATCAAGTGAACATGTCTCAGATCTGTCAAAAACTGGCTCAAGGTGTTCACAGCAAAGAAAATATCTGGTCTTGTGTTCATCAAGTACATCAAGGACACAATCCTTTGACGATACATTGTAGCATCAACTGCTTTTGATGAAGCATCACTTAATAGCTTCAGGTTCGATGCCATAGGTGTGGTCATGTCCTTGCAGTCCATCATTCCAAACCTCTTCAGGATCTCTACTGCACACATCCCTTGTCCTAGGGAGATTCCATCTGCATTCTGCCACATCTCCATGCCTAGAAAATAGTGCATTATACCCAAGTCCTTCATTTCTAACTCGGTAGCAAGCTTCCTCTTTGTATCAGCAATCAACCCATCCATACCTATTACAAAAAGATCATCTACATACAGTAGGAGCATCACTGGGTTGCCATCTTCAACCTTGTAGTAAAGGTTGGAATCTGCTTTACTTTTGGTAAAGCCCAAACTGGATAGAAAGCCATCAATTCTACTGTACAATGTCCTGGGTGCCTATTTCAAACCATACAAGGCTTTCTTCAATCTACACACATGAGACTCCCTGTTATGTGTCTCGAAACCGAGTGGCTTCTCTACATACACTTCCTCTTCCACTACACCATTCAAGAAAGCAGTCTTGACATCCATTTGGTGTATCTTCCATTTCATCATTATAGCCAGAACAAATACTGATCTGATGGAAGTGTATATGGCTATAGGTGCAAAGGTTTCTTCATAATCTATTCCTTCTTTCTGTGAGAAGCCACGAGCCATGAATCATGTTTTATATTTTTCTATGTTGCCATCTGCAGCATGCTTGATCTTGTAGATCCATTTGGAAGTTACAGCCGACTTCCCTTCTGGTCTTGGAACAACATCCCAAATATCATTCTTCATGATCGATTGATACTCTTCGATCATAGCATCCTTCCATTCTTTCCATTCTGTCACTTCTTCATAGTTGGAAGGTTCTTTATTGATAAAGTCACACAATAAAGCTACATACCTGGAGCAGGACCTGGTCCTCTTCCTTTCTCTGTGATTCTCTTCTGGAGCCCCATATCTTTTCGCACCTTGGATAGTTTCTCATACCCAAGCAGGTTTCCTCTTGTGAGGATTCTTTTCCTGAGGTGGATCTACAGGTTCTTGAGGTTCTTCAAATTCTTGGTCTTCTTCTTGAGTTTCTTCGTTCATGGTTGTGTCATGAATTCTGGGTGCTTCTGATTCTTCAGGATCTTCAGCAGGTCTCTTTCTAGATTTGTTGTAAGCTGAGTCTTCGTCAAATGTTACATCCCTACTGATGTTGATCTTCTTGAATCCTGGGAAGTATATTATGTAAGCCTTCGAGCTTTCAGAGTATCCCACAAATATACCCTTCTTTCATGAAGGATCTAACTTTGTCCTCTTTTCTTTCGGAATGTGTGTGTACACTAGACAACTGAATATTCTGAGATGGATGACTTCTGGTTTCTTGATGTAAAATACTTCTTCAGGTGTCTTTTTCTCGAGTACTCTGTGTGGAGTACGGTTCTGTACATACACCATTGTTCTGGTAGCTTCTTCCCATAGATACATAAGAAGATCTTGATCATGAAGCATTGCTCTTGCAGCTTCCATGATAGTTCTATTCTTCCTTTCTGCAACCCCATTCTATTGTGGATTATATGGAGTGGATAAATCCCTCTTAATCCCTGAATCTTTGCATAACTCTTTGAATTAATTTGATGTGAATTATCCGCCATTATCTGATCGAAAGGTCTTGATCTTCTTTTTTGTGTGGTTCTCGATCAAGGCTTTGAATTCCTTGAACTTGCTGAAAACTTCATCTTTGTTCTTCATAAAGTATATCCATGTCTTTCTAGAATAATCATCAATAAAAGAAACATAGTATACATACCCGCTTAAAGAACTGGATGACATTAGACCGCATACATCAGAGTGAATGATTTCCAAGATTCCTTTTTCTTTGCTTTCGCTGCTTGGAAATGTCTTCTTTGTGTTCTTTCCTTTCGCACATCCTTTGTAGACTCCTTCATGTTTTGCTTGAATTTCTGGAAGAATTTCAACAACTTTTCTTGCAAGTGGTAGTGCTCTGTAGTGCACATGTGCAATCCTTCTATGCCAAAGTTCATTTGGCTCTACTGTGTCATGGACCAAAGCTTGTTCTGGATGGCCCTTCAATTTGTATAATCCTCTTTCTTGTTCTCTAGTTACTATTGCATCATCAATAGTCTTTCCTCTTGGCCACATGAGGACTTGGCCATCTACAAATGTAACCCTCATGCATTTTGCATCCAGTGCCGATATGGAGAAAAGATTCTTCTTTAGTCCTGGTACAAACTGGACATCCTTCATTTTCATAGACTTTTCAGAGTCTAGCTTGTAGTAGGATTCACCACTACCTTTTATGGGATATTGGTAGTCATCCCTAAGTTTCATCTTATGGGGTGAATTATGTTAGGATAGTTTCTCAAAATATTCCTTGAAACCTGTCATGTGTTTGGAATCCCCACTATCAATAAGCCAATCTTTACTTCCATGAGTGACAGCTCCCGTGAGAGCGGAGATCATAACATATTCTTCATCACTTGAAGAGACTTCACTTTCTTGTTTTACTTTCTTCCTAGGACGATCATCATCCTTAGCAGCGTGAGCATGATGTCTTATTTTAGAGTTCTTCTTCTGCTTGGATCCATTCTTATTCATGGGACAACTTCTAGCAAAGTGTCCTCTTTCATCACATGTATAACATCTGAGTTTGGATGGATCCCTTCTTACAAAATTATTTTTCTGATGAGAATGCTTACCTTGGTGATGATGATTTTCCCTTCTTCCTTTCTTGGAGTGTACTATGAGAGATTGATCTTCACTTCCCATCTTTTCTTCTCGAGCTACTATTCGAGCTTCTTCTTGTGAACATTCTTCCCACAGTCTACTAAACTTGATTAGCTTCTTCCTAGCACAGATTCCTTGGATGAAAGAATCCCATGACCTAGGGAGACCATTCAAGGTTTTCATCACAATTTCTACGTTCTCCACTTCTTCATATACTGCTTCAAGTTGTTCTTTGATCTAGGAGACCCTTGTGAAGTATGACTGGATGGTCTCCTCATTCTCGATCTTTACATTCTTCAACTGGTTCCTTAGAGTCATCTTCCAGTTTATGTTCTTCCCTTCAAACAGTTTGGTTAGGGCATCAAACATAGCTTTAGTTGTCTTGAGGGAGGACACCAGTGGTATGAGGTGATCCTTGATTGAATCAGCAATAATCCTCTTTTCCATAACCAACTTCTTTTTATGTAAGGCCTTAACCTCATCTTCCTCTGGAACTGGAACCTCCTCATGGATGTAGGAGTCTAACTCATTTTCTTCTAGGACCAGGGAAATCCTATACTTCCAGGCTCGGAAGTTATCAGCTCCCTCAAGCTTTTCATCAAGCTTGGTATGATGAGACATCTTAACTGAGAACCTCAAATGGAAATACAAAAGATTTAGATCTTACCAGGTCAAGATGTCGAATCTGGATTTGGAGCTGAATTTCTGCAATGCTGGTTCAAGAGCAGATTAGGGTTTGGCTTTTCCAGAGTTCTGTCCAACCAAATGCTTTGATCTTGATCTCTAAACTTCAATTTTGGGGAGGGTATCAATCCAGGCCTAGGCTCACTCAAAAATTCCACTTCTGTAGAAAGCCCTAATTTCAGCAGTAGTGTTGGGTCCAAAACTCAGAATTGGATTCTGCTTCGATAGAAAGATGCGCCCTAGGGAGGAGAGTTAATACAACCTAATTTTGCTGAAAATTTGTGGAGAGAGATACACAAAGTAGGAAGCCCTATTTCTCGCAGCTGCATGGTGTCTTATTATCAAGTTAGCTCTAATACCATGTTAGATTTTAACATTAAGTTAGCATTATATCAGGATCTTTCACTGAGAGAATAACAAGCACAACAATAAAACACAAGAGACAATGAACACATTGTTTTTCCTCAGGGAAACCATAAATGTAGAAAACCCCACAACTTCCTCAGAGATAGAATCAGCACCAAAAGTAAAACCCAAAATAGTAAGATGATCTCCCGATAGAAGTAGCCTCTTTCTTTCTAGCCCCAACAACTTCTTCTCCCTCATCTATGCGCTACAACTAAGTGTGAGTGAGTGTGTGTTAAATAGAGAGACTCACTCTCTATTTATACTAATTCTTGACTTGACAATGACTCACTAGGGTCGACTTCACTAGGTGAGTCTAACAACCCTAGGGCCCCGGAACTATGGGGACTTTAACCCTTGAACAATAGGAGGGTTACCCACATTGACTTGACATGACTTGTTTACATTATAGAAAATCCCGATCAGAACATCGGGGCATGACATGACTCAATTACATTACAAACACTTCCCAAAATAAACATCGGGGTATAATACATAAGAAATACAAGTGAATACATTCCGAAGTTACAATGACATCAACAAGATCAGAATCTCCATGATGAAGATATACAAAGGATCACGATCTCGATAAAACCTAAATATATACAATGGATCAAGATCTCCATAATGGCTAAAGATATCTGACATACACTGGCATCAAGTCACGAGAGCTGAAATCTCATGAACACTGGCACGATCAAGGAGGTGGCATATCTAGGATTCCACCAATCTGGAAAGTCTTCTACACAATCCACTATGAGTACATGTCCTACTATGTGAATAACGGTGTCGAGGTCCAACATAGTAGTCCATCGTCTTATTATCGGTCATTGATGTATACCATTAACAGATACGAGATCACCCACCGATAATGAAAATGGGAATCAAGGTACTAGAGTGCAAACTAACAAGTGTGAATAAATGTGTTGAGGTCGAACACATGAAAGAATCCATCGATGAGGGGACATTGATGTATTCCCAAAACTGTCGATGGAAAGAGAACCTGCCACTGATGACTGCAAGTCTCAAGGCCCCAAAATGACTGAAGAATGACTCAAGACTCCTATCTTAGAATAAATGATCTGAAGTTGATGGGATGAAATCCGCTGGAAGGAGGGAATTAAGGCATCCCCCATCATCCAACACGAGGTACTCAGCAAAGTTGTATAATGTGGAAGGACTCGATCATTATGTGCACAAACCAATATCAGTATCGGGAATAGCCAACATGCAAAGTCAAGAAAACTGAGGAATGGCCGACTTATGCTTCAACTTCCTTCGAACCAAAGCATAAAGATGAATGGTGACTGAATGTAGGTAGCATAGAATTAATATACAAAATTGGGACATCTCTGCGACACAGGAGGCATCGATAGAGGCTCCATAGGGACTAGAAGCTTAACCAGTTGGTGGAGATAAACTCAGAGAAATGAGTACAGCTCCTAAATTCAAGCTATTAACCCAACCAATGGATGTGATATACAGTGCTCTGTTCGAAGGCGACACGACTCGACTGCTGCCAAAGATAACATCTTTTCTTGTCCGCCTTTTTGGTTTTTTGATTTTTTTTTTGGACTTTTTCAAATATTTTGAAAATCTTGAAAAAGAATAAAAGTGCTTTATAGTTACATACTAGGAGGAAACGAGTGTCAAGGGGAAAACACACTAGTTCCAAACAGTGGAACATACCTATGCTCAATGCAAGGAAACATGTGTAGGATAACGACACTCGGGGGAAAGTCCCCTCCTGAAAAAAATGGGGAATCAAGCTACAAAATATATATAAAATGGTTCTGTGTGGCTAGACATGAGACAAGCTCGGGCTATATGGTTGATAATCAAAGTCAGGGAAGCCGGCATAAGGCTCAATAAGGCAAGCAAAAATCATGATAATGCAATTACAACTTGACATAAGAGAGTCCTAGGGAAAAGGCCAGCAAAAATATCAAGAGGAGTATGAGGCTCTTGCGCAAAGTCATGGCGATACTATACAAAGGAATTCCACACCCTAAAGAAAAATGTCAGCATGGGCACCAAATACAAAATAGGAGCTAACTAGGGTACCCATGTATGGTCAAGCTCTACCATTCACATCATGTCACTTCTAAAAGCAACAAGGAGGTTCCGTGACAAGATAGAATGGGTACTTAAGGTTATAATGAAATGGTCATAAGGTCATGCAAAGTGAAAACAGATGTGAAACCTAACCTATATGCCAGTTTAGACATAATACCTGAAATCGGCACAAACGAGTCAAAACCATGGTCAACCTACACTCAAAATGGACTCCTACATCATCAAATTAGTCCAAAACAGTCCAAAATGGTCAGAAACAGTCAAAACTATAGAAAGTGGGTAAAAAATTTCAAAATTTTTCTATAAATAGTAAAAAATTCAAAAATTCCATATCATTTGAAATTTTTACCCATTTGAGCTCAAAACTTCCAACGCAAATTTTGGGAGCATCGTTCGGCAAAATTCGACACCGTTTGATCCAGGTAACTCCTCATGTCCTCCTCTTCCTATTTCATGCAAATTTTTAAAGTTTTCGTGGTCCATTTCATTTTTTATGCCATCCTAAAGTGTGTGTTTCGGCCCACACGGGTATCAGGGCTTTTTCCGCATATAGGGCTGGCCATACACGAAAAAACAGCCCAAACCTGCATACATACACGGCTGTTTTACAAACAGTCGTGTATGAGGCCGCAGATGAGGTTTTCAAGGGAAAATAATAAGCAAATATCTTGTTTTTTGTGCAGGATGGTTTTAGAATGGAGGGAGAGGGAACCTAGTAATGTAGAAGAGGCTGTGCAAGGTGACTTAATGGCCCAACAAGCTTTACGTGCATGTAGCTTGTATAAGTTTTGGTGTCTTCGCAGCCTAAGGGCTAAACCAAGACTCTTGTAGATGCTAGTGGATTACTGGGATCTAGACTCCAAGTCTTTTCACATTGACGGGATGTCACTCAGTATAGAAATTGAGGACATATACTTTATCACTGGATTATCCCGACAAGGAGAGGTGGTAAATCTTCGATCTCGTGGGCTAGGGGGTGGCTTGAATATTGATGAGTACATTACGGTGTACTACTTTCCAGACATGGAAAAGGTTGGGAGTCAAATCCTAACAAACTCGATCTAGGTATTGGGACTGAAGGCCATACTATTGGCACTCGGCAGGATAGCTGGCTTAGCTTCACTCCACCAGGCCTCTTGGCCACTGATGTTATATGCAGTGGAGTGTATGATACCCACAGTGTATGACTGGAGCACTGCGCTACTAAGCAACATGAAGCAGTAGCTCAGTGACTGCAAGATGGGTAGGGTGAGAAACTTCGATTTCGGCAGCATACTGAGCACTTTCTTCTTTGAGCGTGTACCAGGGCTAAGCCCTAAAGTGGACATTCCTCCACACGGAGTTTAATATCCGGCCCAACGACGTTGGGAAAATGTTATGTGCAGACTTGGTGGAGGTAGGGTGGCTAACCCCTACCCAGCGGACTTCTTTCCATGGTGTCGGAAGCAGATCATAGCCATCGATGACTATCCCTATGCAAGGATACATTTTCATGGAGATCTGAACATGCCCCTACCACCAAGAGCGGCATATGGTGATATAGGTAACGAATCCAAAACCCAATTTTTAAGTTTTTTGAATTATTACTTTTTTTGTGATTTTGATATATTGACTCAAAAGACATGTTTTGGTGTGATGACACATAGTGACAATCTATCATGTGTATGCAGATGTTGGACCAAGGTGACCGGATGGTTTCCCTCGTCATAGATGGAGGGGAAGAGGAGATGACATCATGGGTGTGGATGCAGAGCAGACACTCCAAAGCATCCACACAAACTTCGTACGCTTGACACATAGGGTACCCAGGGCGCAAGTCAAGGACTTTCCTAAGGCCATGCAGCGCCAGGTGGTTGGTGTAGCACAGGCATGGGTTCGATTATTTTGATGGCTAGCTAGAGCCATGGTGGGCTACCATGATCAGATCCCCCCTCCTCCTCCTCAGGCTTAGAGACCCGAGGGTACTTTTTGTACTACCGTGTATTATATTTTGGTGGCTCGGAAGCCCCAATTTTGTATTATGACATCACATTTTGGATGTTAATGAAAAACTTTTATGATGATCAATTTTATTGATTTACATGTGTGTACAAATGTATGTTTGTGATATGCTTATGGTCTATGAAACAAATGCCAATCTAACACATAGTTAGCATATGAGTCAACAACTTGATTAAAAATTCTTGAAACATGAATGTATGTTATATTCTCAAATTTTTGTTCTAGCAATGTCACACGTAAGAATCTTCGTAATAAAATCGAATCCCTAATATGATACGAGCCATTAAGCTGTGAAACCACTAACTGTGAATCAAGACGTACCTCAAGAGAGAGAACACCATGTGAAATGGCATCCCACAATAACTCAATAACGCCACTATATTTAGCAACATTGTTTGAAGAAGGCCGTAAACATACGCTTCCTGAAGACAATACTTGACCTGTAGGAGTATAAATCACCCAAGCAGCCAAATTTGAGTTTTGGGTGTGACGACTAGCACCGTCGGTGAATCCTATGTAAACGGAAGACTCCATCGACATCTGCCATAAGAAACGAAATCTAATCAACAAACCCAATCACCATAAGAAAACCTAACTATGCAACTAAAAAATTATACAATAATATACAACCATCAACCATGGCTAAAGATCATGCATAGTATTTTTTAAGATAGAGCCCATTTCTAGGCTCCGCCAAGGCTCTCCCTTCATAATCTACTAGCTCATAGGCGCCCTTATCTAACACACGTTTGACCATGTAAGCACCATGCCACATGGGATTAAACTTCTCTGCCCCCAAGGGTTCTTTATCTTGATCCCACAAAAGGACCAAATCACCTTCACTAAACCTCCTTGAACGGACAGACTTATCATATTGGACCTTAACGCGACGCTTATTTACTTCTAGAGCCACTAAGGCATCTCGACGCTACTCATCGAGCTACTCTAAGTGGACCAAATGTTCCTCCAATGCAGAAGTTTCTAGTAAAAGCTTTATATATAACTTCAACAAAGGGATTTCGCATTCAACCAGCAAGACAGACTCCACCCCATGCACAAGCTGATATGGAGAGAAACCGGTGGCAGTATTAACCTTGGTTCTATAGGCCCATAAAGCAGGATATAACATGGTATGCCAATTCATCTTGCTTTGTGCGATGGTTCGTTGTAGAATGGACTTAAGTGATTTATTCACTGCTTCAACCTGTCCATTCGCTTGAGGGTAATAAGAAGAGGAATGCTCCTGCTTATACCCTAACTTTGAAGCCAACTCTTCCATCATTTTATTCTGAAAGTGCCTACCGTGGTCAGTGACAAGCTCTTTTGGAATTCCGAACCGAGTAATAATTTGGTTGGAAACGAAATGCGCAGATGTCTCACCGTCGAATTTAATAGTGGGCATAGCCTCTACCCATTTTGTGAAATAATCAACAGCCACTATAATGTGATGATGCCCCCCCAGATGAAGCTGGGTTGCAATCAATAAAGTCAAGCCCCCACTTGGTGAAGGGACCGACGGTGATAATAGGATGTAACGGGGTTGGATGCGGGCGCATATTGCATGCAAACACTTGGCAAGGGTGGCACTTCTTGACTGCATTAACACAATATTTGAATATCGACGGCCAAAAATATCCCGCTCTCAAGATTTTTTGGGCTGTAGAAATCCCAGATAAATGACCACCACACGCCCCTTCATGGAAATCATTCAGCACAACCTCAGCCTCATCAAGGGTTAAACAACGACACAAAATGGAATCTACTCCACGGCGGTACAAAGTGTTATCCACTATAAGGTAGTTCTTAGCTACATGACGTAATCATCATTGCTCATCTCGTGAAAGGTGAGTAGGGACCTTCAATGTTTGCAAATATACAATAATATCCCCATACCACGGGTCCAAAGTTGAGATAAGGAAATTATTCTCATCGACAAATGTATCCTCATAAACCTCTTCCTACTCCAAACTTGGAAAATCAGATATGAGCTCCACAAAGATCAATGATTTCTTCATTTCGCCGAAACGAATTCTAGATCAAACTCTTGCAAAATAACAATCCATTTATTGTATTTTCACCCAATAATCCTTCTAGTGAGGATGAATTGAAACAGATTGATATGAGCTACAACCAAGGTTCAGTGAAGGAGAATGTAATGTCTCAATCTCTGAACCGCATGAACGGTGGCCAAGCCAAGTTTCTCCACATGGGAATAATGGATTTTCACATCAATAAGGTTTCGGCTCAAATAATATATGACATGCTTGTGGAGCTCCTCATCCTCCTGAACCAAAACCATACCAACCGTCTCCATGGACACGGCCACATAAATCAAGAAATCACGGCTATAGTCAGGTGGACTAAGCACAGGAGCCGATGCTAAGGCTTACTTAACAGCATCAAAGGACTCTTGGGCTCGCTCATCCCAGAAAAAAAAGGAGTGTCCTTCTTTAAAAGACGCATAAAGCCTTTAGTCAAATTGGCAAAATTAACCACAAATCTCCACAAGAAATTTTCCATGCCTTGCAAACACTGAAGATGTCTAATATTACGCGGGGGAGACAATTGAAGTATTGCCTCAAACTTTAAGGGATCGAATCTTATACCTTCCCTTGATATGATGAACCCTAGCAAGCGACCAACAGTCACACAAAAGATGCACTTATGAGGATTTAACCGAACCTGATAATGACAGCATCTTTCGAATACTAATCTCAAATGGTATGGATGAAGTACTCTCAAACGAGAATGAGCAGCAAGGTCATCCAAATACACTTCGATAATCATTTTGAGATCATGAAAAATTAAGGTCATAGCCCGCTGAAATGTAGCTCCGACGTTTTTAAGCCTGAAAGGCATCTTTCGATATGCAAAAGTACCCCAAGGACAAATAAATGCAGTCTTATGTTGATCCTCGGGTTTGATCTGAATCTGATTATATCCGAAAAAACCATCCATGAAGGAGAATACCTCGCTTCCTGCACACTCATCCAAAATTTGATCAATAAATGGTGTGGGAAAATTATCCTTAGGACAAGCATGATTTAAATCATGGAAATCAGTGCATATACATATCGCTCCTTGCTTCTTATCAACCGGAACGAGATTTGAAACCCACTCCGTCAAGGGAATGGGATAGATAAAACCGACTTTCAACAGTTTCTCTATCTCTGCCTTAATGGCGGGTGCTTTTCTAGGATTCACCGCACGCAAACGTTGTCGAACCGGATTCGCATACGGATAGGTCTTAATTTCATGTTCGATAATACGAGGGTCAATACCTGGCATTTCCTCATATGAACAAGCAAATATGTCACAAAAATATTTAAATAGCTCGGTATACTCCTTTATCTCATGAGGGTAACAAATCACCCCAATGTAGACGTTCTCAACTTTGCCAGGATCGTGAGAAACATTGATAGGAATAGTAGGTGACAAATTCGCCATGTTCCCATCGACCATCTGACCAGGAGAGCTCAATGGAACCACGGGACTACCAATATTCTCACTAAGAATCTCCCTAAAGTCATCACACTCCATACGGTCGAGCTCAGGAAGAAAATAAGATTGATGATGTAATTCTTCCCAAGGTGGCTCAACCCCAGACATGGCCTCAATAATGGCTTCATCTGATGGAAAAATATCGTCAAGGCAATCATGTGCGTGAGAGGACTCAACTGCGCATGTAGGAATAACATACGATTCCTCCTCCTCCGTCTGCGAAGAGGAAGGACTAGGATCTGCAACCTGACCAATATTTGCTTGATATGCTACTATTGTTGCAGGCAATGGCACATCTGTTTTGATAGGTCCAATCGAAGGACTCGGTGAAGGAAGAATCCAAGGATCTTCCATATGGGTAGTGCAAAAATATACCGAATTCAACGAGGAGGAAGCCCCACAAAAACTAGATCTGATCATAAGAATGGGTGCAGGATAGGTAAAGGTTCCCATAAGAGACAAATACATACCCACACCCACACTCCCAGTTTCCAGCTGAGAATGATCGATAATCGAGATAGAAGCTCCCAATGATGCATTAACACTCAGATTACAAAATGATGTCTGATCAATCGTAACGATATTCCCATTAAATGGAAATCATATCACTCAAAAAAGAGAAGAGACTACGGCTTGAATACTATACATCCAATTCCGACCCAGCAACATATTGTAGTCAAGGGGCGCATCAACCACCTCAGCCTCGATTGCGATGGTCTTCCCTCCCAATTGGACCTTAAGAGAAGGAAGAATCCCATGTGACTGAGAAGATATACCATCAAAAGGTGTCAACATAGTAGTGGATTGAGACAAATCAGGAGAACCCAAACCCTTCCAACATGACAAAGACATCACGGAAGCAGCAGTGCCTTCGTCAATCATAGTGCGTTTGACAGTCATATTAAGACATTCTACGTGAATCAAAAGAGACACGTAGTAAGGCAAGCGAGGTTGTATTCCCATAGTTTCAAATTTGACAATGGAAGAAGAGTTATCATCATCAACCCCAAGAGAAGAAAGCAAGGCTCTCCTTTGCGGAGGACAAGTCTGAAGTTCTTCAAGTGTGGACATTGCACAAGGAGTTTGGCCCAAATCCTCGACAACGAAATATTTCTTGGCAGCTTAGGCATTAGGATTGTGCCCTGAATGCTTTAATACTCCCTTAGGAATGCAAGGTGCAACTTCAGGTTTATCTGTGAGTTTTTCGATACGCAAAGGGCTCTCGAGTGGAGCGGTTTCCTTTCCAAGGTTCAGTTGTGATGAACCATAATCCTTCGCACGAGTCACAACCTTAGTAGCGTGCACCATGTTAATGCAACCATGACCACTATTGGCTTCTGGTGAATTTTGATCTCCACCCGATGCACAATGAGGATCAATGGTCATCGAGTTCATATTTTGATTGTTGGGTAAATGATTAATTAGCACGACTGGGCCCTGTGCTATGAATCTCGAGGCATCTTCCATATGAGGGCATAAGTGAGTGAGGTGGTCCTCCTTACATAACTTGCAAGGAAACTTTACCTTACGTTTAGACTGCTTGTCCCCCCTAGCATTACGAGCATTCTTGTCATTATAATTAGCATTTTTGTTCTTGTTCCCACCCTTATGATTATTTTTACCTTTTTTCCTATTCCTTCTAGGCTACTGGTTTCCCTTCTGGTCCGACGATTGCACAAAAAGTACACTCGTCGTTTGGGTAGGTTGAGACGAAGTTGTGGCTTATCCCGACACGGATTGATTAATTGACAATTGGATCACTTGTTTCACAACCGAATCCACAAGTTTGGCACTTGTACAACCCACAATGCCATAGACATGTGGTCCAGTCTTGATCTTGGGATCGAAACTAGATTGCAGAGCATTAGGTATAATCTCATGCAAAATTCTGGATTGAGCGTAGATCAAATCCAACTCTTGTGCCTTAAAGATTGCTTGTTCCTTGTTTTGGACTCTAGATGTAGAAACATCCTTCGCAATGTAAGGTAACAACGACTTGAGGAACCACTCAAGGAGAAATTCCGGTGGTATAAAGGATTTAATCAACTGCCTCCGTCTACGCCACTCTTGAATATGATCCGAGATATGTGTGGCTTTGTCTTGCTGAAATGTGGACAAGAGCTTGGTACCAACGTCATAATGCACTGGTAGCTGAAAGTGATTGAGGAAAGTCATGGAAAGGTCATCAAATAAAACGTATGCCCCCCTTGGTAACTCTACCATTTCACTGCAGGCCTGGTGAGGGTGCGTTGAAATAGACTCAAACGGATTGAATCCTCATGTAAGGAATTGGAAGAGCACCAAAGGTGAAAAGTAGTGACATGCTCACTAGGATCTTCTCCAGCTTTGCCCTCGAACTTGGGAATGTCCGAAGGAAGTTTGTTAGGGACGGTCGACCAGGCTAGGTCATGAGATACCAGATCGTTCATAAGTCTTGATAAGTCAGGTAAGTTCATCGTTACGAGGAAAGGGATCCTAGGTTGAGCCATTCTATGCCACGCTCCCTGATAGTTTTGGTTCATGTAAGGCTGATTGATATAAATACCATGGCCTTGGCCATAATAACCTCCTCCCATTTGACCCGTATAGGGATGCATGGAAGCATTATGATGTAGTGTACCTTGATTATGCGGTGCTACAAAGCCAGAATTGGAAGAGTTAGCAGGTTGTTGACACCTGCACCCATAGGGTTGATAGTTCTGTCCATATTGTGGTCCATAAGACTGTCCATGAGAAGCTCCATAAGGTGTCCCATGGGATGTCCCATGAGAATGCCCATAGTTAGGGATATGGGGAACTCCTTGCGATGGATCATGAGACGATCCAGAAATAGGGATATGACCTCCCAACACAACAGGAGGTACTTGACTTTGAGATACTACCGTGCGAGCAGTTGCAGTATGAACATGGCTAGTAGCAATATTCCGGCCCAAAGGACCATGTGAATGAGTGGGAGGAAGGGTTGTAAAAAATGCATTCGAAGGAGTAGGGTTTGAGGACGAAGGGACATGTGAAGGGATGTAAGTGGTGTTCCCTATGGTCACTCATTTTGGTTCTGGTATCTGCATATGTTTACTAACACTATGTCTAGGACAAACATGTGAAGTTGCTTCCACCATCGGGATGGAAGGTGCAATGTGACTAGTGCTCCCAAATCTCTTCGTGTGGAAAGGAATAGGAGTGCCCCCAAGAATAGTGCTAGGTTCAAATTTTGACTCGACATGATGTGCCGGATCGGGTGGTGCAGGGATATCAGACATGCCATAACGAACATGACTAGTGCTTGTGGGTTCATAATGAGTCTCGTCGTTTGAAAACCAATACCGGTGACCTGTGAATGAGGGATCATAACCAGAATGTGAAGGTATTTTCGGTGAAGGATCATACATGGGAGTAGAATCTTCATCCCCAACCTCATGAGGTGGAGAGGACATCTCAAGAATATCATCCTTGTGATCTCCCATTGTGTGTGAATCAAAGTGAGAAGTAGTCCACCTGGACTGTCTGTTTCTCTCTCCCAAAGGAGGAGGAGACGTGGAAGGTGGAAGTCCTGCTAAATGAGGACAACAAAAAAGTGCCACGCCCGAATCCACAATGACTCAAAAAATGAAAAGAATCGATCTAATTACGCAAACCATAGGCAAACTAGCATGCATAGAGCATACACTTATAAAATGTAAAGCCAAATCACAAGCAAACAAAGGTAGGATATGTAGCTCCCGAATGAAGCAAGTATGTCTCACCTAGGAGAGGATTGAGACTCCCATACACAACAAGCGGAGGTTTGTAACCAATTATAGTGCCCCTCAGCTTCAACGCATATAGCGACTATGCTATCCGATCCCTACCTGGACAGGACACTTGCAAAATAACCTCTGCGAAGTACCCCCTCGATAACCTAGGTAAGGCAACTAAGGTCACCTCAATATAATCAATGCTCAGGCGGACAGTCAACCGTATGGGCAGGGTAGCAAAGCCCAAAACTCTCGAAAGAGCTCCCAGATACGAATAAAATCCTAGAAATATCTCTGGTGCTACTCAGTTATGACCAGGGGTCATCCCAATCAATAGCCGCTCACATTGCCTCATGCTTAAATCCCTTGTAAGAGGAGGATCTTGAGAAACACTAATTATATAAAGTAATTTCACACTCTCACCTGGATAGACACATAAATGTTTCATTTAGTGTTCTTGGAGAATTTACTCACAATGAACTATTCCAAGACCCTAAAACCTAATATTGTTGGTGCACCCTATAACAGAAAAGAGTGTAATTCATTTTATTATGCGTTGATTTTAATTGTCTTATTACTCAAAAGGGAAAATGGTCATGCAACTAATGATGTTATGACGCAACAAGAAGTAAAATGTACACCTAACAATCAATGCAAATGCACTGTGTCAAATGAAAAACCGGGTATGCTACTACGCGAAGTATAAAATTTCCCTTCAAATGAATATGCAATCATTCCTATATGAAAATATGACTAATATTCTCCAAGCAAACCTAATGCAAGTACCATGCAAAAAGGAAAATGCAAACAATGCAT
Source organism: Pseudotsuga menziesii (assembly GCA_001517045.1). Classification (NCBI taxonomy): domain Eukaryota; kingdom Viridiplantae; phylum Streptophyta; class Pinopsida; order Pinales; family Pinaceae; genus Pseudotsuga; species Pseudotsuga menziesii. Next base: position 459,502 of record LPNX011053087.1, read on the forward strand.
AATGATGCAAAAAGCAAATGTTTTTGTATTTTTTGAATTAAATGAGATAAAAAGCAAAAGTATGACTCTAAAACCCCCAGACTATGCAAGCACTATTAGACAACACCCAAGCAAAGCACTAAGGTAAAAGAGACCTAATGCACTAATCCCCCCCCAAAAAAAATGAAATGACAAGAACATTTTCAAAAATTTAAACTAAAAAGTGTCTCTGGTCAGAAACAGAGGTGTATATAGACTCCAGAAGCATCCAAGAAGACTTAGTAATCATCCAAAATCACCCACCAACACTTAATCTTCCCCCAAAAGGAAAAACTCAGGACATATACGACTGTTTGCAGAAAATCCGTGTATATACGCGACTATTGCAGGAAAACCCGTGTGTACACGTGACTGTGACGAAAAACTCGCGTATAGAAAGAAAAAGAGATAAAAAATAAGGTAAACAGACAAGCTGAGACAAAATTTACTCCTATCAGACACTACTAGGAAAACATGCACCTAGACCCGACTCAGAAATAGAGAAATCAAATCAATTCAAGAACATTGAATGCCGACAAAACCCCCAACGGAAATGACTAGGAACTCCCCAGTGGAGTCACCAATTCTGTTATGGAGAAAACTTCCTATGGCTTGGGGTACCACAACAGACAGAGTAACCGTAGAAATCAATCCCTTCCTAATATGCAAGAGAAATAAACATCTAACACTAAAGGATCTCGAAACATACCTTATTCTTGATGGTTGATGTAGATCCCCGTTGAGCTTTTCCAATCCCGCTTGTGTTATTAATTTGCTCTCTCAACAATCAACAAACAAGAAAAGCATGGTATATAATGGTTTTAGACCTACTCTAGCATATATAATCAATAATGTAGAAGCAATTAAAAGCATCCATGGATTCATTATTCATTTAAATGCACATCATTGGACATGAAAATATATTTCTATTAATATAAATCAGAGATTATATGAATGACAACCTCTGTTGGCACGTCTGCGAACTAGAGAAACTGAGTCCTCCAGCTGGGCCTCCACCACTTCAATCCTCCATCTCTCGATAGCAAGCTCACAAGAAAAGGCAAGCTTGGGAATAACACTAAGTGCTCCAAGGGACAAAGGGATGCAGACTCAAGTATAATCAAGCTACGGCAACAATGGACTATAGTTTTCCTACTCTTCAATTCCTCTCTTTTTCAATGTATCCAAAGGGTTCCTTATATAGTGCTTCAATGGGGTAATGGAAGGTCAAATCCTAGCGATCTTAAGGCATATGGAAGGCCAAGAGATAAGTGATTCGGATCCACATCAAGAAAAACTCTAAAACTATTTGGCCTTTTGCACACATCCTGATGTACGCGGGTTTAAGAGTCATATCCGCGTATATACTGGAGAAATGGTTTAAAAGTCGCGTATGGAAAATAATGCATGTTTTTAGGGATGATCTTGGAAACATCAAAGGTAAAAAAATAGTACATGGGGTCCAAAGAGTTTGCAGAGGGACAGGGAAGGCCATAAATATGTGATCTACCATGTGTGGTAAAATCAGCTGTAACAATCAGTATTTCCACCTCCTTGGCATCCTGATAAACCCAACTGGAATGATGGCTTGGATGGTATCCTGATAAACCCATATGTTGGCTTGGTTGTGTCTCATGTGAATTTTGGCTAAGTGTAAGCCACTGTCTGTGTAAGCCTGGTAAACCCAACTAGAAGGATGGCTTGGATGGTATCCTGATAAACCCATCTGTTGGCTTGGCTGTGACTTGTATAAAATTTGACTATGTGTAAATCACTTCCTATGCAAGCCACATAAACCCAACCATGTTGGCTTGACTGATTTTTATTGTATCCTTGGCTTTGTGGAAGTCTACTATTGTTCCTTATTCCTTGGGGAAATCATGCCCAAATTGGGGGTGGCAGTGTTGCTGAGAGATTGATGAGCACACTGGCCTATGGTTGGGTGGAACGTTGTAGCGGCATAGCTGGTTGCGGGACAAGCTTGTGAAAAAGATAATTATTTCTTTTGTTTCAATCCCTGCAACTGTACTGGTTTATAAATGAATATGAATATGATGAATGCTTGAATGGAATGTATTTGATGCAGATGTATATTTCATGAATGATGTATATGTGTATTTAGTTTTATTTCAATGAATTTTCTAATTTGTTCTGGATCTAAATCGGCTAAATTTGTGATGGCCTGAATGCTCAAAATCAGTTTTAGACTTAGAAATTTTCATTAGCAGATCGAAATTGCGCATATTTAACCCTTTCGCAACTTCCTTTCCGCAACTTGCTGGATGTGCGATGCAGAAAAGTTCTTTGAAAATTTTGATCTCCACATTTTCCTTCTGCATTTTCCTTTCCACAACTTGCGGGATGCGGGATGCAGAAAAGTTCTTTGGAAATTTTGATCTCCACATTTTTCTTTCCGCAATTTTCCCTTTCCACAACTTGCGGGATGCGGGATGCGGAAATGTCGTTTGGAGAAATCTGCTTTCCGCAATTTGTGGGATGCAGGATGCAGGATGTGGGATGTGGAAATGACTTATGGAAAATTTTGATTTCCACAACTTTGATCTCCGCAATGACCATTCCGCATGTGGGATGCAGGATGTGGGGTGCGAGAGTGAAACTTTATATGTTTTCGATTCCGCAAGTGAAGCTCTCCACACCATTGATTTTCTGTGGGATGATTCTCAGCCGTTGATCTGATTTTGGATGTGGAACAGACTATGATCATTGATTTCTTCTTCGATTCTTCTCAACCATTTGATCTCTCAATGGTTGGGGAAGATAAAGATTTTAGACGGTCTGGATCAGAATGTTAGAAGGGGAAATTCTTGCTTGTGTAGATCTTTAAAGGAAAAAAAAAGAATAGGGAATCATCATACAAATGTAGAATTAGAGATAGGTAACTCAGCTTTTAGAAGAAAGGGTTGCGTTCTCTCCTCTGGGGCGGGAGGGGACGTGACAGTTGGAATTGATGTCAAAATAAGTTTAGCGATGACAAAGGAACAACCAAGGACATGATGGCAAAGTTAACTCAATGAAAGATAAAGGAAAGAAAAAAGGTGAACTCAGTATAAGTCAAAGGAAAGACAAAGGTAGGGATGTGGCATGGAATATATGATGATATGGCATATAATGGTGTCCTAACGACGATGTCATAAAATTTCATTAATGACAAATGCAATGGATGATAAGACAACATGAATGACTAATCTGAAGACTTCCAAGACAGTGTCGACAGTATGTGTAACAATGGTTAAGGAAATGTTGACATTAATGTAAATAATGGTTAATGAAACAAAGAACAGAGGTTGAGTGAAAGTGGAGATGTAGTATGAATGACAAAGCTAGTTATACAAATGAAGAGTGGAAGTGTAGAAGAGTGAAATGAACGGGAGATAGAGTATATGTAACAATCGAAGAACAAAGAAAATATATCTACGAGAGTGTTTATAAATTCTTTATAATCAGCAGCATGATGAAATTCTCTATTTGTATAAATATTCAAAATTGTTAGAAATGGTCACAGAGGATTTCCTCAAAGAAATCATGTAGATCCGCAAATTCATGGGGAGATCCGCATTCGATCTAAAATCGATGGTCAGGAAGCATCCTGCACGAGATCCGACGGTTAAGGATCAGTTACGCAAAGGATAGGTGAAAAAGGTGAAGTTTCGCAAAAGAGTATAGATCGACGGTCGATATTAGATCCACAAAAGATCTAAGGTCAAGAAGAGATTCACAAGGAAAGTGGAAAGAAGAAAATATCCGCAAAAGATCAAGATCATAGGGCTAAGAATAGTTTCGCAAGTAGATCGATGGTTCAGAAAAGAAGTGTAGGTGCAGAACTACGGAAAGCAAAAAGTCGAAGTTGTAGAAAAGTTAAGTTTCTGACTTCTGTATTCCACAGTGCAGAAAGGCCAATCCGAAAAGAGGAAAGGCGGAAAGTAGAGAGTCCAAATCATGAAAAGTTAAGTTTTCGATTTCTGTGCAGGAGCAGAAGTGTGGGTGTGGAACCGCGAAAAAAAGTCGGAATCGTGAAAAGTTGAGTTTCTGATTTTCGTGCGAGAGTGGGAGTGCGGGAAGAAAAATTCAAGGTTGTGTTGTCTGATTTCTGCATTCCGCAGTACGGAGAGCTTGTGAAAAGTCCAGTCTAGAAAATGGAAAGGCAGAAAGCAAAAATACAAAGTCTTGGAAAGTTGTGTTTTTCGATTTCCGCAATCCGCATGCGAAAAGGAGCTTGCGGAAAGGCCAATTTAGAAAGCGGAAGGTGGAAAGGAAAGTTCAGAAAGGCTAGTGCCCTCATGGTAATGAAGCTCACATTCTGGGAAAGATGAAACCTGCAAATCAAAGTTGATTCCCACATTAGGGGTTTAATAAATCCCACAGGCATGAGAAAGGAGAGCTCGTAGCTAGAGAAGATGAAGCCCGTAGGTGGAGTAAGGAAGGGAGCCCACAGAGGGTTTAACGAAGCCTATAGAGGGATTGAGGAAGCTCGAATGCATGGTAGAAGATCATACTCGCATTAAAGATGAATCCCACAGGCCTATGGATGATTTAATTAATTAATTAAATAAAATATGTAAACAAAGAGAGATACAAATTAATTAATTAAAATTAGAGAAATCACGATGGCCTGAAGATGGAAGAAGGTTTAATTAATTAGAATTAAAACAGAGAAGTAATGTGTTTGATGGAAAGACACGAAGAGTGAAAAGGTGTGTTTCTCTAGAATGAAGAAGCACAACCAGTTTGAAAAGGCATGAAAAATATATTTAATAAAGAATCAAAATGGAAGGAAGAGTGTCTCTGTCATCCAGATCTATGCAGTCGAAGCATAAGACAGAGACCAAAGTAGAGTAACAAGATACCAATTTTTTTAAAGAAGATCTGGAGGTGGTAGGGCAGGCTACATGCCTGCAAGGAGGTCTTAGCCTCCTTCTAGTAATGGCTGGAGAATCAAGGTATTGGTGTATCCTTGTCTGTAAGTGCAGACAAAAACTAGGGTGTGGGTGCATTCTTCAGTAGTGGCTGAGAAACTTTGGGATTGTGGTCTCCAGCAAGTAGGTGCTTGCAAATAACTATTGTATGTTGTAAAAACAAAGTTTTGCAGATAATATAAACGTGTTGGTGGCTTAGCTTCTTGGGTTCTACATTAAAACATTGTGTCCGAATTTGTTTTTACATTTGCTAAAATAAAAGAAATTGTGTTTAAATTTTTGTCACTAATTCACCCCCGCCTCCCTCTTAGTGACAAGACCTGATCCATCATTATTTCTTCTTTTATTTCATTTTTCCCTGATATTTTATCCCCACTTCCCTTGTCTAACTTGATAATGGTGTTCTTCCTCTTCCTTTCCTTACATTTATTGTGGAAGAATTTAGTAATTTTATCCCCGCTTTCTAGCCATAAACTTCTAGAGCGCAATCTCCATTCTTCCTCTTCTTTTTTGTCTAAATCTTGAACTTCCTTTTCCAATTCTTTTTCTTTTCTCAATATTTCTTCAGAGAATTGCTCCTCCTCTATTCTTTGCTATAGGCCCCCAATATCCTTCAATTTTGTTCTTTTACCTTTGCTTGGGTCTTGATAATGTTCCTTGGTCCACTTCTTGAGTTCTTTTTTTACATTCTCAAGTTTGTATTTGTTAGGATTATATAATCCTCCCTTGTCCATATATAGTCTATTTGATCATATTGTCTAACTTAGGGAGGCATTATTAATGTAGTAGAGTGTGGGGAACACATATAGAGATTAAATTCCACTTACTGCATGTGCATGCATGAGTTAATGTGCCTCTTAGACCAATCCCTACATTATAGGATCCCACTCTGAGTGCCACCAGTAGCCTCCATCAGTTGGTTATGGTAGGTAGGAAGTTATGCTAAGTCAACCTCTAGTTACACTCAGTTAGATCACTCTCAGTTAGTCTAGCACTAGTTTTACATGGATGCATGGGGAAGTGTCTCCTTTTTCCACTTACCTCATCAGTTTACCTAGTTTAACTAGTTTAACTGATTGTAAGACTGATTTAGACATCAAGATTTAGACTAGTTGCTCCCATGCAGTGATTTAGACACTCTCAGTTAGCTAGTCAATCAGGTTTAGTTGGTAGATTTGAATCTTATCCACATGATTTGAATTCTCATTATTGTAACACTGTTGTTATAGCTGATTTCACCACTCCAAGTGAATCACACTTTGTATGGCCTTCCCCTGTCCCGCTGCAGACTCCTTAAACCCCATGGACCATTTTTTGTCCTTTGATGTTTCCTTGATCATCCCTAAAAACATGTGAAAAATGATACATGCGACTTTTAAACCTATAAGCGCGTATATACACGGGTTTGACCACTAAAATTGCGTACATTGGGATGTGTGCAAAATCCAAATCCTTTTGGAGTTTTCCTTGACATGGATCCGACTCATTTGACTCCTGGCCTTCCCTATGCCTTGAGATCGCTCGGTTTCGACCTTTCATTACCCCTTTGAAAGCTATATAAGGAACCCCTTGGTACATTGAAGGAAAGAAGAGAGAATTGAGAGCAAAGAAACTATAGTCCATTGTTGACGGAACTTATCCTTGAGTCTGCATCCCTTTGTCCCTTGGAGCACTAGTGTGTTCTTCCCAAGCTTGCCTTTTGCTTGTGAGCTTGCTATCGAGAGATGGAGGATTGAGGTGGTGGAGGCCCAAGTGGGGGATTCAGTTTCTCCAGTTCGCAGACGTGCCGTTAGAGGTTGTATCTTGTAGTCTCTGATTTATATTAATAGAAATATCTTTTCCTGTCCAATAATGTGTGTTTGAATGAATATTTTATCCATGGGATTATGTCAAATGCTTATACGTTATTTATTATATATGCTAGAATAGATCTAACACCATAATATATAGAATGCTTGTATTGTTTACTTGTTGTTGAGGAAGTAATCTATCAATTCAAGCTGAAGATTGGAAAGCTCAACGGGGATCTACTTCAACCGTCCGGAATAAGGTACGAGGTCTGATACTTTAGTGTTAGACATTTAATTTCTATTGCATATTGGAAAGGATTGATTTCTGGAGTCAAGCTGTCTATTGTGGTACCCCAAGCCATAGAAATTTCTCTTCGTAATAGAAGTGGCGACTCTGCTGGGGATGTTCCTTGTTTTTCTTTGGGGTTTTGGGGCATAATGGGCTTGATAATATTGACTTGCTCTTTGTTTCTCCTTGTTTTTGTGTTGCATTTTATAGTATGTTTGTCCATTGACTCTCCCCTTTATTGGTTTGGCGTTGGCCTGCTTTTTACCATTGCCTTCTCTGTATACACGGGTTTTTGGCCAAAAGTCGTGTGCATACACAGATTTTTGGCCAAAAGTCATGCACATACGCAGCTGTTCTTTAAACAGTCACGTACATCCTCCCTTTTGGTTGAGTTTGATGTTGTGGGAAGTTGTTGGGTGGGTTGTGAGTGTGGTTGGGTCTTCCTTGGGTCTGATGTTGTCTGTTGGATGCTTCTTTTGCGACCAGAGACCGCTTTTTCATTGATTTTTCTTTGAAAGTAGTTTTAGTCATTTATCCTTTTTGTTTTGCCATTAGCGCATTACTCTTTTTTGTCTCGGTATCTTGCTGGGCTTGTCTTTTATACTTGTTGCAGAGACTGAGAGTTTTAGATGACTTTTATTTGCATTTTTCATTCTTTTATATTGAAAAATACAAAGTAGTTGCACTCTTAGTTGCATCTTAGATATGGATTTGAGGAGGTACTTGCATTGGATTTCTTGGATGAGAGTTGTGTTTAGGCTTTCATATAGGAAGGATTGCATTGGCATTTAGAAAGGAATGATTTTTATGCATCTCATGTAGTGGCATACCCTATTTTTCATTTGACAAAGATTGTGCTTAGCATTGTTTGTTATGGTGTGCATATTTATTTCACTGCTGACTCATAATTTCATTAGTTGCATGGCCATTTCCCTTTGAATAATTACAGCCAACTAAAATCAACGCTAAATTAAAATGAATTACACTCTTTTTTTTTTCTAGGGTGCACAAACAAGCTTAGGATTTAGGATCTTGGAATAGTTCATTGTAAGTAAATTCTCCAAGATCACTAAACAACAACATGTATGTGTCTGTCTAGGTGAGTGTGTGAAATCCTTGGTATAACCAGTGTTTCTCAGGATCCTCCTCTCAAAAGAGAGTTAACCACGAGGCAGTGTGAGCGGTTATTGATTGGGATGACCCCTAGTCATAATTGAGTAGCACCGGAGATATTTCCAGGATTGTATTCTTATCTGGGGGCTCTTTCGAGAGTTTCGGGCTTTGCTACCCTGCCCATACGATCAATCCCGCCTACGACTGTCCTCCTGAGCATTGATTATATTTAGGTGACCTTAGTGGCCTTACCTAGGATATCGAGGGGGTACTTTGTAGGGGTTATTCTGCGGGTGTCCCGACCAGGTAGAGGTCAGACAGCACAGTTTCTTTATGCGTTGGAGCTGAGGGCCACTATAATTGGTTACGTACCTCCGCTTGTAGTGTATGGGAGTTTCGAGCCTCTCCTAGGTGAGACATACCTGCTGCATTCGAGAGCTCACATATCCTCCCCTTGGTTTGCTTGTATTTTGGCTGTATATTTTCTTAGGAGTGTGCTCTTTGTGCGTTAGTTGGACTTTGGGATCGTGGTTATTTAAGTATATTTATGCTCTCTTGAGTTCAGGTCCTTTTATTTTCGGCATGCCTGATATCCTATCGCCCGTCCTTGGTCCTAGTATAGACCATGGTGTCAGACTTGGGGGCATCATAGCCCCTTACCGGGCTCATAGATTTGGGAATGGTCATATTCCATCCTCTACTCCATTTGTGGAGGATTTTTATTCCCTTCGCTCGGTCTTTACACTAGTGGTCACCCTCACGGGGGTGGTAGTGGATGCGTGAACATTGGGTCCACACCTTACTTTCCATTTTATGTCCTATTGTTCACTACATTGTTTCTTTTGGGTGTAGTTGTCATGATCATTCCTCCATATTCCCTATAGTTTGGATTCTTTATTGACTATTTTGGGTTGTTTTGGACTAATATGGTTGTCATGTAGGGTCCAACGTTTGTACACTCTCTCTGAGGTTTCGACCCATTCGTTCCTATCACAGGTATCATGTCTAAACTGGCATATACGTTAGGATTTCACATTCGCTTGCATTTTGCATGACCTTATGACTGTTTCATTTTAACCTTAGGTACAAACCCATTCCATGGTATCAAGGAACCTTCATGCTGTTGTTAGAAGTGATATTATGTGAATGGTAGAGCTTTCCTATACATGGGTGTCCTAGTTATCTCCCCTTTGCATTTGGTACCCATGCTATGAGTCCTCTCTTAGGTCCGGGAGTCCCTTTTAGTCCCGCCATGTCTTTGAGCAAGAGCATCATACTCCTCTTGAATTTTATGCTGGCCATTTCGCCAGGACTCCCTTATGTCAAGTTGTGAATGCATTATCATGAGCTTTGCCTGCCTTATTGAGCTTTATGATGGTTTCCCTAATATTGCGTTTCAACCATATAGCCCGAGCTTATCTCATGTCTAGCCATGTAGAGCCATTTTTTATATCCTTTGCAGCTTGATTCCCTTTTTACCGGGAGGGGATTTTCCCCCAAGTGTCGATATCCTACACATGTATCCTTGCATTGAGCATAGGTATGTTCCACTGCTTGGAACTAGTTTGTTTGCCCTTATGACACTCGTATCCTCCTAGTATGTAACTATAAAGCTATTTTATTCTTTTTTCAAGATTTTTAAATAACTGAAAAAGTCCAAAAAAAATAAAAAAAACCAAAAAGCCAGACAAGGAAAGATGTTATATGTGGCAGCTGTCGAGTTGTGTCGCCTTCGAACAAAGCACTGTATATCACATCCATTGGTTGGGTTATAGTTTGACTTTAGGAGCTATACTCGTTTATCTAAGTTTATATCCACCGACTGGTTAAGCTTCCAGTCCCTATGGAGCATCTGTTGATGCCTCCTATGTCGCAGAGATGTCCCAGTTTGTATATCGAGTCTATGTTTCCTTCATTCAGTCACCATACGCTGTTATGCTCTTGTTTGAAGGAAGCTGAAGCCTGAGTCAGCCATTCCTCAGTTATCTTGACTTTGCATGTCGGCCATTCTCGGTACAGTTAATGGTTCGTGCACCTTATGATCGATTCCTTCCACATTATACAACTTTTCTGAGTACCTCGTGTTGGATGATGGGGGATGCCTTAATGCCCTCCTTCCAGCGGATTTCATCCCATCGACTTCAGATCATTTATTCTGGGATTGGAATCTAAAGTCATTTTGAGTGCCTTGAGACTTGCAGTCATTAGTGGTAGGTTCTCTCGCCATCGACAATTTTTGGGAATACATCAATGTCCCCTGATCAATGGATCCTCTCAAGTGTTTGACCTCAACACATTTATTCACACTTGTTAGTTTGCACTCTAGTACCTTGATTCCCATTTTCATTATCGGTGGGTAATCTCGCGTCTGTTAACGGTATACATTAATGACCGGTAATAAGACGATGGACTTGTAGGAATATATTAAACCCATTCACAACTTAGGATAAAATAATTAATCATTATTTGATTAATTATTCACCCACCAGCTTAATTAGTTGGCATCCACTTGCACGTTAAAATCAATACATGCCATCTATATCCTAGGAATGATTTATTTCCAATTCTGGGTTGATCTTGACCACCTTTTGACCATCCATAATTAGTATACAGGACTTTACAGTAGATTCTGCTTTTCCTGCTTTTCTATGGATAAGAGAAAAGCTAGTCAACTAGGAAACTGCGAGCTTTTGTTTCCAACCCATCCTCCATTATTTTTTCTCCATTTTATAGGATTAGCATGTTATTTCCATCTCCTTGACTACTCACTCATGCTTTTTCCAACTCGTGAGGTCCTTGATAGATTTGGTAAGTGCTTTAGCCACCTATGGGGGTTTGCTATATTTTGGTAAGTCAGCCTTTTTGAGATTTATGAGTTGTTTCCATACAATTCGATTTTCCTATGAGGGATGTACTATTTATGTACACTATTATTCATAATTATTCAATGGAAGGATACACACCAATATTCATCTCTTCATTCATGTGATTCAGTCTCTTTTCTTCTCTCTATTTTTCCTGTGCATGCTTGTGAGAATTCTTAGTAGCAAGATCTATTTCCCGTGCTTCTTCTTAGCATCATTGCACATACCATTTATCTATTATTTCTACATGGTATCAAAGCAGCAAGGTTGATCAAGTTCTACAGAGTTGAGGAGCATATCCAGTCTCCTATCCCTCTCTGAAGAAGAGCTTGTCTAGCTTACAAGAGTTTCTCCTAGTTTGTTTTGCAGGTTGCAGAGAGTATCTCTTAGAGCATATCAACAAATTCAATATGGATTCAAAAGTTCCTCTACTATCTCCTTTCAACTATGCTGATTGGAAGCCAAAGATGAGTGCATACTTGAAGAGGCAATGTCTCTTTGATGTCTCCATTGGTGCATTAAGTGAACCTGAGTCTTATGAAGAGAAGATTGATTGGATAAATAATTGTGATAGAGATTATGGAATTATGTGTTTGGGAATGTCTTCAAATATATATCATCTCATAGAGTCTGCTGAATTTCCATTTGAGCTTTGGAAAATTTTGGACAAAGCTTTTGGTTTGCAGGAAATTGAAGATGAAGCATGGAGAAAACCTAGCATCTCCTCTTGTTCTCTTTCTCAAGATTTCTTGGCCTCTACATTCTCTGATGAAGTTGATCATGATGAAGAAGTTTCTCATACAGTTCATGTTGCTGCTTCCCTCTTTCGTTCGAATGCTTCCTCCTTCAATGAAGAAGCAAATATTGAAGAGCCATTTTTTTTATGTCTCTTGAAGGTGATTTTTCTTCTTGTGATACTATTGATGAAAAAGAAGTAACATATGGAGCTGATGCTAATATTGATTATGATCCTATAACCCATTCATTTTTCTCTCAATCTCCTATCTTAGATTCTGAGATCTCTGTGCTAGATTCTTCACACCTCTTGCATACCTCTCTCATTGATGGTGCGCAACCCAGTGACTTCCAGGATGTTTGGTTAGCCACATCAAGCCTTTTTTGTGTCATACCACTTACCTTACTTGATCTCATGTGCTTCAGCATATCCTCCTTTGTTCTTGGCATCAATACTCAGAGCCTTTTTGAAGATTGTGAACATCTCATTCTTTCCTCCTTTCATACAGAGGATTCATTACCAGTGTATTCCCATGAGTCTATTGATATGCTTATATGTGATCCTTTGGATTCTGATTTAGAAGAATATTTGTAGGTTGATACACATATAATACCAACATCCATATCATCTACCATACCTCTGAATAATCCAAAGACTATACAAATCCCAAGATCGCTAGTTGATTCCTCATTGGTCTCTTATGCAGTGATATTTATCTTACATGGTTTGAAGTCTTTCCTATCTTTCATTGGATGGTTATCCATGTCCTTAGTCATATATGGACTGATATTAAACATGTTTGGATCTTTTCTAAACACTTATGGTTGAGATCTTATGCCCATCCATCATTCATATTTTTACACCTACCAGTTTTCCCCAATTGTTCATAATTTTCCTAGTCTAGCCCTATATCCTCATGGAGCCACTGAAGCCTTTGTCTTTGCTGTTCCATATGCTAATGTTTCTAATATATCAGAGTTTTATCAGCCTCATATCAGATCTATACAGGTGCTACATCAGATTGGAAGATTGACATGTGATTCACATCACAATTTTGCAGCTATTCAGGGAATTGGGTGTGAAATAAATTGTCTTAATTTTTGTACTATTTGGAAAGGAGTATGCACAGATCTCTTTTCCATTTCAAATTATGTTTGCAGATCATAGTTTGACAGCAGAAAGAATCATTCAGATAATGCTCCTACTTCATCAGTTGATGAGATACAAGGAGTCTCTCCTCTTCCTTCTTACAGGTTCTACACTCCAGCGCATGATCATGGAGTTCATGATTTCTTCAGCAAGTCCTTCATCCAGAAGTAGTTCAGTCGGCTGATTAAAGTGAAGATGAAGATATGTTGAAGACATATTTCAAATTTTGTGCCTTTTCCTATCTTGAGGGAGGATTTTCCCCATGTGGTTTTGCCTCTTTCCTCACTTTTCCAGACATAATAATTGTTAAAGGGTGACCATAGCCTTGTCGTTGGGCCCTATATGCATCTATATGCATCTATATTTTTTGTCATACCATCATAAAGTCAGACTTATAGGGGGGTGTAGGAATATATTAAACCCACTCACAACTTAGGATAAAATAATTAATCATTATTTGATTAATTATTCACCCACTAGCTTAATTAGTTGGCATCCACTTGCACCTTAAAATCAATACATGTCATCTATATCCTAGGAATGATTTATTTCCAATTATGGGTTGATCTTGACCACCTTTTGACCATCCAGAATTAGTATATAGGACTTTACAATAGATTCTACTTTTTCTATTTTTTTCTGTTTTATCTGCTTTTCTATGGATAAGATAAAAGCTAGTCAACTAGGAAACTGGGAGCTTTTGTTTCCAACCCATCCTTCATTAGTTTTTCTCCATTTTATAGGATTAGCATGTTATTTCCATCTCCTTGACAACTCACTCATGATTTTTCCAACTCGTGAGGTCCTTGATAGATTTGGTAAGTGCTTTAGCCACCTATGGGGGTTTGCTATATTTTGGTAAGTCGGCCTTTTTGAGCTTTATGAGTTGTTTCCATACAATTCGATTTTCCTATGAGGGATGTACTATTTATGTACACTATTATTCATAATTATTCAATGGAAGGATACACACCAATATTCATCTCTTAATTCATGTGATTCAGTCTCTTTTCTTCTCTCTATTTTTCCTGTGCATGCTTGTGAGAATTCTTAGTAGCAAGATCTATTACCTGTGTTTTTTCTTAGCATCATTGCACATAGCATTGATCTATTATTTCTACAGAACTACTATGTTCGACCTTGACACCTCTATTCGCATAGTAGGACATGTACTCATAGCGGTTTGTGTAGAAGACTTTCCAGATTGGGGGCATCTCTTATATGCTACCTCATTGATCGTGCCAGTGTTCATGAGATTTCAGCTCTCGTGACTTGATTCCAGTATATGTCAGATATTTCCAGCCACTATGGAGATCTTGATTTGTTATATCTT
>LPNX011053087.1:474060-566532 GCA_001517045.1 Pseudotsuga menziesii
CATCATCCATAAAAACATGTGAAAAATGATACACGCGACTTTTAAACCTATAAGCGCGTATATACACGGGTTTGACCACTAAAACTGTGTACATCGAGATGTGTGCAAAATCCAAATCCTTTTGGAGTTTTCCTTGACATGGATCCGACTCATTTGACTCCTGGCCTTCCCTATGCCTTGAAATCGCTCGGATTCAACCTTTCATTACCCCTTTGAAAGCTATATAAGGAACCCCTTGGTACATTGAAGGAAAGAAGAGAGAATTGAGAGCAAAGAAACTATAGTCCATTGTTGACGGAACTTATGCTTGAGTCTGCATCCCTTTGTCCCTTGGAGCACTAGTGTGTTATTCCCAAGCTTTCCTTTTGCTTGTGAGCTTGCTATCGAGAGATGGAGGATTGAGGTGGTGGAGGCCCAAGTGGGGGATTTAGTTTCTCCGGTTCGCAGACGTGCCGTCAGAGGTTGTATCTTATAATCTTTGATTTATATTAATAGAAATATCTTTTCCTGTCCAATAATGTGTGTTTGAATGAATATTTTATCCATGGGATTATGTCAAATTCTTATACATTATTGATTATATATGCTAGAATATATCTAACACCATAATATATAGAGTGCTTGTATTGCTTACTTGTTGTTGAGGAAGTAATCTATCAATTCAAACTGAAGATTGGAAAGCTCAACGAGGATCTACTTCAACTGTCCGGAATAAGGTACGAGGTCTAATCCTTTAGTGTTAGACATTTAATTTCTATTGCATATTGGAAAGGATTGATTTCTGGAGTCAAGATGTTTGTTGTGGTACCCCAAGCCATAGGAATTTCTCTCTGTAATAACTGTTGTATACTGCTGGGAATAATGAAGATTAATGTTGTAATTAATTGATCAATTCTTATCAGATTTGTGTTGTTCAGTTTACATTGTTTTTTACATTGTTTTTTATATTCCATTGCACAATTCACTTCTCAATTTCTCTCATTTTCCTGTAGATCAATGGTTCAATAATTTAACGTGGTTTCAGAGCCTTGTTCAGGCTAGCAACAAGTCTTTTTCGATCTCCATTGTACACCAGAAGCAGTTGAGTTTCCACATAAATCCTAGAATGATAGCATTGATCCCTCTGGATTATGTCTAGAGAAGTAAATCTAGGTGTGACGGACTCTGAGAAAGTGTACATGTCAAGGTGGAAAGTCTTGAAATTGACATAATTGCGAATTGAATTGGTTTTTTGCAGTGTTATTTGCAGGTACCTACGTATCTTCTTGAGTAATTGACTGTTCATCATACATTAAGATGGATTATTCATCTCTCGTACCCCGAATCCGTACACCCTTCAACTATTTTGATTGGAGGAAAGATATGCAGGTAGCCTTGCGCAAGCTTGGTCTGTTTAGGATGATAATGGGCAGAGACACTGAGCCCCAATAATATGTTTAAAAGAACAAATTTTTGAATCGGCTTGATGAGGCCTTTGTTGGGCCCACTATATGTCAGTTAATTAAAATTTAACATGCAGAGTGCTAAACATAAATTATCAACCCGAGGAAGTCTTTTATTTCAAAGCTATCGTGCAAGATATATGCAAGAACAATTTCTACCTGACACTATTATCTATTGGTATGCAATCGAAACTCTTTGTAAACTAGACCACACCTTCTTGAAAAGAAAACAAACCTAAAACCTATTCATAAATCCAAACTGTAAATCTAATCACACTTCAACAAAATCAACTCTTATGAAACAAGATCTAAATACATAAACTTGGAAGCAATGCTAAGTTTTCCAACGATCTATCAAGATGAATTAATAGGAAAACACTATGATAAATCTAATGAAAGCATGAACTAAATAATAAAAAAAACTATGATCAATCTAATGAATGAAAACATGAATTAACAAATAAACAAATCTACAAAATAAAACACCTACAATCAACACTACCAGCTTTTGCTCAGGGAAGAGGGCCATTCCTCCACTGAGCAGAACTGGATCTCCACAATGAAAGTCTACAACTCCAGAATTAGGAAACTGCCAGCATCTATTATCATAATGAATGATTACAATAGATCTGGATCAAATCCTACATCATAACATTGTTTTTTCTCCTTTTTTTCTTAATGAGATTGATTACATATTTATACATAAAATTATATCATGTAAATGAGGAACTAAACCCCCAACTTGTGATTTGTAATAGCTGAAACACGTCCGTAACTGCTGGCAACTTTGGAACCGGTCGGAACAGTAAATCTGGAAAATACCCTCTTGAAGAACCATCTGTATATCCCAAACCGTCGCTTTTTTTGGCAATTTTCTTGCGTGTTAGGTAAATGAAGATGTTACGCACAAAACCCATGTCTTGATTTTGAGATAAGTTTTCATGTGCCTGCAAATCATTACGCAAATCAAGGTGTTCTTGTGTGGCATACATTTTCGGTTAAGGCTGTAACAGTTGGCTATGAGTGTCCTATACGTGAAAAATCACTCCACAAACCATCATTAGTAAAATTATGCATAATTGTCTTCAATTCATAAAAAATAAAGGAAAATAATCATTATTAACCACTTAAAACATCAAAGAAAGTAGTATGTTGTTTTATGCACAGTTACAACAAATGGATGGAAAATGGAATGATAATGGGAAGAAAATGGATGAAATATAAGTCAAGAAGCAATGGAAAAATGGACAATTACAGGGCCCAACATCTCCCCCAAACTGAACTTGTTGCATGTCCTCATGCAACCCAATACCTGTGTAGCATCCAACTAGAAGAACTCATTTACTTGTTCATTCATTTTACCATTCTCACAGTTGCAGCCAGAAGAAATGGAGAGTTTAACAGAAATTGGTAGAGTCAAAGCTGCTTAGCGGAGGATTTAACAGAAAATTTGGTGGAGTCGCAGCTCTTTACCAGACGATTTAGTAAAAATTTGCTGGAGTTACAACTTATTTTTTAGCGGAGAATTTGGCGAAGGTTTTGGCAGAGTCGCAGCCCAAATAGCGCTAAATTTAGTGGCGAATTTGGCGGAGTTGCAGCCCACAGATCGCTAAATTTAGCAAAGCACTTGGTGAATATTTTGGCAGAGTCACAGCCCAAAGAGCAATAAATTTAGCGAAGAATTTGGCAAAGTCACAACTACCTAAAACGGGAAAAGAGGCAAAATTTTTACGGTGTTGCAGCCGCGTGGAACAAGAAAGATGAAAGATTTTACGGTGTTGCAGCTGCACAAAACGAGAAAGGCTTTACGGATTTTTAGCTGCACGAAACGGGAAAATGAAAGGTTTTACGGAGTTGCAGCTGCACGAAACGGGAAAAGGGCAATATTTTACGGTGTTGCAGCCTTTTGAACAGAAAAATTCCAAAGTCATTTTTTCCCAAACGATGAACTAGGTTCGACTGAAATTTTTCATGTAGGTTTATATTAGTCCAATGCACCTACAAACCAAAAATTAGAGAAACCCACATCACGGATTTCGAGAAAAATGTAAATTGGTTGTAGGTGATTATGGCGATTTTCTCAAAAACCGTAAATTGGATTGGGATGAAAAATACCAAGCTTGTTCATCTTCGTATTATTCACTTTGAGTCCAAAAATAATGAGAATCCAACTTACCAATTGAAAGATATGTCCATTTCAATTTATGCACTTTTGTAGATGAACATGAATAAAAATGTGTTGTAGCTGAACTTCCTGAACCAATATTTCATAAAATACAAACTAGGTTGGGATGAAATTTTTTCAAGCAAGTAAGTACCATTTTAATACATCTCCATACCAAAAATTAGAGAAACCCACATCACGTATTTCGAGAAAAATGCAAATTGGTTGTAGGTGATTATGGTCATTTTCGCGAAAACCGTACATTGGATTGGGATGAAAATAACCAAGCTTATTCATCTTGGTATTATGCACTTCCTGTCCAAAAATCATGAGAATCCAACTTACCAATTGCAATATATGCCCATTTCTATTTCTGCACTTTTGTAGATGAACATGAATCAAAACGTGTTGCAGCTAAACTTCCTGAAGCCAATATTTCACAAAATACAAACTGGGTTGGGCTTGAATTTTTCAAAAAAGTAACTACCATTCTAATGCATCTCCAGGCAAAAAAATAGGACAAACCCACATCACGGATTTCAAGAAAAATGCAAATTGGTTGTAGGTGATGATGGTCATTTTCTTGAAAACCGTGCACTGGATTGAGCTGAAACTTGCCACGTTTGTTCTTCTTACCATGGTGCTTCTTCCCTCAAAATTTCATGAAAAACTAGCTCACGGTTTGCAAAATATCCTTAAATAAATTTCTACACTTTTGCAAGTTGTGAACGAGTAAAAATTAGTATGCACAAAGAATGTCAAAAACCACTCCCCCAAACTGAATATGTCGCATGTTCTCATGCAAAAGAAGAGTTGTCATCTTAGATGTAAATAGCCATCTCCCCCAAACTGAGGATGCATCACGTACTCATGCTTTGATGAGACTCTTCAAGGCAAAAAACAAGTTTTGATCTGCACATCAATCCTCCATACTGTTATAAAATTTATTTACTGATAAAAATGGCCATTTTTCAATTGTTGTGTATGGTAGGATTGCTTCAAAGTAGTTCAAGAGATCCTATCAATTGTTTCCATGCTTATAAAATATTAATGACAACATATAGCACCAAAAAACCAATTGCAGCAAGCATAAAGCCCATATCCAGCTAAGAATGAGAATCTCAAAGCACCAAGCCATTTCAAAATAGTTGGTAGCCACCATATTCAATAAATCTCTGTGTCAATTAACAAAACCTATGAATGTATGTATCTCACTTCATACATTCATGTAGCTTCTAATAATCTAATTTTGAAAACAGAGCATGAATCTGGAAATGACTATGTATTGTTGCTCCAAACACCTAGATTACTTAAAACATAATCATTGAAATATGTATTCTGCTATTACCTTCATTTTTGCCTTGGATATACCTTCACCTTCTGAGATGCAGCAATGAAATGAGCTAGAAATAGATGGCTGGTCATGAAACTGTGGGCTGAGCATGGCTTAACACTAACAATTGATGCTTTTGTTATGTGAATAGAAACCCTGTAATCATGAAATCTCATATCCCCCCAAAAAAACTTGGTTTGCTGCCATGTAAATATAAGCATGTTTTCCCAAAGGCTGGTCTGTCTTTCATTATTATGGGAATATTTTCATAGTGACAACAACATCTCTCTTCCACAACATCAAATATGCAAGGACCATGATAACAATTGTAAGCCAATGTAGGCATCAGTGAACAATGAAACTCATACATCTGAATCTATTCTCTGTTATATGGCAGCATAGAATTCTACCACTGTAAATTCTCATGAAGCAACAACAATGCCTTGTGTTCCTACAGCTGGTTCTTGTGTGACAGCAATATATCATTTTTTTTCAATGGTTTTCTAGGCTTTTTGAGATAATTGATGAATTCAGAATACTCCTTGCTTAAGTATACAACTCAATCACCATCAAAACTCCCCAATCATTTTTGCTTGTACTTCAAGAGAACATTTTTAATGGGAAATCAATCTGCAAACCTTGAATCTGGTCATGAACTTGCTGCAAATTATTACAGGACTACCTTTTACCGCTGGTTGTAAATACCTCATTAATGCTTGAATACCGATCTTCTAATTTTGGGAATCCATTAGCTGTTATCTCAAAATGTGATTGAGTTGGTCTTGTTTTGTTATGGACACTACATGAGCAAGTTACATGCTTCTTCTATAGTATGCATGCATGTTTTTATTGCCATAAAAGGATTTCAAAACCCATTGTTGGTGCACAAAAATCCTTCTCCCCCAAACTGAATGCAAAGCATGCCCTCATGCATCATTTCCTCAATTTGCAACCATAGAGGATTTGTAGTTCCCACATGCATAAAAAAAATCCCAAATTTGGAAAGAAAAACCTTCAAGCAACTGCTTTATTTCTTCTCATTGTTGGTTTTTATGTGGCAGTAGAAATGATTCAAGACTTCTTTTCTTACTGCTGGTTCTTGTGTGGCAGCAACAAGAATTCCTATTGTTGGTTCTTGTGTGACAACAATAAGGTATCCTTTGATTATTTTCATGCTTGGTCAGTTAGGTTGGTGAGATGTTGGGTAGGACTATGAAGTGGATGTGCATAAATGATGAAGTGTGAGAATTGAGTGGGAAATGATGGATATGGATGGACATAAAATGATATATAGAAAATGGAAATGGCTAATACTTAGTGGTTCTTCATGACATTTCCCTAAATCTTTAATAAATAAAAAACGCATGCTATTTTATCTCAAGTTTTACCTCCATGGAAGCCTTGGTTGACATGAATGGACTGGTGTATGCTGGAGCTATGTAGGCTGATTTGATGCTGAAACAGATGTATATGAGAGATAAAACTGGATGAGGCTGAATTTGATCCATGATGTTGTGCTGGTTGCATGTAAGATTGTTAACTGCTGGAAGAAAATGGAAAGGAATTGCAAAACTACTAAACAAATGATGCTGCAAGTCATTGTTGAAACCATTAGATCACATAATCTTCAACTGCTACAAAACCGAGGTACAATTCTTACCATGCGAATAAATGTGCTGAAGTCGAGCATGGAAAGAAATAATTGGATTACCGGCCATTAATGTATGCCGTTAACCAATGTGAAGCAAATCACCTTTGATGACAGTGAGCTCTAAAATACCTTAGTACATCTTGACAGGTACGAATGGATGTGCTGGAGTCGAGTCACCTGCAAGATTTGTCAATCAAGAGGCATTGATGAATCCCCATGATTAACAAGAAGGAAATCTGCCATTGATTCATGCAGATACCAGGGCACTATAAAACTATAATCTCGATCCCAGATGATGTGTCAGATTCGATGGGACAAGACCATTGGAAGGTGGACCTTAATGAATTCCACATCATTCAATTCGAGTACAAAATAAATGATTGTGAAGAATCATAGTGAAAAATAGAACCAACATGAAACTCAGAAGTGGAAACTATATGTGAAGTCATGATGTAGTAGTGATGGAAAATAAAACAGTTAAGGTGACTACATAAGTAATGAAAAATGGGATTTCGACATGAATGGATTTTTAGGGTTTTGAAATGAGGAGGGTGAATGAATCTACCATAGTGCAATTGGCTTCTTAAGGGGTTTCTTTCGGCAATAATTGGTATGACAGGTGTCTAAAAAGGGTTCTTGGCATGTAACAATGAGACCTAACTTCAGAAACATTGGACTCTATATGGTTTGTACATAAATCTCTCCATTTTTTATGTGCTCAATCCATTTGCAAATTGAGAAAAAGTCTTAAGAGTCACTCGTGTATGTATTGACCTTTTTCTTCCAAGGACCTGCAAAAAACTAGCACTTGCCTGCAATAAAACATGAGATGATGGAAGAAGAGAGATGATTGGTCTCTCTTCACCCAACAATTATGAAAAAAACAACAAGCAATTACTTATAAAACAAATCCAAAGAAAAATGAACAAAGCAAAATCCAATTTATACCTGCGGGAGAGCAATGTCCATCTAGACTCACCAACAGTATTCTAATCATAGCTTCTTCGTTCCTTATCCAATTTGAGTGATTCAAAATCCAAATGAAAGTAAATTTATAGGTATATTTCCCTTAGAAACATATTTTTAAAATTCCATGTAATGATGTTCCAAATCACTCAGTAACAGCCTGCATGGCAAGGTGTTTTTTCGAATTCTAGACTAGACCAACAGTCACGGTTTCAGGCTTAACTTTTTCGTTTGATAACGGATTGATGTGATTCCAATTGGAGATGAAATTATATTAATGTAGGTATATCCATTGGAAATATGTTTTGAATCCAATAATAATTTATGGGTCAAATGATCCAATGAACAGTCTAGGAAACCGAGTTTTAGGAATGCCGATTTGTGATAGGCAATCAGTATTTTGGTCATAAAATTTGTATACGATATCGGAATGGAGTGATTCAAATTGAGTTGTAAACTAGATTCATAGGGGAATATACCAATTAAATAGGTTCACAATTTATGTCTAATAAACCATCCAAAAATTGACTATCCCAGCTTTGTTCCTAAGCTTCATGCTTGACACCCCGTTAGTATTTTGGTCATAAGTTTTTCGTTTCATACCCAATATTAAAAATTGGAATTGTTTTGGAAAATAGATTCAAAGGGATACTTGGGATGTAAACAGGTTTTAAAAATAATTCCAACTGGTCTCCCAAAAATAGACTGTCCCGACTGTGTTTCAGTAATTTTCAAGCCAAAATGTCACCAAAAATTTAATAAATGAAATTTGACCCCAAAAAAGTGTCTGAAATAGGCATGAATGTTTTTAATGATGTAAATTTAAATATAACACACACCCATACCAAAAATTTCAAGCATTGATCACCTATATTGACTTACACAGTCTGTTGCAACCGTAGCTGCAACTCTTAAAAAATGACATAATGTTGAAATAAATCATGTGTATTTTTATGGATGTGTTGTATATAAATGAAAACCAAATAAATTACATGATGTGCAATACACATGTGTCTCAAACTTATAAATTCTTACTTGCAGTACAGTCACAGCTGGGTGTTGCAGCTCACTGTCACAGCTGGGTGTTGCAGCTCACTGTCATAACTAACAGTCACAACTGGGTGTTGTAGCTAACAAATTCATGCCAAAGTTCAAGC
The DNA here is from genome assembly GCA_001517045.1 of Pseudotsuga menziesii. Lineage (NCBI taxonomy): Eukaryota > Viridiplantae > Streptophyta > Pinopsida > Pinales > Pinaceae > Pseudotsuga > Pseudotsuga menziesii. The sequence goes on from LPNX011053087.1 coordinate 482,774, forward strand.
TTGAAGGGTTCCATAATCATTGGCTCATTTTCCTGTGGATCCTTCATTCACCTTCCCTAATTACTGTAATTTTGTTTTTCAGGAAGGTTTTTTTTTTGTAACAAATAGAGACAAATTAAATTTTGAACATTGAAGACAAAAAAAAATTAAGAATTTTGCTCAAATAGTCAACAATTCCAAAACATTCTTGAAAACATCTCATACCCATTCCTTATCTTTCTACTTTCTGATCTTCCAGATCGCAACCAGGAGCAAGAAGAGAGCATACTTATTCAAAAATAAAAAACTTAAAAAAAAACAAAAGCATGGTTTTATTCTGTTATTCTATCCTACCCTATTCTACTTGGAAATATAAAAATTGTTCAAGTGTATGCATATTTCCAATGGAGCCACTTTCGAAGAAGCGAATCAAGCAGCCCCATACTCCCAACAAAAAATATAACTTTATGAACACTAGGATATGAGAGATCAACTTCCCTTGAAATGATGGTGCCAAGAATTGGTGAAGTATGGAATGATGTTGCAGACCGATGACAGATTGAAACCAAGCTTCAATATAGTCTTTGTTTCCTTGATTTCTCATGGATGTGACACCATGAAGCTCCTTAGTAAAGTGATCTTCCTTAATGGATAAGAGATTCGGATCTAATGATGTAAAGGATGCTTCAATTTTTGGTTCCAATGTTTGTCTGTCATCAAATGTTATGTGTGGTATGTTGATATTGTCTACCTACTTATAGGGACTAGAAGAAACTCCATCTGCAAATATTGGATTTAAAACATGTTCAGGTCTCATATGGATTTGCTGCAATAATGCACAGTTGTTTTGCAGCGGTGTAGGTGAGGTAGAACAAGAGGGAATTGTAGGAACATTTTGCAGTTTAGCACTGTAAGCATACTGTACTGCTTTATTATGGTTAGGGTGGAGGGTGGATTGGACAGGAAATTGTGTTGGATACCAAGGAGTTTGATGAGAAAATAGATGTGGCTGATGTAGATGATTGGTTTGTGAGGTTGATATTGAAGGACCAAGTTTTGTTGCAGCATGAGGGAGAGTGGCCATGTGATCATAAGATAGGCCATTCCAACCTTGTGGATAGGGTAGGTAAGAGTTAAATTGAGGCTGCAACAACTGCCATGGTGGAAGAGTATTCAATGACTAAGTATGAAAGTAAGGAAATGGAGGGATAGAGTTTTAAATCATACATGTAGGCCATGGTTGCCATGACTGTTACAATGAGTTGGCTGCAACTCTCAGATATCTTTGATATGTTTCTTCCAACCTTGGTAAGGAGGGACAATGATCTGTGGAATGATTCAAGTCACATATATCACAAATTTCAAGACTATCCAAAGGGAAATCCCTTGCTTCTCTTATTTCCTCATGCTTTTTCTTATCCTGTAAAACACCCAATTGTGAATCAGCTTTAGGAATTTCAAATAAATTGTTGATTTCATCTCTTGTAACTCTTGTTCTTGCAGCAGATTTCAAATATTGAAAAGAAGGATTACTATAATTCTTACCAGTCTTGAAGTTTCCTCTTGAATACCTTCTACATAACTCACAAATATCATCATATGCTAACTGAAATGCATTACCTGTTCCCATAAGATTTAATACTTCTAAATATTCAGCTTGGATTCCCTTGAGTAGAAGTGTTTTTAAGGCCTCCTTCCCCAGTTTCCTTTGTTTGGATCTTTGGAGGTTATATTGAAAGCGTTCTATGTATTCCTCTAGACTCTCTTCTTCTCCTTGTGTCATTTCGAAGATGTCTTCATTGACCTTGCAATAATCTTGGTACCTTTTCAAGAATATATGTTCCATGTCTTCCCAAGTTTGTATACAATTCCCACCGAGGCTCATGAACCATCGGAGGGTTGTTCCTTTTAAAGTAAGGGGAAACACATTCAACTTTTGATCATTAGCACAATAACCATATCCTCTACAAAGTACTTCAAATTGAAATAAAAATACATCAGGGTCTTCATTTTCCAAACCGTGAAAATTTGGTAGAACATGTAGGGGAATGCTTTTCGTTGGCGCCACTCTTCCTAAATCTTTGATGGGAAATTCGAAGGTAACAACTTCTCCATATTTCTCACCCGCCATCTTTTCATTATATTCTTCGTGTGCTATCTTGAGGCTCCTCCTTCAAGTGTTCCTGTCAACTTGTTAGTAGAATGGGTGGTGCTTACAACACCACTAAGGGGAACGATAAGATTTATGCTCCAAAGATTGAAAATGAAATAAAAATAAATGTAAAGACAGAAAATTCACACTCAAAATAAATTCAATAAACTCAAATGTAATCATGCAACCTACATACCCTAATTTAACAATGCATCTACAAAACAATGTCAGATGTACTTTTGCACCATTGATAACTTCTTCAGCAACGGCGCCAAAATGTTGGGCCCACTGTATGTTAGTTAATTAAAACTTAACATGCAGAGTGCTAAACATAAATTATCAACCAGAGGAAGTCTTTTATTTCAAAGCTATCGTGCAAGATCTATGCAAGAATAATTTCTACCTGACACTGTTATCTATTGGTATGCAATCGAAACTCTTTGTAAACTAGATCACACCTTCTTGAAAAGAAAACAAACCTAAAACCTATTCATAAATCTAAACTGTAAATCTAATCACACTTCAACAAAATCAACTCTTATGAAACAAGATCTAAATACATAAACCTGGAAGCAATGCTAAGTTTTCCAACGATCTATCAAGATGAATTAACAGGAAAACACTATGATAAATCTAATGAAAGCATGAACTAAATAATAAAAACAACTACGATCAATCTAATGAATGAAAGCATGAATTAACAAATAAACAAATCTACAAAATAAAACACCTACAATCAACACTACCAGCATCTGCTCAGGGAAGAGGGCCCTTCCTCCACTGAGCAGAGTTGGATCTCCACAATGAAAGTCTACAACTCCTGAATTAAGAAACTGCCAGCATGTATTATCATAATGGATGATTACAATAGATCTGGATCAAATCCCACATCATAACATTGTTTTCTCTCCTTTTTTTCTCATTGATATTGATTACATATTTATAAATAAAATTATCTCATGGAAATGAGGAACTGAACCCCCAACTTGTGATCTGTAATAGCTGAAATATGGCCATAACTGCTGGCAACTTTGGAACCGGCCACAACAGTAAATCTGGAAAATACCCTCTCGAAGAACCATCTGCACATCCCAAACCATCGCTTTGTTTGTAATTTCCTCCTCAATCAAGTAAATAAGGATGTTACGCACAAAACCCATGTCTCAGATTTTTGAGATTAGTTTCCATATGCCTGTAAATCAATACGTGAATCAAGGTGTTATTATGTGGCATGCATTTTCGGTTAAGGCTGTAACAGCTGGCTATGAGCGTCATGTATGTGACAAATCACTCCACAAACCATCATTAGTAAAATTATGTATAATAGTCTTCAATTCATTAAAGATAAAGGAAAATAATCATTATTAACCACTTAAAACATCAAAGGAAGTAGTATGCTGTTTTACACACAGTTACAACAAATGGATGGAAAATGGCATGATAAATGGGCGATAATGGGAAGAAAATGGATGAAATATAAGTCAAGAAGTGATGGAAAAATGGACAATTCCAGGGCCCAACAGCCTTCGGATTCATGTGCACTCATATCTTTTGGGATATTTTGTTCCATATTGAGGGACTAAGGACTCCGAAGGAATCTTTGGATAAGCTTGAATCTTTTTTTTGCAAACAAGATGAGCTCCAAGGGCATATTTTGGAGAATGAGATCATATCTCTACAACCTAGAATTTTCGAATCTATTCAGCAATTCTTTACAAAGTACAAGTCACTAGTACTGCAATGTAAACAATGTGGATTAGAGAGGAACGATGAGAAACTTGTGTTGTTAGTATTGAGCAAGCTTGGCTTTGATTACTTAGTCTTTATCTCTACATTCCATTCTGGAAGAGCTTCCATCCCTAATTGGAAGATGCCTTCTCTAGATGCTTTTGTTGAGTCCTTAATACAATAACAAGATAAATTGGTTCAAATGGGAGTGCTTCAAACCTCCAAGAATCTAGAGCTCTTAGTGACAGAATCAAACAATGTGCAAGCAAGAGGGAAGAACAAAGGGAAGGAGACCAAAAAAACTGTTTCAAATCCAAAGGAGAATCAGAGATATTTCGATGGAGCCTCAGGTTCTGAGAAAAAAAATAAATTCGAGAAGACTAGATGTCCCTACTGTATGAGAGGATTTCATCCAGAGAGCCAGTGCATGAAGAATACCATCGACCAGTTTTCAACACTCCTTGAATGGAACAATATTGATCTTCCATAAAGAGTAAATAAGTCTGATGTTGGAAAACCAACAGAAGATCATGAGAGGTGCCATGCCTTGAAGGAAAGCCTCACTTAGTCAAAGGCTTATATGATAGATTCTGGAGCATCCAACTGCATGGTTTCCTCCAGGGAATCCTTCACCACTCTCAATCTCTCAGGAGGACCTATAATTCATATGGGGGATAATTCACAGATTCCATCAACAGGTATAGGCTCTGTTAAGATAAAACATGGTGAGTTCAAGAATGTACTCTATGTGCCCTCTCTTGCAACAAATTTGTTATCTGTTTATCCGATGACACATACTAGCTCGCCAAAGAAAGTTGTATTTGGTCCTGACTCAATGGATATATCAAATATATCAACTAGGAATATTATAGAGAAGGGTGTTGCAAACCATTCCTCCAAGGAATATGAATTCTCACACGTTTGTCCATACTCAGCTCCAACACAATCTCAACGACCATTTGAAATTGGAGGTATAAACTCTCTTTCATCTCCATTTGCAAATAATGATATGTTGTCTAAGATTCTAGTTTCAGAAGGTGAGTAACAAGATCAACATGATCTTAATATTTAGATTGTACCTCAAGATGATCCAGATCCAGCTCCTATTCTGAATTAGAAGCCTAAATGGGTTGAAAATCTCATTGAAGTAGTTGGGAATGATGTCAGGGATCTAGATGATAGAAGAAAAATGAGGTCCCAGTATCAGAATGATTATGTTGCACTCTCTCACATAGATTATCTACCTACAGAGTGGTGCAACAAAATTCTAGGAAGCTGCTTCTTGATGATAGCGAATGATCCACAATTTAGCCCACTAAAGAACAAAATGGATTATTCCATTCCTCCTCTAGAAAGAAGAGACAAAAGCAACATTCAACAGATTGAAAGAATATGGAAAGGTTCACATGCACAGTCCCATGATGTTGATGCATAGAATAACCATGATTTTCCATGGCTTCTCCACATAGCTACAAATTGCAGCAAAAGTTTTACAAGTCATTACCAAAAGAGGAAAATTTTCTCTTAAGTATAGCTTGTTTTCTCGCTTCCTGCTTATTTCGAGGGGGGGGTTTCCCATGAGGTTTTCCCCATTTTCCTTAGTTTATTAAGTAGTTTTAGTTTTTCATTAGATTGTATAGGTGAATTTTGGCCTAGTTTCCAGGGCCCAAAGTTGTCCAACTCATGATTAAAGGGGGGTGATAGGATTATATGATCCTTCCTTGTCCATATGTCTATTTTATCATCTTGTCTAACTTAGGGAGACATTATTACTATAATAGAGTGTGGGGAACACATATAGAGGTTAACTTCCACTTACTACATGTGCATGCATAAGTTAATGTGCCTTTGAGACCAATCCCTACATTATAGGATCCCACTATGAGTACCACCACCAGCCTCCATCAGTTGGTTGTGGTAGGTAGGAAATTATGCTGAGTCAACCTCTAGTTACATTCAGTTAGATGAAGCTCAGTTAGTCTAGCGCCAGTTTTGCATGGATGCATGGGGAAGTGGTGCTTTTTTCCACCTACCTCATCGGTTTAACTTATTGTAAGACTGATTTAGACATAATGAGTTAGACTAGTGGCTTCGATGCGATGATTTAAACACCCTCAGTTAGCCATCCAGTCAGGTTTAGTTGGTAGATTCAAATTATATCCACATGATTGGAATTCTCCTTATTGTAACACTGTTGCATACTGCTGTGAATAATGAAGATTAATGTTGTAATTAATTGATCAATTCTTATCATATTTGTCCCAAATTTTTATTGTTCAGTGTACATTGTTCTTGATATTACACTACACAATTCACCTCTCAATTGCTCTCATTTGCTTGTAGATCAATGGTTCAATAATTTAACAGGATTCCCATATGAAACCTGGGGATCCCGAAATGAAGATATTCCAAGATTTTTTTATAATATCCATGACCCCTTTTGACTTCAAGCACACTAGATTAAATTGGAAGGACATGGGATCCAAGTTCCCAATATCGGTGAGAAAAGGGAAATAGGACTATGGTCAGATACTGCCAAAGACAGAATGTTTGAGACTGGAAGAAGAGGTTTATTCATGAAAGAAGAACTTACAACAACCTATCGATTTTGGCTACAATATGACCCGGTCCTACTCTTTTATTATTCCAAGTATGTTTCCCTTTATTTGGCTTAATGTCTATCATATTCCAGGAAATGATGAGATATTCTAGTCTTTCTCCAAAGGGGTCACACACTTTGGATTCTCACTTCTTTCTTTTGTTGAGATCGTAGCATTGAATTCCTTTGTTATGATACATTATGCATGAATTTTCCCCTCCATTTTTTATTCCAAGGAGTTCCAAAATTCTCCTTTCTTCCCATAGATTGTTGGGCCATAAATATTCCCAACCCAAAAATTCTCCTTTCTGTCTAGGTCTTCTAGTTCCACAAATAACCAATTTTGATTCTCCATGTGGCAAATGCATTTGTATATGGTTTTATCCCACCACGTAAGAATCCCTCCCGAGGCTCCAACTACACTAATTGATATCCCTTCTCCTTTCGACCAAAGTATGTTCATTAAATTTTGATTGTCTGACTCATTCATTTTAGTCTCCTGAATCATTACTACTGTTGCAGATTCTAGGTTCATTATTCTTTTTAAGTTTTTTCTGCTTCCATTTTTTGGTTTCCAACTATCCCTCTATAGTTCTAGGATACTTTTTTCATTGTTTCTTTGAATCTACTTACGTGACCTTCTCCTTCTTATCCTCTATATTTCCTTGAGGTTTCATTCTCGTAGGGAGGACTCTAAGGTGTTGGTCCGAACTGGTTTTCTTTCCTGGTTCCTTCTCCCGAACTGCTTCCAAATCCCTTTTTGTTATGTTCAATTTTCTTCCCTTTATTACTTGTGGTTCTACATCTTCATCCTTGCTTTTAGAAGTTTCTTCCCATTGCACCTTGGAAATTGACCTTGTTACTGAGCCTCCTATATTCTGTGATGCCTCCGATCTTACTTATATACAAGGCTAAAAATGTGGATCTGAGAATGGTTCTTTATCTTTATATTTTCTTAGGTCTTAGAGCCTCCTTCCTTTCTAAGACTCCCTTCTATCTCCTTATCTTCTTCCTCTACAACTGCCTTAACCTCTCCTTCTTCTTCTTCTTTATCCTCCGAGGACAAGACATCAAAACTATTTTCTGGGGCCTTTCTTTTAACTAGAGACTTTTGCTAGTTAGGGTTAGCATTATTCATTTTCTTCCTTGAAACTTCAGTCCAGTCCTTCTCTTGATTGCCCTCAACCTCTTGTTTTTTTTTTTTGGGCATGTCCATGCAAAGTGCCCATATTCGTGGCATAATTTACACTTAAACAGGATTTGCTCATAATCGACAGTTTGCATATGATTCCACCCATCCATCGAAAGGTTTATTGCCTTTAGCATACCTTTATCTAGGTATACCTCCACATAAATTCTTGCACAAGAGAACATCAGAGGTTTTGGTTCATATTTGTCTATGTACTTCCCTAACGAGTTACCAATGGCCTCCAATTCCTCCTGGAACGACGCTAGGGATATCTTTTATGGTTCAAAAGGTAAGTCCCATTTATTGAGGTACATACCTCTTGGACCCATGAAATATGGCTCGTTTCGGAAGATAAGGTCCCTATCCTCCTTGTTCTAAAAAATTAAAATGAAAAAACCCCTTGCACAAAGTTTTTTTATAAATTCTCCTTGAATCAACGACCTCCAATTTTTGTTCAGCTAGGTTTCTATAGCTCGTGGGGAAGGAAATAATCTCGTGACGTGTCTAAATAGACCTTTCTCCGTTAAAACCATCGTTTTATATTTGGAAGTGACTGATGATATTTTCACTGTAGGAACAATTGGCCTCTTCATGAACTTAGAGTTAGAAGTTTCGACCTTACACAAGATGGGGGTTGAGGCCAGATTTTTTTAAAAAAAACCTCCAGAGAATTGCGACTCTCTCCAGGTTCTGGACCTAGGGGAGGGGGTGAATCCATCAGCCTTGAAATGTTGAATCCCTAACCATGAAACAACGAGCCATAATTAAACCCTAGATACATCGCTACCTCAAATCCTCATCTATGTAGCAGTTCTCTTACTAAAAGGTTGGAATTATGATAGGTAAATTGTATTGACAAAGAAACATGGGTAAATTATATTAACAAATAAACACGGTTAAATTATAATGACAAACAATTTGTTTTATTGTTAAATTCCATTCTTGTTTGAAACATAGGAGCTTGTTTTGGAGTAGTTAGGTACCTAGAACCAATGCATTTAAATCTAGTGTTGTTTTGTACCATTATTTCATCCTTCTTCAACATTATTAAGTCGTATTTTCTTGACAATCTTATCTTGCCCAAATATTGACATAAGCACTTCCCAAGATACTCTTTCTACTTTTAAAATCTCATCCAATGTACCGATTTGAAATTGTAAATTCAATGATGAATTGATCTAGGAGGATCTCCGATATTGATCAAAATTAAAGTCTTCAAAATGAAAATAGAATCTTGTAGTCGTGTAGATCTCTGTGATATCTTTTCGAAAACGTTCATTTCATGCAGAACAGACTCCGAACGTGACATTTATTCAGTTCTAAACTTTCGACAAAACAGGTAAGTTTGGCAAAAAAGGGTGCCACATGGCACCAATGTAAGGGTGACACGTGGAATGTACAGAGATGATGTGGCATATTAAGTGGTAGTCCAGATAGTAGTACGGTGTTGAGATGTCAGCACATGTTTACTCTAAGTGCAATAAAAACTTTTCAACTTCAAAATACTGTTGAAAGAACTCTATGTGAACAAAATAATTTTTATATCCCATACAAACATAAGGAAACCAAATACATTTGTTAAATAGATTCTATAGAATTTGTCTGACTCTAAATGTGCTTTACCAAGAATACCTTATTACGAGTTAAGGAAGCTTATGAAATTGACCCACTTACAATTTTGCTTGTAAACTTGCCTTCTATAATATCCCCTCATGAATAATCTATGTATTACTCTATGTATTACTCTTCCATGCATGGCATATTTGAATTACCTTACCTTAGCAAAACAAATGAATAAATAGCCTCTTTCCTCTCAATTTTACATAATGTGGAAAACCCACTATTGCTTCATAGGGAAAACCCAAAATTAATCACAACCAAGCTTGAACTCATCAATTTTATAAAGAATATGAATACTGGAGAAGGAGATTCAAAAGAAGCTTATTTAATTATAGACATCGATTCTCTTAAATCAAAACAATTTGAGTCATTTATGTCATTGGCCATTGTTGGAAACAAAATTTTGTGTCACATAGAACCAATGTTTGTAATACCAAGGTTCTATTAATAGACTCCTAAATGGCTAAATTATTTTATATTTGCACAAATTAAGAAATCATTTTTTTTAAATTGGAACTTGAAACTATAGGATGGAAAGATCCCAAATGGAAAAAATATAGCTTTGGATGGAGCAAAAACACTATTGAAAACTTTAGGAATTTTTCAATGACATCAAGGTGTCACTAGTTAACCTTCCCTCAACTAACATCCAATATGGTAGATTTAATGAAAATAGAGACATTGAGACTTTCTTATGTTTTATGTTGCCTCCAAGTTTGGGAGTTTAATATACTCAAGAATTCCTATCATATGTAGGAGGTTATATTCCTCACAATGAATTCCATGATGGCCTCATGAATGTGAAGTAGATGAACATGGTAGCAGAGGATGAGAAGAAATAATTGTTTCTTAAACAAACACTACTCTCTCATATACTTTCCCTTGCAAACATCGCAAGATAGCCTCAATAATAAGTCACATGGAAAAGGAAGGTTGTAGTTTTGGGTTCATTCAACTAGAAGCACTTGTTAATGCACTTTGATGAGTGTGTATGTAGCCATTAGAATTATCAACCCAAGTATAGGACTTTGAGATACCATAATGATGATTACCATCAAAGGTGAAGTTATGCACATTATCCAAATTTGGGTTCTTATCATTGATTTTTTCCAAGTTGAGAAGCTAACTAAAACTCCATGCCTTTAGAAAAAATAGCATTTATAAACTTTACCAAAAATTCCCACATCCTGTACACATCTTAAAAATTGGATAGAAGACCACGTGAAGCAATTACAACCTTAACATAGAGACCACGTGAATCAATTACAACCGAGTAGAAACCTTCTGGTTGTTGTATCGACCATTCAAAATAGGATTACATAGAGAAATGGTATTGGAATACATTTACTCTTTCATATTTCTATGATTCGAAGATGACTGAGAAATCTCAAACCAAAAAGAAATATTACATTTTACTGCAAGCTTATGTACAGGTTATGGATTGATTAATGTGCCCTTAGAGTTAAATACATTAAAATCTACAATTGCACCTCGATCATAGATAATTTTTGGTCCATAGATGTGCACAAGAGGGATTCTAGAATATGGTCCCGACAACTGAAGCTGCAATAAGGAACTGGAAAACAAATTAATTAAGTATTTAAGCCTTGAAGTATTTTTATTCATGTCCATCATGTCCACATGATCAAGATGCTTGAAAAATATCTATGGATCGCTTCTACTCTATTATATTTCTTATGTTATCTCTCCATCATTTTTGAAGTCATGTGCCTTAAAAAGTTCACTTCTATATTGTTCTCCACTTTGCAAAATTTATGCTTCATTTTCCCCATCTCCTTCATTTCTAAATGAAACTCATTTTTCCATGCTATTGATTCTCTCATTTTCTCCCACACTCAAAAGTCATGAAATTTTGTATCCATCTGTTATACCTAGAAGTTTGAATTCCACTTCGGTTTCGTTTCTTATGCTATTTTCCTTCATCACATCAACCATCAAGCTTCCATTCTCAATTATTTTTGGCATGTTTCAACATGTCATACACTTGGGGATTCCGTGTTCTACCAAGCAACTTGTTTGGCTGAAATTTGCCTTGATATTACTATCCTTAATTAAACAAAGTATAGCACCACTTCCATTTATTTTAATTTGAGCCAAGACCAATATCTTATCTCTTCTAGAAGGATTCTACATTGATTTAAGAGAGTGGAAATTATGGTATGTTTTCTCCAAGTAATGACCAATCTCTTTCCATTTCCCATTCCTAGTTAAAGGAGAGCATATCTCCTTGGAATACATTGCTTTTGACCGAACTAATTTATGTGAAATTGATCGGATTGGTGCATTAGATGATATGCTGTGGAAATCATGTTTTGATCCTAAAACCTATTGTTGTTCATTATAGACAGTTCCATCAAGTGTTTTAGTTCTAATTACACTGGAAGGTTGTCTTTTCTGAGAAAAAAAATAAGGTAGTTGGGGGAAACTAGGTTAGCCTTTGCTTAAGTGGGTTAAATTCCTTGAAGCAGGTGGGATCTGACCCAAATCAATGTAGAAGGAATGGTTTGTAACATCCTCACTAAAAACATGACTCTTTATTTTTTCTCCAACATATACACTCTCAACCTCTCCAAAGATGGTGCTAGCAATCGCACATGGGCCAATGCATCAAAGTAAGTTTTCCTAAAATTTATACATAAACACAAAGCTAAAAATACCCAAGAAAAATATGAACATCCACCTAAAGAGATTTCACACCTCCTTTGTATTTGGTATATTGAATCGATTTCATGGATTTACCCTTCATTTTCACCTACAAACAAACAAATCATACACCAAATTAAACCCGATTTCTAATTGACAGTTGGATTTTTTTCTTCTATAGAGATGGATAATTTAACTTTCAAAAAGGACTATTTAGGAGACCTAACATGCTACATGACATCATATCCCAATGAGTGTAATATATAGAATCAAATAATATTGAACCAAAGGATGATGGAGGAACCACAACCAAGTGTACAATTGACTCGACCCCATGCAAAGTAAGATTTGCATACCACGAAACTTCAACAACAAGCGATATAGAAAATTCACATGGATTTTTTTTATTGCATTTATAGACGATGTATATTAAACAATGTATGGGGACCAATGTCCATAAAATAAAATCTTTTGATGCAATTACAAGTGAAGGAATAAGTATCATTATGGGTGTAATCACCATTGTTGATGGACTTCCACAACCATGTCCCTATTTGTATCACCAGTCAAAATCATTTCCTTTATATTTGGTATTATATGCATCCAAGTTATGATTTTAATATTGCCAAAACTTCTTTGGAGATTCACATTAACCCCTATCCAATCCATCTTTCAGAAAGATTAATCAAATCGATGTAATATAACCTTAGAGGTTCAAATGTCATATAAGGTTACAAATTGAGTAACTTAATCATAGGCCCTCCAAAATTTGTTTATAGGTATTTTACCATATAGAATTGAATCCATACAAAAGAAAATATAAACATATAGACATAAATCATTTAACAACATTGAAACTTGAGCATGTGCACACACATATACAAATATGAATCATTTAAATTCCATATGAATGTCAACCATTATTCTATATTTATTACCAACACTTTCACTAGTAATTCTATGTTAGGATCAATTTACAAAGATGAATCGTTTAAATTCCATATGAATGTCAACCATTATTCTATATTGATTATCAACACTTTCAATAGTAATTCTATGTTAGGTTCAATAGTAACTAACTCCAACTAATTGGAGCATGTAAGAATGATTTGATGTGCAATATTTTGGATCAACTCTTGAAAATCATTTTTATTTGGAATAAAATCATAAATCTTTCCTACAATTGCAACCATTGAAGTGCAATGACAGGAAGCCCTCGACGAGTTGTAATTACATACTTTGTGATTGTTATATAATATTGGAAAATATATGTTTACTTTACGAAGAATTGCATTAATAATTATAACCATTACTTACTATAGTATATTTATATTGCAAAAAAAATTAAGAAAACAATTACAATGTTTAGAAAGAGTAACTAAAAAAGACAGACCTTACTTAGATATGGATTATTTGCATTCACTACATTAGAGATCAAGTTCTAGGATTCTTGGTCTTAATATATTTGAGAATGTTAGTAGTGGTATGCTTCATCTTTCATTTTTCAATGAAATATAAGTGTGATTGAATCTAATATATTGCATTTTTCATGGTACTTATTCATTTTATGGCGTACATGTTAATGTATGAACTTTGAACATAAGGCATGTAGATGATATTGAACATAGATAAAAATATGTTTTGGTAAGAGGTGAAGAAGGTATAGAAGTTAATTTTATAAGAACACTAAGCTTGGGTTAATATATAATATATGCATGTAGTTGTCCATTTTGATAAGTTTGCAATTATTTATTTTGATATGCTATTAACTTTCTATCTTTTTCTAATGTAATCGTTTAGTATCATTGAACTACTTTTTAGTAATTTGTCGAACATTGATAAACTTAACTGATCTTATCTAATTTTAGGTACAAGCATGAAGATGAGGAGAGAATTGAGAAAAATTCAATCAACTTCTATTGTAAAATTAATTTCATTCATTATATTTGTACATATCATTTCACACAATGCTGACTTTTCCCTAGGATGGTAGTGTACCACTTGTTTGTAAGCAAAAAAAGGCTACTTGGTTATTTTACAAATTTATTTAAATTTTCACCATTAGTTTATGTATACATTATTTTAGTTTCCATTGTGTGAATTGATTGAGGTAAAATTTCATAATTGCATTTATGAATACAAGGTTTTCTTCTCTCATAATATGAAATTCATTGAATGTAACTAGGGTAAAATTTCATCATCGCATTTATGGATACATCTTTTTTACTCACATGATGTGAAGTCCAGGGGTAAAATTTCATAATTGTGTTTATATGAAAATGACTTTGTTCTAAATTAGATTTATACTAACCATCAATATTTAAATATGATAAAATAGTATTTTTTTAAATAATTAATAATAATTAAATAATGAACACTAATTAAAAATTAATAGTAATTACATTAATAAAGATAATTAAATAATAAATAATAATTAAATTAATAATAATAAAATAGTATTTTTTTAAATAATTAATAACAATTAAATAATGAATACTAAATAAAAATTAATAGTAATTACATAATAAGGATAATAAAAAAAATTAATAATTAAATTGATAATGACAAATATTTCATGATATTTAAATAAATAAAAAATAAATTATCACTGGTAATTAAATTAATAAAAATAAATAATAATAATTACATCACAACTTCGACGTTAAAATGATTCTCTTGTGGCATTAATACAATGCAATTTTGATGTTAACATGATGCAAGTTTGATAGGGGAAACAAACACAAGGGGAGGGAATGACATTATGGACCCTAGAGGAACACACCGAGCTTCCTTCACTTACACTCTTTACCAATGGTTCATACTCACTAGAGAAATGAGAATTAAGGACATTATTGTGATTGCGAATTCAACAATACAATGTATAGACAACCAACAGACTCCAAGTGGATGGATTGATCACCCAGAAAGTTGCAAGAGACAATGGAAGACAAATCATGCAGACTTGCATAGAAAAAGCATAGGGGGTGGACTGAGCAGTGACTCTGCATACAACAAGAAGAAAGAAAGTTTCCAAAGATAGTGGTCATTTGGAAATGTTTCAGGGATGAAAACAACTTGAGGTGGCGGAGGATGTAACGACCTCGGCATTGCAGGCACCTAGCTAACCTCTTACCAATGTGACGAGCAAGGATCTTTCCAAAGCAAATCAACTTGGGATCTTATCAGGCCCATGCATTGGTTGGACACTTAGGAAAAATTTCACCGAGTATTGGAGAACCAAGCGGGATCCTGTTGCTAGCATTGAAGATAGATGGGACATGGTACTGAGGATGGGTGAATGCCCACATACAATATGCCTGGTACATGGCAAGTCTGGATGCAAAGACCATTTTGATTAGTAGTCAGTTAGCATGTGGACACTTTGGTTAGGAAGTTCATGTATTGGAGAGGTTCACCAAGGGGGAATCCGCAAATTTGGATGGGATCACCCACAATCCCATCATGGAAATCCGGTAAGTTGGATAAAAGATGGACCAAGTGGATTGTTAACCATAATGGAATCCAAAGCTCCAGGTTAAGCGCATAAAATGCATGGAATCCCAACTTGGTAGGTGGGAAAATTGGTTAGATGGTGTATTGAATTGATTAAGTGTTGGACCATTGTAGATTGGTACGTCGAATTGTGGGCATAATCATGTTGGTTGGTGGGGCTTGTGATCCCACACTTTGGATCACACCCACCTGACAAGATCATCTATAAAAGTGTAGAAAGTGTAAAGGAAAAGGTAGGGAGGTTAGCCATTCAAGCAAGATGCATCAATATAGTACTCCGAAGTTTGACAGTATTGGAGAGCCACAAGCTAGGAGCACCCAACACACATTTCGAAGGAATAAGTCTTGGGGTAGAGTCTTGGAAAGTTTCGGTTGGAAAATAGGATACTCAATTTGAGACGTCTATAGGAAACGGTAGTGAGGAAGAGCATTCATGGGAAGAAATTACAACAGTGACCTAGTTTAGGACCACGTGTGCCGCAAGCTTGTGGAAAAGTTCACAACAATAGTGCAGAAGGTATATTGGCAAAGAGACTTGGTTAAAAGTATTTTATTTGTTGGGGTTTCTGGTGGCATCCAGTTGGGTGCCTCCATAGTGAGTTTTGTCAATTGGGCACCCCCATTTCTATGTAACTGTTGTAACCTTGAAATATGATAAGTATAAGAAAATTGGGCATGCCTCGTTGGGGCTTGCCTCTAATATATTATTGTCTATTTTTTGTTGTATATTTATTGTTCATGCTCGTGGGATGGCTAAGTGTTAAAATGACTAAGTATAACACACAATAAGATAAGTTTAAAATAAATGACCAAGTGTAAATTTTGTAGGTTAGGCATAGTCTATTCGAATGTTACCAAGCTGGTCTCGCCCTTGGTTAGTCTCCAAGTAGTGCCACATGGAAACTCAGAGGTCATTATGGTTATTCTTTGAGTTGGGTCATGACAGTTGGTATTAAAGCATAATTGGGCTCTTTACCACTCTTATACCAAATATTTGGTATCATATCTGAGTTGGGATCTTCAACACTCTTTTTCCATAGATTTGGTATCAAAACATTTAGTGGGAGCTCGAGTTGTCGGACAAGCAATGGGTCCCTATTTTTCCCATCTTATATTAGATTTTAAGATCAATTATGTTTGGGGAACTAGATGTTTGACTAGGTATGTGCATATCAATCATTCATTTTGGTTCTTAATCTAACATTTTGAGGAGATTATTTTATGGAGGATTAATCAAAGTAATTTTGCATTAATTTTAGTTATTTTTAACCCTTTTATGAATTCAAAATCATAATCGGACTCATTACTTGGTTTATACCTTGTTGTGTTGGACATATATGAAATTTTGCAATACGACACCTTTGTGAAATTTTGCAATCCAGTACTTGTTCTGGTACTTGTTCTGGTACCTGTTCCGGAACCTGTTCTGGTAACTATTCTGACACCTGTTCTGACACTTTTGCGAAAGAGTAATCATTGGTTAACATATATGCGGGCCTCCATTACCAAATATGCCACATGGGTTTTGGACCTATCAGATTCCACCCAGGTCTTTTGACCCCTGGAATCTTGGCCCTAATTTCACTTGAAGAACACCAACTGTCTCAAAATCAATGCCTGCATGAGAGGTGCAATTTGGTGGTTCAGGATAGTCATCGATCTGTAATGAAAATCAAACTGAAATTTCTATGTTTAGTTGGACAATTGCTCTCTCTAGGGGATCGATCCTTTAAGTGGTTGATTTTTCCCCTTGTTTANAAATTTATGGAAATGAGATTCTGTATATAACTTGTGTGTTTGCATTGTGAAATCCCTGGGACCGACCATCCTATGGATTGTGATCTATTCTTTCTTGCAATTTCCTTCTCATTTTTACACATGTACATAATCTGCTTATTAAATTGCATAGCTCTGTTGTAGAATTGATTTATGTGTGTGTCATTGTTTGTATCAAATACAAACAAAACAAAAAATTTAATTTGTAGATCTTCATTTGCATAATTTAGAAGGCTGTGAATTATGTGTGACTATGATTTAGAGAAATCAAATCTAGAGATGATATTAATGTTTTTTACATGCTTCGTATTTTTCCCATATTGCAAGCAAACTCATTGATTTATGCAGTTTCCATTTCCCATAGCGATTTTGTTCTTGATATTGGTTTTCTTCCATTTCTTGTAGCTTCCTAGAGCTTTGCACAAATATATTTTACTTTGGAAGCCTAGATGAGTAGTTTGCGTTGACACTAGGTTTCTTTCTATAAGTTTTTCTCTTGATTACATAATGTGGTTTCAGTCCAAATGTGCTTTGTTCATTGTATCTAAATTCCTTTGAGAAGTTTAGGTATAATATTTCCATTCATAAACTAGATGTTTAATTTGTCTATACTCTGTTTTGAAGAGATGTTTTGCATAGTAGCTTAACCATAGGAAATTTGCTTATTTCTGTAGGATTTGATTACATTCAATGACTCTTTTTATTTAGTTTAAATCATTCTTCCATAGCATTGAAAACTTTCAATATATAAATTGCTAGTGTGAATTTGAAGGTTTAAATGATGGTAGCTTCTATTCCAATAGTTTTCAATTGCATAAAAAAGTTCCAATGTAACCATGTTTTGTCCATTTAGACCAACACGCTATTTTTACTTTGGAGTATGATTCCAACACATAGAGTTTATTTGCTAAAGATTTGAGTTTTGGTTATCTTGGAAATTAATTGTAAATGTATGTGCCTTAGTCAATTCATATTTGCATTTTCAATTTCTTGTACTTTCATTTTCATATAGATCCAAGTTCCAATAAGAGGATTAAATACCTAACTCGTGAGATAAGGTGTCCCATGTCGAGATTCCTCTTGAGGTGTTAGTCTACCTACATGTTGAAGTGTGTTTTCCAGCATTGGGATAGGTCAAGTTAGCATATATTAGCCTTCAACCCTACACATACAGTGCCGACACCTCTAATTTTATGACTCCCCAGATTGACAATTTAACTGTAGAATTCTTAACATATATTTTCCCCCACATTTTTGGCGTCGTTGTCGGGGAGGTGCTAAAGGGGTTAAGTGTAGGTAGATAGGTTGCATTTACATTGTATAGAAAGGGGGAGGGGAAACAATAAGCCGCAAAGATGACTTCACTACGGAATTTCCGTAGTTTAATAGCTTCACACACCCACTTTAATGGGTCACCCCAAAGCCTTGTTGTTCCTTTTTCACGAAAGTATTATTTCTTTCTCATTGATTTGCTTATTTATTTTTGTTATTTTTTCAATCAGTGTGTTTAATTTTCCACAATTTATTTCACAAAGTTTGCTTTCTTTTTCCGCAAGTGTGTTTTTCTTTTGCAAATTTTAGTTTGTTTATTTTATCACATTCTAGTTATCTATCTATTTGGGTGCTATATGAACCCTAGAAACTAATACATGTGTGAAGTAGGGCCTATCAACCAACAAAATGAATTTAGAGGTGACCATTTGTCTAAGAAAACTCTCTCAAATCCTAGTAAGAGCTGGGATCTCAATTTCTTCTTCTCAAGAAGAACACATCTTGACAGAAGTCAATAAATTGTCTACCTCTCTAGAAATAATAGAAGAACCACAGTCCCATGAGCTACAAACTGATTCTCCTTGCCAATATACCAAGGAAACCAGTAACTTGGAGACTTCATTCGATGGAGAGAGACTTGAAATTGAAGAGTGCTCCACATATATATTGACAGATCTTTCATGTACTCAAGCAATTGAACATTAAAAAGAAGAGGATCTGCATGGAATGAGGAAGGATGGTGAGTATCGAGCTTACCTTGAAATTTGATTCCAATAGGTAATGAGGCCACAATACCATTTCTTCCTTCGACACCTTCGAATGCATTAACAAGTAAGTCGGTTGACTCTCCATATCCAGGTAATCACTACAGTAACGTTTTCATATGTGGATATAGGTATGTTTTACATCTTGCTTCGCACATGGTTACATTGGAAGAATTCTTACACTTGAATAAAAGTTTTATCTTCTTTTATATAGTATAGGATAATAAGTAATATGTAAATAAATGCTGCATATTATTAGATTAGTTCTATGCATGCTTCTTATATGTGTTCTTGGTTAAAGATTGGTGAGGTTTTCTTTGATTCTTTGCGGGTACTTCTCTTTTTATAAATATCAAGGAGTATGTATCCTACAAAAGGGAAGTTATTCCATTCTCTTTACTTATTATGATCACTGATTTGATTAAATTTATATATTAATTTACATGTTATCTTTCTTATTATTAATCTTACAAACATGCAACATTTTTAACAAGAGAATGCTTTTTAAACCTCTAAATATTCTAGTCACACCCTCTCAACCTTCTGTTTTTATAACGACTTATTTTCCTTTTTTTATGCAAATTTTCAAATTTCATAGCCCTATATTATATGGGGATTATACTTAGAAATTCTATCTTATAAACATATATAGACTATTGGTACAATCAAATTGGCTTCCAAACCAGCCCTATCTTATATGGGGATTATACTTAGAAAGTCTATCTTATAAAAAAATATAGACTATTGGTACAATCAAATTGGCTTCCAAACCAATTAGGAGAGCATTTATATAAATAGTAACAAGGGAGGACATTGAGTTACATCTTTTCATAAGGAAACCATAATATCTTAATGAGAAAAGATTGGTTGTAGAGACTAGAAGAACCTTTTGATTATTATCGAGTGGCCGCATCCCACATGCTAAATACATTTGGATGCAACACGGCTTTATATAAATGTAAAACATGAGTTCATTTTTCATATAAGCAATTCATTATAGGAAATCTATAAAATATCCTCCAACCCATGTTACATGTACCATCCCATCCACTCATTGCAAAAGAAATTTATATAAAGCGATCTAAATCAATGATATTTTAATGGTGGAAAAGGCTTACCCGTCGGGATACTGAACAGGTCTGCTGGAAGTGGGTTTCGACATGTGGTATGACTAGGAAAACCCATCGGAGCATTGAACAGGCTTGCTGGAAATGGGGCATTCTACCTGGGGAAGATATTTCTTAGGTGTCAAAATTACCCCACCGAAGTACTGAATAGGATTGCTGGTAGTGGGTTCTAATTTTGATATCTTTCTTTATGTCTACTTTATACTTGTTTGTATGAACAATAGACTTGTGTAAATTACTAGGAAAAAGCATGCTTGGCTAAATTAAAGGATAAATGAACCTAATTAACTTGTCATTAGATAATGATATTAAGATGTCTTTAAGATTCTTTCCATTTGATTCTTACTGTATCTAAGGTATATACCTTAAGGGTGCATTTATGTTTGGTAACTTAGTGAAATAAAATGTGAACTTCATCATTATTAATTGAATTATTGTGATTTTGTGAAGCCAAAGGAATGACTAATATTCTATGAATTTCATTTATAATGACTACCTTTGTTCTAAATTTTCCATTTACTTTTAAAAGGGTTCTTTTTGTTATCTTATTTTTAGAAAATCTTGCATAAAGAAAGGAAAAATCAAGTCCATTTTATGTGTTAAAAAATTGAAGAATGAATTTGATTTGTTTAATTTAGTTAATCGACTAATATTCATCTATATTTTTAATCTTATAAATTTTTCTTTGTTAGGTGGATAAGTGCAAGTCTTGGACTATGCTAACAACCTTTTAAATTTTATGTGCTTAGTAATAACAAGGAGACTCAAATTCAAAACAAATTAGATTACATAAGCCTCTTATAATTTCATATTTTTCATAATCTTTATCATTATTTCATGGGAATCTTGATTTTCATTGGATCATAATTGATTTGATATTCTCTCCTCAAATATTCATATCTTCTTATGAATGGTGTTCTGAAATTGGTATGCGGAATAATGTTGATAATAAGACTATTGGAGTGAGTTGTGGAAATTCTATCTAATTATTGTACAATGCTATTGCTTGTGGCCTGGAATTTATAATGATATTCTTATATGGTAGGCCTTATTTTTCCTATATTGTTATGCATACAATAGGAGCAAACTTATATTTGGCAATCTCTATATAATTTCATATCACTATTTTTAACTTGAATAACGACCTACATTCATTTTACAAGCCATAAATATTATGATATATTATCATGGAGTTTTCATATCAATTTCAATTTCTCTATGTGCATAATCATTATTCAATAGGTGACAGAATGGTCTGATTTTTTTTTGTAAATTTCTTTATGTCTTTTCAATCTTCACCCTTCGTAACTTCAACTTCTTTCATTGAACTCTCATATATATGAGTTGTATCATTTCTATAATGGGAGCCTAAGGAAGCTATTACAAAAAATACAACTCAAAGAGCCTAGAGTAACAATGCAAAAACCAACCTCATTCCCTCTTAAGTGCAAGTGCTAAATTCAAATTTTGTATTAGTTTTTCTTCTCTTGCAGTGGGACCTACAAGATATTCGGTGTGGGGGAGTGATGGGTCGCTATTTTTCCCATCTTATATTGGATTTTAGGCTTAATTATGTATGGGGAACTAGATCTTTGACTAGGTTTGTGCATATCAATCATTCATTTTGGTTCTTAATCTAACATTTTGAGGAGATTATGTTATGGAGGATTAATCAAATTAATTTTGCATTAATTTTAATTATTTTAACCATTTTATGAATTCAAAATCATACTCGGACTCATTACTTGGTTTATACCTTGTTGTGTAGGACATATATGAAATTTCGCAATCCGACACTCAATCCAACACCTCTGTGAAATTTTACAATCTAGTACTTGTTTCGGTACTTGTTCCGGCACTTCCACAAAAGAGTAATCGTTGGTTAACATATATGTGGGCCTCCATTAATATATTTTCCACATGGGTTTCTTTTGTTGGTGATCCCAGATGGTTAGTGATCTATTAGGTTCCACCCAGGCCATTCATTTGACCCCTGGAATCTTAGCCCTAATTTCACTTGAAGAACACAAGCTATCTCAAAATCAATGCCTGTATCAGAGGTTTGATTTGGTGGTTTAGGATAGTCATCGATTTGCAATGAAAATCGAAATGAAATTTCTATGTTTATTTGAACAATTGCTATCTCTAGGGGATCGATCCTTTAAGTGGTTGGTTTTTCCCCTTGTTTAATATATATGTACATATAACTCATTGGAAAAGAAAAAAGAGGAGAGTGGGGCATAAGACTGATCATTTTGTAACCCCGTTTTGATCTAATGAAGAATCAAATTTCTGGAAATGAGATTCTATATATAACTTGTGTGTTTGCATTGTGAAATCCCTGGGACCAGCCATCCTGTGGATCGTGCTCTATTATTTATTGCAATTTCATTCTCGGCTTTACATAGGTACATAATCTGCTTATTAAATTGCATAGCTCTGTTGTAGAATTGATTTCGATGTGTGTGATTGTTTGTATCAAATACAAAAACGTTTTTTTTAATTTGTAGATCTTCATTTGCATAATTTAGAAGGTTGTGAATTCTTTATGACTACGATTTAGAGAAATCAAATCTAGAGATGATATTAATGTTGTTTACATGCTTTGTATTTTTTCCATATTGCAAGAAAACACATTGATTTCTGTGGTTTCCATTGCCCATAGCGATTTTCTTCTTAATATTGGTTTTTTTCCATTGCATGTAGCTTCCTCGAGCTTTGCACAAATATATTTGATTTTGGCATCCTAGATGAGTAGTTTGCGTTGACCCTAGGTTTCTTTCTATCCATTTTTCTCTTGATTGCATAGTGTGGTTTCAGTCCAAATGTGATCTATTAATTGTAGCTAAATACCTTTGAGAAGTTTAGGTATAATATTTCCATTCATAAACCAGATGTTTAATTTGCCAATACTCTATTTTAAAGAGTTGTTTTGCATAGTATCTTAACCATAGGAAACTTGCTTGTCTCTGTAGGATTTGATTACATTAAATGACTCTTTTTCTTTAATTTAACTCATTCTGCCATAGCATTGCCAACTTTCGATATATAAATTGCAAGTCTGAATTTGAAGGTTTAAATGATGGTAGTTTCTATTCCAATAGTTTTCAATTGCATAACAAAGTTCCAATGTAACCATGTTTTGTCCATTTAGACCAACATGCTATTTTTACTTTGGAGTATGAATCCACCACATAGAGTTTATTTGCTAAATATTTGAGTTTTGGTTATTTTGGAAATTAATTTTAAATGTATTTTCCTTAGTAAATTCATATCTGTATTTTCACTTTCTTGTTCTTTAATTTTCATATAGATCCAAGTACTAATAAGAGGACTAAATACCTAACTCGTGAGATAAGGTGTCCCATGTCGGGCTTCCTCTTGAGGTGTTAGTCTACCTGCATGTTAAAGTGTGTTTTCCAGCATTGGGATAGGTCAAGTTAGGATAGATTAGCCTTCAACCCTGCACATACAGTTCTGACACCTCTAAGTTTATGACTCCTCAGATTGACAATTTAACTGTTGAAATTTTTAACATATACTTTTCCTGACAACAAGTACATCGTTTAGAGTGGAATTCTATTGTGGAGACAACTATAGGATTCTAGAATCTCTTGTTACTTCTTGGTTGGGGCAGTAGTGTCATGAAAAAAAAATTGGTTGGAATCTCCTTGGTGTTTCTTTGGCTGGGCCAACAACTTGGGTAACTTCACAAGTGACTTGTCAGATAGACTCGACAATTCATCCAAGAATATGCTTTTGGGTGGTAGGAAGCTCACTTAGCAAGGTGCCGCAGCACTAAAGAAGTTGAAAGATGAAGTCAGAAGTCAAATGAAGTCAGATTCAGATGGGAAACTAGCTAACCAAAACTTGGTGAAGTGCAAAAATAGGCTAATTATGAAGATGGGAAAATGTACCACAGAGCATACATTGGAATCGGACGTAGAACCGAAAGTGCCCTTAGATGTGGAAGAGTTGTTCCATGAGGAGAAAAAATGTGGACTGTTTCCAAAGACACCTAAGGTGAAAACTAGGCTCACCACACTTGAGAAGAGCATGGATCATATATTTGAGGCTATATACAAGCATGGTGAGTGGTTGCAACAATGGGTAGTGATATGGAATGGATGTAGAAGGATTTCAACAATGTTGTAGAATCATATGAAGTGCTATGACAGATATGTTGCATGCCACATTGAAGGATGACATGAAAGGCGAAGTCAAGAAGCTTGAGGGTGTTGTGGAACAACTCTAGCTACACATCAAAGAGAATGATGGGATGATAGTGTTGTTTAAACTTGATTTGGACAGTGGGCATGGAACAAGTGAAACCATGAATATTTGCATGAAGGAAATGGAACCTTATGACGAAATATGAGATGTCAAGTTGTTGGGAAACTTCTGTTGGGACGTGGAACAATACTTAGACCAAATGAATGAAAGTTCAGATGAGTCCAAGGTGAATGTTTTCCATATTTCTCAGAGGCACCTCCAAGAGGTGGTGGAGAAATCGTGTGGAAAATATGGCCAAAGGAAGGATTACAGACCAAATTGAGAATTAGGAGAAAATGAAGTCAGCCTTAAAGGCATAGTGTGTGCCTAGAAACCAAGGTTTGGTTTCCCTCCATGCATTAATGACACTCAAGCATGTGGGGAAGATTTATTCCTACATCAAGGCTTACACCAATTTGATGTTGAAGATAAATGATATGAGTGACCAAGATTGACTATCACTTTATGAAGGGCTTACAGTCATCGGTGCAAACAGACTTTCAATGCTAGGGTGTGAAGTATTTTGTTGCAGTGATATTAGTAGCCAGTAATTTGTTGGACTACCGTGCAGATGGAAAAGGAGAGTCCAAGGAAAATGAAGATGGGAACGAGAGAGATCCAAGCAAGTTCAGAAAGAAGACAAAGTGGAATCCTAAAGCGGGTGGAAAACATGAGGATAAGAGGACCAAAAACATATAAGGACCCAAGGATAAGGCTCAAACGATCTCTTGTTACATATGTGCAAAATACCACTTCACCAAGAACTATCCTTTGTGACCACAAAAGCTGGTTGTGGTGGAACATGAGGAACTATTGGTTAGAGTTCTGCAAGGGTTGAATGTTGTCCTTAAAGAGGAACCTGCAATGATGCACTATGCAGACTTAACACAATTGTGCTATGTGTCAACATAGGTGAACAAAAAACATGTCTTTGTTGGAATTTTGATAGGTATTGTGATCATATGGAAACATATTAGATTGTGATGCGGTTGTCATTGATGGAAACACATAAGTTCCAAGCATATAATCCAACAACAAGGAGGACAGATAAGCAGATATTGGAGTGTAATCAATCTCTCCACTCATGTATGCAAACAAACTACTTCCCCTGAGGAAGAAAACTATGACTTAACCTAAATGAATCTCTTCAATGTCGAAAACCAAGAAGATGAGACATGATGTTCATTCAATTAATTCAACATAGATTGGACGAACCAGATTAAAGGAGGGGAGATGGATCGATGGTAGGAAAGGATTCACGAAGTAAACCTGTACGGGATATAAGTGATCCACAAAAGAAAAATGAAGATCCGCAATGTTAAAGTGAGATCCACATTTGATCGCAGATCAAAGTTCAAGAAGGATCCCGCAAGAAATCAATGACTCTCAGAAATTGTGGAAATAGATTTGTGGGAGGAAATTGCGGAAGTCCATTTCGAGAAAAGTGTCTGCAATCTACAACTCGACTGCGAAAAGAGACTTGTGGAAAGAAAATTGTGGAAGCTCATTTCAGGAAAAGTTGAAGGCATGTCCACAATCCGCAACCCGACTGCAAAAAGAGACTTGCGGAAGGAAAATTGCAGAAGCCCAATTTTGGGAAACTGGGAATTGCATACCCGCAACCCACAATCCACAATTGCGTAAAGGAGCTTGTGGGAAAGTCATTGTGGAAACTCAATTGTAGAAAGATTGAGTTGCAGAAAGACTAAGGTTGCAGAAGCAAGCTTGTAGAAACCTGTATTATGGAAAGATAGCCTGCGGGGAAAAAGTTGTGGAATAAAGATTACATAATTTACAGAAGAAATATTTGGTCACGTTGCTAAATTCGGTTCAAGCAGTGATGAATTCAAGAACGTGGCAGCAAATGGTTAAATAAGTTTAGAATGTGTATCGATTATGTTCCTTTCATTCCATGAGTCCTTGAATGAGTTTTGATAAATTATGAAACTGAAATTCAAGCATACGAACAAGAGAAGGGAATAAAGATTGGAAATCCTAAAAAGAATGTGGAGAGAAAGGTGTGACCCATGCGCTGAAATGGGCAGAATACGCAGAACAAAGACACTGAAGGGAGCCAAGTTTGAATGAGAAAGAAGTAGAAACAGATCAGAGAATGTGACAGAGTTGGTAATCATAGCTATATCTAGTATTCATTATATTCTATAGAAAAAAGTTTAAATATATGGAATTAGGGAGGTTGGGTGGTGCTCGCGAAGACTTGTAGTCTTCACTGTGCAAGTTGGAGCCTGTACAAGTCTAGTGGGTGCTAGAAAACTAGGAGAGTTGGTGCTCTCCACAAGTTTTTGCTTGTAAAACAGAGGTTCTAGCCTCATTTGAGTTGGTTCTCAAAGAAAGTTGATTTAATAATAAAATAATTTTCTATTATGAGTTTTCTTGTGAATATATGTCTTTGTCCCATCATATGTATGATTGATAATAATTACTTCTACTTTATATCATGGTTGTAAATGTGTTAATAGTAATAAAGGTTTAAAAGGTCGAAAAAATTTTAAGCTTAGGAATAACTTATTCAGCGCCCCCCCCCCCCCCCCCCNACAAATCATGAAGGGAATTTAACCAATAAGGTTCCTTTGTTTGATGGAAAATGGTTTTCTTTATGGAAGGTTAGTTTGAGAACATATCTAATGTCCTTAGGTGTTTATGTTTGGGATGTAGTAGAACCTGGCTATGTAAATCCTGTTGTGCTAGCCTCCAAAGATGATAAGTTGTAATTTAGTTTTAATGCAAAGACAATGAATGCTATCTTGAGTGGTCTTGTAGAAGTTGATTTTGTTAAGGTTATGCATCTTGAATCTGAAAAAACGACGTGGGACAAACTTATAAGCAGTTATGAAGGAAATGAGAAAGTAAAAGATGCCAAATTACAAACATATAGACTGAAATTTGAACAGTTAAATATGAATGAGGATGAGACTATTAGTAAATATTATTAAGAGTAGAAGACACCGTGAATGCTATGAAACGTCTTGGTGAAAAGATTGAGGAAGAACTCTTAGTTTAGAAAATTTTGAGATCTTTGCCTGATAGATTTAATCCCAAATTTTCTGCAATAGAATAATTAAATGATCTTAAAAATATGCCTATTGACCAACTTCTAGGAACTCTGATTGCTTATGAAATGAGGATTAGTAAATATAAATCCACCACTAGAGAAGCATCCTTTAAAGCAGATAAGAAAAATGATTCTAAAATGGATGTGATTGAAGCAAAATTTGAAAGAAGATTGAAGAAAGGATCGTGTAAATATAAAGGAAAGATGCCCTTTAAATGTTTCAATTGTGGTAAGATGTGTCATTTTGCATCTAAATGTCCTCACAAGAAAAAGGGTCAAACTTTCGATGATGAAGAGAACTACACATTCAAGAAATACAATAAAGAGGCTAAATATAAAAATAAAATATTATGTGCAAATGATGTTGATTCCTCAAAAGAGATAGACAGTGATTCATCTTGTGAAGATAAAGTGAATAATTTTATGCTTATGGGCATAGAATATTTTGAAAATGAATATACAGGAAGTGACTTGAATGATGAATAAGATATGGTTGATATGGAAGGTGAACTAATTAGTTCTCTGGAAGAGATTGACAGACTCAGACTAAAGAAGAGGAAACAAAAACAATTGTTGATGTAGTATGAAAAGAATGGTAAAAAACCAAGTGAATATCTTGCTCTGTTAAAATTAGAATTAGAAGAGGAAAAGAAAATAGAATATATTCTAAAACAACCATTAATAGAGGAGAAAATGAGATGTGAAGCATTGGATGTAACGCCCCCATACCCCATAATGTGGATTATTAAAAAAAAATCCTCAAGAACACTTGTTATCCTTTCAAACTCAGGGCATGGACGTTAGCACACTCTTCCACTCTCATTATTGGGCTTAAGAACCCTTGTGCATCACTGTAACAATCGTTTTGTCATTACCAGCTCCATTCTATGCACATAAAACCTTCTTCTGCACTGAACATGTTCTTTCTGCACTTCACCCTCCATACTTTTGCCTTCCACTGTGCAGGTCGGAAATTGGAACTACATGTGCGACAAAGATATTTAGCCACTTTTTTTCCTTCCTCTTTCCGTCGTTCCGACTTCAAAACTCGAAAATCGAAACTTTAACATTCAATAGAGATGTTCAACCATTATTTCGCCTTCCGCACTCTCACTTTCCATCTTCCTCTCAGAATTCAGGAATCGAAAAACCAACTTCAATCGAATCATTCCACCCACTTTTTGTCTTCCGCCCTCTGCCTTTTCTCCTTTTGTTGTGGAACTCGGGAGTCAGAAAACCCGTGGAATTATATCTTGATCCTTTGACTTACCGCCTTCCGCATTCTGCCTTTCTACCTTCTGTTGCAAAACTTAGGAATCAGAAGAATAACTTCTTACCTTAACCTTTCTCCGGTTTTCCACCTCCTGCAGGCGGATTTTGGGATGCGGAAAACCCCCTTTATTCCTTATATTTTCTCCTAATTTCCTCATTCATCCTTCCTCCTTCCGTAGGCGGATCCCGGAAGTTGGAAAACCCACATTCTTCTCTGATTAAACTTCTTTCTTCCACCACCCGCCCTCTACCTTTCGCAGGTGGATTCCGAGGTGCGGAGACACACAAATCAGGTGCAATCTGACTTTGTAAACATGTTTTTTCTAGCCTCCAAGGACTTAAGAAAAATGTATTGAACAAACAAGGTTAATACATAAGTAAAATGCAGGGAAATGTACACATGTGAATCCTCCACTTATTCATCGTCAAGCATTCAACCTGAACATAGGTTCATAGACAAATACATGGAATAAACACGCATAACAGAGATACTTATGCAATAGTGAATCCTACTTCATTCATAGCAAGCATTATTCCTTATAAAATCCATCATATTCATTCCTAAGCAACTTCAATGCATAAACAAGAACGAGAGAGAATACTTATCTTGATGATGGAGTTGTCCCGCAACTAGCTATGTTGCTGCAACGCTCCACCCAACCATAGGCCAGTGTGTTCATTAATATCTCAACACACTTCCATCCCCGAGATAGGCAATATTTCCATAAGGAACTAGGGAACAACAGGATTACACACATCCAACACACATCAAAACACAGTCAATCCAACCTACAGTTGGGTTTCTTGGACTATCCAAGGCAACCATCCAAATACCACTAGGTTTATCAGGGCTTACTCAACCACACCAACACTCATAGAACCAGGTCATATCATACACAGTCAGATCATATCACACACAATCAAACCAACATACAGTTGGGTTTCATAGATTGTCCAGCTAAGCTAATATACAATTGGCTTTCATAGGCTATTAATGCAGTGTAAAGGTAGAATTGGTAATCTAGTGAGCTCAACCACAGAGCTACGGACACCTAAACTAGATCTGGCTTGGCCTCCTCGATACCTACACCACCCAACACAAAGAAGTATTCCATTCACTGCTACACAGTCCTTTGGGCCATACCTTCCCTTCTAGTGCTCTTTTGGGTGTGCAGAAAGGATTTACCAACCCCCTCTTGATCTATCTATGAGGTTCCTCCCTTCACTAGGTTTATCAACTAATTCTAGGCCTCTTCCACTCCTTGGTATTCAAACCAAAACAGGTATGCACATTACAACAATCCACAAGAAAACAAAACCACCAATGCTTCACTCTGTAGCACAGAGAAAACAGGGTCGCATACCCCTCTATGGTTCAGGATAACACTATAATTCCACAACCAAGGTTCAGCAAGGGAGATTACTTGCAGGAACACATAGCAACACTCTGCTAGCTCAGAACGCATAACACATCAAACAGGGTTTCACACTCTCTATCACACAGATAAATACAGGGTTTACGTGCATATCACAATGTCACCTAGACACACACTACGGAACCACACTTCCACCACTCAGACATGCATAACAGAAACTCCCACTGCACCACAATGAACCCACTCTTAAATGAGTCGTGAATGCACAATATGTGAGTGTATGAAAAAATGAATACTGAATGATCAGAACAATAGGATAAATCACAATGAACCACAATGTTCATATCACGACCAGGTTGATAGTCTGGGCATGCATTCACGTGGGTTTACTTTTCGCAGAAGCAAGAATATGGGTTCCCCAAACTACAAACTTGTAGGATTTCTCATTGAAGCCATCATACTGCCATGCATTGCTCTACCCAAGGAATTAACTTCCTCATCCACCTTCTAGAATAAATTAATGATTGAGGATAGAGGACAAAAGGTAGTTGAGGGTTTCATGGGATTCCCCATTGACATCTGGTCACACCCTATTCGCTCAGGGGGTTTTCCTAACTCCCCACCCTACCCCTTATGGAATCATGCCCCCATCTCTTTCACATTTTCAGTCCCATAACTAGCTATGGTATTTTATTAAATTGCATA
Organism: Pseudotsuga menziesii; assembly: GCA_001517045.1. NCBI lineage: Eukaryota > Viridiplantae > Streptophyta > Pinopsida > Pinales > Pinaceae > Pseudotsuga > Pseudotsuga menziesii. The sequence goes on from LPNX011053087.1 coordinate 513,855, forward strand.
GTTACATGATATATCCAGATATATACTGTACATGACTTAGCACTATCACCATAGGAATCAACCTTGATCACCCATGCACAAAACACCAGATCAATTCGAAATTCCTTAGCCTTGAGCTCCAAGCCATGATATCAATAATATATACATCATGTACAATTAAATACCATGGGGTCAAAATTGGGCTATTACATTCCCCTCCCCTTACAACAACATTGTCCTCAGTGCTTTACAAAATAAAATAAAAAATGCTCATGGGCCCTATCCTCGGTGCTCTGTCCAATGGCACGATATGGAACTCTTCCAAGTCCTTGATTGCATGCATCAGTCCATACCACCAGTCTCTTTCTGGTCTTAGAGAATCCTTCTCCTTAGCTTGGAACATCTCCAATGTCTTTGGCAACCAGTAATGCCTATGCTCAAGCCCCAAATCAATGAGCCAATTCTCATGCCATATTCACAAGGATTTTTTTTCAAAAATCATGGATGAATCACATGCACATGTATATTGACAGAAAATCAACAAGTAATTGAAATACTTATATGCATAAGTATCTTATTTTGGCTCCACAAGTATCTGACTTGGCTTTATATAACCATGTCACCCACAAAACCTGCCCCACCCCACATAAGGATGGTAACTCTTCTCCACTATACAATCCTTCGAGTGTACCCACCCTTCCTGTGCTCTCTGGGGTGTGCATTAAAAGGTAGCTAAGTTTTTACAAGACTTGAATCACCTATGAAAATATCTCTCAACCAAGATCTGAAAACTTTGTTCCAGATCCTAACACCTCCTGTAGGTGCTCACCAAGCTCAGGTGCTTCCTTCCTGGACAACAAAATGAATCAATTCACATGTCATATTCATTCCTATAAGATGCAACCTATAACAATATTTTCAAAACCGTGGTTGCATCATATGCACATGTGTATTTATAGAAAATCAACAACAACAAAAGATAGCTAAGTAAACCTCATACTTATATGTATAGCATCTCTCAAATGAGATATGGTAGCCCTAATCCAGAGCCTAACACCTCTCTGGGTGCTCAATGGAATCCTTCTCAAGGGCTTAACACCTCCTCCAAGTGCTCACCAAGATCAGGCGCTTCCTTTTCGGACACCATAATACCTAAGGGTTATTCTCTTCATGGATCCCCCACTCTCGTGGAAGTCCCCTTACGGCGTGAATGTGTGAAGAAATAAGTCTAACCGGATGTACTACACCCTGGGTGTCCCTAGTGATGCATACCGGTGCCTAGCTGTCTGGGGGGGTGAAGCTATTTACCCAAGTACAGCCTTCCAAAGGAGAAATCTATCCCAAACACATCCTCCCGAGAAGCTATATACCACAATTACATTCTTCTGAGAGCCATGTATTCCAAGTACATCCTTTCGAGGAGTTTTGTATCCCAATCACATCCTTTCGAGAAGCTATGTACCTCAAGGGCGTACTTTCATAATATCACCTACGTTACATACAAGCATGCAGTTCACATGAGATGTCATCATAAAAATTTCAATCATATATTTTCAAATCTATTTCATGCATATATAAATTTCCCAATATCAAATGATCAATAACATTGATAGTCAATCAAAATCTGAATCCACAATTCTGCTTCCTACAGAAAATCATATTTTTGAAACCATGAGGCCATCCTCATATTGTTTGGCTTTTGTAAATGGGATTACTTATCCCATACTTACACAGACTTCCCAAAACCTGGACATCCACATACAACATGTCATCTTGACACCATTTTAGATCATCCAAACAGTTAATAGCATTCAATAGGAAAATTTGAAATCTAAAATTTAAAATCTATTCTGTTCAAAGGTTAGATTTTAGTCATGAGATCCTTCTCATAACACATCGCATATTTCTTCCTTGGTTTCATTGGGTAAAACCATACTACTCTGTTCAATTCATTCTACCTACAGTCTTCAGGAAGTTCTAATATGTATGTGCATACACACAAGGGTCACTTCCTTGTGGATATAGAAGTTCACATGCAGGCTTCCTCAACTTATACATATACTTAAACTTTACCTGCAGAATATCCTTCAATGAACTTCCTGCAATACCCTGCAAGTCCCACAAAAGATATTAAATATGTCATCTTTCATAGAGTAGGACGATTCATAATGGTCTCAATCTTCTCAAGGTCTACAAATATTCCTTTATATGAGATAATGTGACCCAAAAATGAATTCTATCTTTATAGAAGTCACATTTTCTCAACCTTGCATACAACTTATTCTTCCTAAGCAATTTCAAAATCAGCCTCAATTTTTCTACATGTTCTTCCTCATTCTTTGGATAAATAAGAATGTCATCAAGGAAAACAAGAACAAACTTGTCCAAGTACCTGCTCAAAACATTATTCCTGAGGCACATAAATGTAGCTAGTGCATTTGTGAAACCAAATGGTACCACTACAAACTCATAAGGTCCATACATTTCTATTAAGGTTGTATTATCAATGTCTTCATCCTTGATTCTTATCTGATGGTAACCAGACCTTGAGTCAATCTTGGAAAACACCTTTGCTCCTCTCATTTGATCAAAGAGGTCATCAATCCTAGGCAAAGGATATGTGTTCTTCACATTGAATTGGTTCAGTCATATGTAACCAATGCACAACCATAGTGTACCATATTTAGTTTTCACAAATAGGAATGGTGCTCCCCAAGGGGACACACTTGGCCTGATGTATTTCTTCTCCAACAACTCTTGTAGCTGCATATTCAGCTCTAGAATTTCTGGTGTACTCACCCTGTAGGGTGTCTTGGAATTTGGTGTTGCTCCTGGCACAAGTTCAATTGTGAAATCAATGTCCCTCTTTGGAGGAATCCAAGGAATTTCATCATGAAAACCATCCCTGAATTCCTGAAACACATGAAATCCCTCCAACCTAGGAGTATCATTCTCCGTTTCCCCCAAAACATGAGCTACATACACTCTGCAACCTTTCCCACAAAAATTCTTCCTCTGCATTGCTAAAGCCTACCTTCCAGAGATCACTTTTGGAATTCCTTTCACAAGCTTTAGTTTTCTTTCTTCATCTAAGCACTCAAAATTCTTGTTAAAACAGTCAAGCTTTACTCTGTGTGCTTCCAACCAATCCATTCCAATGAGGACATCATAGGAACCAAGTGGCAAAACATTCTATTATGCACAAGTGACTAACCCATCCATGACCAATGGACATCTCTTTACCACCTTCTTGACTTTCCTCCTGGTTCTAGTGGCTAGTTGGACTAACCATGATTTTCTATGCTTTGATTTATTCAAAGTGCACATCTCAAAAATTATAGGGGTGATATAGCTGTGAGTGGATCTAGGGTCAATCAAAATAGAAACAATATGCTTAGCGATATCACCCTCAACTTCCACCATAGTTGATTGATGATTTGCCTTTTGGTCTTCTAACAGTGCACAAATTTTAGGAATGGTCCCTGCTTCTTCTTGGGTGTTTTGGACTTGACTTTCATTCCCACTCCGATGTGGAAAGTGCTTAATCAGATGGTCTCCTCCACATCCCCAACACTTGAGTGGTTTCCTTGTATTTTTACTCATCACTCTGGCTGGCTTAGTCACAACTTGTGATGGCTTCCTTTGTTGCTTTAGGAGGTGAGAAGGTTTGAAACCTTTCTTCCTTGGGTCAAGCTTCACATTCTTCTTGTGGGAATTTCTGCTACTCCCTTATGTCTCTGTTATCTGATGCCCAGAGTTTATCTGCCTTTAGAGGTCTATCAAACTCTGTAGCATGGTTGTAGTCAACTGATTTTTCTCTTCCAGAGCCTTGATCATCATTTTATTTTCCTCTCTGCATCTCTACCCTCATGCTATTTATGGTATCTGCAACATCTGGGGAAATATCTTGTTCCTTCTTCCAATCGGATTATTTTTCGGCTCCTTGGATATTGTAAGATGGCCTTACATACCCTTCCCCATGTGGACAACTCTTACGCAGATGGGGTCCTCCACATCTCCAGCATTGGAGTGGCTCTTTGTTCTCTTGTGGATATCTTGGATTTTCCCCCATAGCATCTTCTCCGTGTCCACAAGGCTTCTGTGCATCATCCATGTTGTTAATCTTCTTGGTTGGACCAGACCAACTTTTCCAATCTGCACTGTGACTCTGCAAAACGTGTTAACATACACCATTGTTAGACAATCTCAGAAATTCAAAAATCACTTACCAACAGTTAGTTGCAGGCATGAACAATCAAGATCATGGTAGAATCTAGATCTACGTTCAAGGTGCATGTCGCCACTAAAAGAATGAGATGGATAAAGGCCTCTGAGTTGCGAAATTAGAAACTTAAGCACCCTGAAGGATATTATGATCCACGAACGAGGTTGATATGCAAACAGATCAATGGTCGACAGTGATTTCACTAGGTGAACTAGTGCAGTCGAAGAAAACCTTAACGGGCGTGATGCTTTATGAAATCCGCCTTGATTTATTTGAAGTCCACCGTTGATTTCCATCCAACGGTTGATAATCCATTTCGCTGGGTAACTAGTAAGTGCATTATTGGCAGTTGATGGGCGTGAAATCCTTTATACAATCTAGTTCACTGTCGATTTGAAGTCCGCCTCTTTATTAAGTGTTGCCAAGGGTATTTTGTCAGGTTGGATAAGTTTAGCAATTCTGTTGAATAACACTCTTTCTTATTGTAGTTTTCTTTCTACAACTAATTACCTTGACCCATTTATACCAATGATGCAACCAACAGCTCTATTAAACCACAATATGGGTGTTCTTTTCTCATTTTAACTGTTCAAACTGGCCCATCCAGGCCCAAGTGCTGTAAATAGCAGCTCTGATACCAAACTGTAACGTCTCCATACCCCATAATGCATATTATTAAAAACAATTCCTCAAGAACACTTGTTCTCCTTCCAAACTCAGGGAATGCACGTTAACACACTTTTCTACCTTCATTCTTAGCCTTAAGAACCTCTGTACATCATTGTAACAGTCGTTCCGCCATTACCAGCTCCATTCTATGCATAGAAAACCTTCTTCCACATTGAACCTGTTCTTTCCGCACTCTACCCTCCATACTTTTGTTGTGCATGTCATAAATTGGAACTCCATGTGTGACGGAGATATTCGACCACTCTTCCGCCTTCTGTGCTTCTGCTTTCCGCTGTTCCGACCTCGGAACTCGGAAATCAGAACTTTAACATTCGACGAATATTTTCAACCATTATTCTGCTTTTCAGACTCCTTCTTTCCACTTTTTTCTTGGAAGTAGGGAATCGGAAAACCAACTTCGACCGAATCGTTCCACCCACTTTCTATCTTCCGCCCTCCGCCTTTCGCTGCGGAACTCGAGAGTCAAAAAACCCATGGAATGATCTCTTGATCCTTCGAATTACCGCCTTCCACATTTCGCCTTCCACTGCAAAACTTGGGAATTGGAAGAATAACTCCTTACCTTAACATTTCTACGGTTTTCCACCTTCTGCAGGTGGATTCCGAGGTGCAGAAACCCCCTTTCTGCCTTATCTTTTCTCCCGATTTCCTCATTCCACCTTCCTCCTACCATAGGTGAATCCCGGAAGTCGAAAAACCCACATTCTTCTATGACTAAACTTCTTTCTTCTGCCACCTGCATTCTGCCTTCCGTAGCAGGATTCCAGGGTATGAGACACTCAAATCAGGTGCAATCTGAATTTGTAAACATGCTTTTCTATCCTCCAAGGACTTAAGCAAAATGCATTGAACATACAAGGAAAATACAGAAGTAAAATGCAGGGAAATATACACAAGTGAATCCTCCACTTATTCATCATCAAGCATTCAACCTGAACATAGTGTTTCATAGACAACTACATGGCATAAACAAGCATAACATAGATACTTATGCAACAATCAATCCTGCTTCATTCATAGCAAGAATTCTTCCTTATCAAATTCATCATATTCATTCATAAGCAACTTCAATGCATAAACAATAATGATGGATAATACTTATCTTGATGATGGAGTTGTCCCGCAACTAGCTATGTGGCTGCAACATTCCACCCAACCATAGGCCAATGTGTTCATTAATCTCTCAACACACTGCCACCCTAAGCTAGGCATGATTTCCACAAGGAACTAGGGAACAATAGGCTTACACACAGCCAATACACATCAAAACAAATTCAAACCAACCTACAGTTGGGTTTCTCGGACTATCCAAGGAAACAAGCCAAATACCATTGGGTTTATCAGGGATTACTCAACCACACCAACACTCACAGAACCAGGTCATATCATACACAGTTAGACCATATCACACATAGTCAAGCCAACATACAGTTGGGTTTCACAAAATTTCTAGGTAAGCCAATATACAATTGGGTTTCACAGGCTACTAATGCAGTGGAAAGGTAGAATTGCTAATCTAGTGAGATCAATCATAGAGCTATGGACACCTACACTAAATATGGCTTGGCCTCCTCGGTATGTGCACCACCCAAAAAAAGGAAGTATTCCCTTCACTACTACACAGTCCTTCATGCCATACCTTCCCTTCTAGTGCTCTTCCGGGTGTGCAGAAGGATTTACCAACCCCCTTTTGATCTGTATGTGAGGTTCCTCCCTTCACTAGGTTTATCAGCCAATTTTGGGCCTCTTCCACTCCTTGGTATTCAAACCAAAACAAGGGTGCACATTACAACAATCCACAAGAAAACACAGCCAAACAGGCTTCATTCTGTAACACAAAGAAAAGAAGTTGTCATACCCCTCTATGGTTCAGGATAAGACTATAATCCCACAACCAAGATTCAACAAGGGAGAGTACTTGTAGGAACGCATAGCAACACTCTGCTAGCTCAGAACGATGTAACACAACAAACAGGGTTTCACATACTCTATCACACAGAGAAAGACAATGTTTACGTGCATATCACAATGTCATGCAGACACACACTGTAGAACCACAATTCCGCCACTCCAGATAGTGAATAACATAGACTTCTGTTGCACTACAATGAACCCACTCCTGAATGAGTCATGAATGCACAATATGTGAGTGTATGAAAAAATGAATCGTGAATGATCATAATAATAGGATAAATCACAATGAACAACAACATTCAGATCACGACCGGGTTGACAATCTCGGCACGCATTCACATGGGTTTACTTACTGCAGAAGCAAGAATACAGGTTCCCCAAACTACAGACTTGTAGGCTTTCTTAGTCAAGCCATCAGAATTCCATGCCTTTCTTTGCCCAAGGCATTAACTACCTCATCCACCTTCTAGAAGAAATTAATGATTAAGGACAGAGGATAAAAGGTAGCCGAGGGTTTCATGGGTTTCCCCATTGACATATGGTCACACCCTATTGGCTCAGGGGGTTTGACTAACTCCCCACCCTACCCCTTGTGGAATCATGCCCCCATCTCTTTCATGTTTTCAATCCCATAGCTAGCTGTAGTATTTTATTAAATTTCATAGTTACATGATATATCCAGATATATACTATGCATGACTTAGCACTATCACCATAGGCATCAACCTTGATCACCCATGCACAAATCACCAGATCAATGGCAGGGCCTTGGACTTGAGCTCCAAGCTATGATCTCAATAATATATACACCATGTACAATTAAATACCATGGGGTCAAAATTGGGGTATTACATTGGAAGAAGAAGTAGTGACAACTAGAAAAGAATTGGAGACATTTCAAGCTTTGTATCACCAAAATCTGTAAATTATTAAAGTTTCAGAAGAACTGAACAACATTCTGAGTAAGCAAAGATCTCCATTGTTAAAAATAGGTCTCGACTATGAAGAAGGTTCAACTTGAAATCACTCAGAAAACAAGAAATCATGTAATTTGATTAAAATTCAAAGCAACAAACAATCAGAATATGAACATACCTTGCAAACAAACGAGAATGAAAATGAAACAAGCATCAGAATCGAGGATCATAAAGATCAATCAATATTTTCTCAGGAACAAATCCAACAAAAGATGAGGTAACCAATTCCAAGAATACAACCAAGATTCATCTACCAAGGTTTTTTCCATGGCTATTGTTATTATTGTTCTAATTTTGGACATAAAGTTGCAAATTGTGCATTTAAATTTAGAAGTATGCAACTAAGGATGTCAAATAACGATGAACTGCTACAACATAGAACAAGAAAGTCACTGAGTAACCGACAACTTCATACAACACAGTTTACAACTGAAAGAAAAACTCACAATATACATACCAACCCTTTTAATCTATTGTACAATGAGCCGAAATGTTTTATTTGTCATAATTATGGACACAAAGCCTTAGAATGTCACCTGAAGAATTATAGACCAGATTCAAGAATGAATTACTCAGCTGAAAATGTTAAAGATTGGAAGAAGAAAGAATGTAACAAGTGTGGATTGGTACTTTCTGCTTAAAAACAAAAGGACCCCTGGTATATTGATAGTGGATGCTCCAAACACATGACTGGTGATAAAAGTAAGTTTATGTCTCTATGTGAAAGTAAATTAGGAAATGTGACTTTTGGAAATGATGCTCTAGGGAAAATGAATGGTAGGTTTGAGTAATGGAAAAGGGAAAGCTCAAGATGTGATGTTTGTAGATGGTATGAAAAATAATCTCCTTAGTGTCAGTCAGGTCTATGACAGAGGGTGTGAAGTTGTTTTCACTTCTAGAGATTGTAAAATAAAATTTGTACCCTTAGGACAATTAGTTGCAAAAGGAATAAGAGCCGAAAACAATGTTTATGTTTTGAAAGAAGAAAAAGAAGAATGTCATTTAATCAAGTATGATGAAAGCTAGCTATGGCATAGGAGACTCGGAAATGTAAACTTTGATCACATAATTAAGCTTAGAAACAATGAAGAAGTAAAATGTCTTCTAAAAATATCAAAGCCATATGATTCTGTATGTAAATCTTGTCAAATGGGAAGGATGAATTGCGCGCAGTTTAAATCTAATAATTCCACATCAATTGACAAGCCTCTTCAGTTAGTGCATATGGATTTGTGTGGACCATCAAGGAAGGAAGGAACATGAAGAGAAAGATATTTTATGCTGGTCATTGATGATTACTCTAGACTCACATGGGTTGCCTTTCTGAAGGAAAAAATTGAAGCATTTGAAAAGTTCAAATTATTTAAGGGTCTAACTGAGAATCGGACAGGTAAAAGACTTAAGGCAGTAAGGTCTGATAGAGGAGGATAATTTAGTTCAGAAGACTTCAAATAGTTTTGTAATAAGCATGGAATAAAAAGAGAGTATACTATACCAGTGACTCCACAGTAGAATGGAGTAGTTGAGAGACAAAACAGATCAGTTCAGCAGATGGCAAGATCAATGACGAATGAAAAAAATATTGCTCAGACATATTGGGTAGAGGCAATTCACACAGTTGTCCATATTCTTAACAAAGTTCATCTAAGGCCAAAAAACTATAAGACTCCTTATGAACTGTGGTTTGGAAGGCCTACGTCTATTAAACATTTTTAAAGTCTTTGGAAGTAAATGTTATATTAAAAATAATGATGAACATCTTGGAAAATATGATGGCAGGGTCGATGAAGGTATTTTCCTAGGATATGCCACAAACAGTAAAGGATATGGATGCTATAATAAAAGGTTGCATAAATTGGTTGACTATATTGACATTAAAATAGATGAAGGAATTCTTGTGAATGATAGTTAGATAAGCAGTAGTGAATCAAATACAGAGGATATAGTTGAAATTGAAGAAGAAAAGGTCCAAGAATCAAAAAAGGAAGATTCAGAGTCATATGAAGAAAGTACAAACATTCAGGAAGAATCAAAACAACAGACAAAAACAAAAGAGCCTTCCAAAATTGTTAAAAAGAATCATCCTGAAAATCAGATAACTGGTGACAAGGATAAAGGAGTTCAGACAAGAAGGAAATTCATTAAAGCTTTAGAACAATCTCAGGTCTCTTTTCTATCTATGATTGAACCTAAGAATTTTGAAGAATCTAGTGAGGATGAAGACTGGACTAGAGCCATGAATGAAGAACTTGGTCAGATTGAGAAGAATAATACCTGGGACTTTGTTCCTAGATATGCAGATAAGAATGTAATAGGCTCCAAATGGGTGTTTAAAAATAATATGAATGAACAAAAACAAATAGTGAGGAATTACCCCGATTGGTCTGTAAGGGGTATGCACAAGTTGAGGGACAAGATTTTGATGAAAACTTTGCACTAGTGGCCATATTGAAAGCCATCAGAATGTTTCTTGCCCATGCCAGTCATAAGAGCTTCAAAGTGTATCAGATGTATGTTAAGTCAACATTTCTCAATGGATATCTAGAAGAAGAAGTTTATATGGAGCAACCCGAATGATTCCAACTGACAAATAATCATGACCATGTTTGAAAACTGAAGAAGGCACTATATGGATTGAAACAAGTGCCAAGAGCCTGGTATTATAGACTAGATAAGTATCTATAGGACAAAGAATTCAAGAAAGGTATTGTTGACAGTCATTTCTACATCAAATATGAAGGTGGTGATTTATTAGTTGTTTTGGTTTATCTAGATGACATTATTTTTGGATTTACTAATGATTCTTCCTTTCAATGGTTTTCTAATTCCATGCAATCTGATTTCGAGATGTCAATGATAGGAGAATTGTCATTCCTCCTTGGTCTCCACATTATCCATAGTTTTGAAGGATTATTTCTCTCCCAAGAGAAGTATTTGAAGGAGATGTTGAAGAGATTTCAGATGGAAGATTCTTCATCTATTGGTACACCTATGGTTGTTGGTTGTAATCTTAGAAAGGATGATCCCTCACCTGATGTTGATCAAAGAACATATCGATCAATGATATGTATTCTTTTGTACATCACAACATCTCATCCTGATATAATGCAAGTTGTTGGAAAGGTAGGTAGATTTCAGTCTACTCCTAAGAAAATTCATTTGGTGGCTGTTAAGAGGATATGCAAATATTTAAAGGGCACACTTACTTATGGTCTCTGGTATCCTAGAAATCAGAATCTTCAGTTAACCGCATATTTAGATGATGACTAGGAAAATTGTTTAGATGAAAGAAAGAGCATAAGTGGAGGTGCATTCTTCTTGGCTGATTTTTTAGTTGCATGGATGAGTAAGAATCAAGGATCGATATATTTATCTACTACAGAAGTTGAATACATTGTTACTGCCACCTACTGTACACAAGTACTCTGGATAATCTAGACACTGGCAGATTTGGAGGTAAAAGATGTTGATCCCATTCCTCTCCATTGTGATAATACTAGTGCCATTAGTGTTTCCAAGAATCCAATCCTTCATTCCAAGACTAAGCACATACCAATTAAGTATCACTTCTTAAGGGAGCAGGTCGCAAACATAGTGGTTCAATTGAATTTCATTCCTTCTAGAGAACAGATTGTTGAAACTTGATATATTTATTAAACCTTTACCAAAGACACAGTTTGAGTACCTACGCCAGAAGCTAGGTATCATATCTTATTCCGAATAACTTGTTCACTTTGATAGGGGGAGCTATGTTATAGAGTCTTCTTTGACATTGATGTCAAAGGGGGAGAAGTTGTTGTTGCTACAGATGATAAGCAGATGGTGAAGGTTTCCATCAATGCCAAAAAGGGAGACTGTTAACATTATGATAGGTATTGCAATCATATGGAAACAGATCAGATTGTGATGTGGTTTTCATTTATGGAAACTAATAAGTTCCAAGCATATGATCCAACAACAAGGAGGACAGATAAGAAGAGATCAGAGTGTAATCAGGATCTTCGCTCATGTATGTAAAAAAAATAGTTCCCCTGAGGAAGAAAACTATGACTCTGCCTGGATGAATCTCTTCAATATCGAAAACCAAGAAGATGACACATGATGTTCATTCAATTCATTCGACAAAGATTGGACGAACAAGATTAAAGGAGGGAAGATGGATTGACGGTGGGAAAGGATTCATGAAGTAAACCTGTACGGGAGAAGAGCGATCCACAAAAGAAAAGGGAAGATCTGCAATGTTAAAGTGAGATCTACATTTGATCATAGATCAAAGGCCAGGAAGGATCCAGCAAGAAATCAACTCCTCTCATAAATTGTGGAATCCCATTTCAGGAAAAGTTGAAGGAACGTCCACAATCTGTAATCCACAAATCGATTGCGGAAAGAGACTTGCAAAAAGAAAATTGTGGAAGCTCATTTCAAAAAAAGTTGAAGGCATGTCCATAATTCGCAATCCGCAACTCGACTGTGGAAAGAGACTTGCGGAAGGAAAATTGTGGAAGCCCAATTTTGGGAAAACTGGGAATTGCATACCTGCAACTAGCAATTGTGGAAAGGAGCTTGCGGAAAAGTTATTGTGGAAACTCAATTACGGAAATATTGAGTTATGGAAAAACTAAGGTTGCGGAAGCAAGCTTGCAGAATGCTGTATTGTGGAAAGATAGCCTGCAGGACAGAAGTTGCAGAATCGAAATTACAGAAGTTATAGAAGAAATATTTGGTCACGTTGCTAAATTCAGTTCGAGCAATTATGAATTCAAGAACCTGGCGGCAGATGGTTAAAGAAGTTTAGAATGCATATCGATTGGGTTCCTTACCTGCCATGAGTCATTAAACAATTTTTTGATCAATTATAAAATTGAAAGTTAGGCATACAAACAGGCGAAGGGAATAAATATTGGCAAGCATAAAACGAATGTGGAGAGAAAGGTGTGACCCGTGCGCTGAAATGGGGAGGATATGCAGAACAAAGACAATAAAGGGATCCAAGTATGAATGAGCAAGAAGCAGAAGCAGATCAAAGAATGTGACAGAGTTGGTAAGCATATCTATATCTAGTATTCAACATATTCTACAAAATAAAGTTTAAATCTATGGAATTAGGGTGGTAGGGTGGTGCTCGGGAAGACTTGTAGCCTTTAGTGTGCAAGTTGGAGCTTGTACAAGTCTAGTGGATACTAGAAAACCAGGAGATTTGGTGCTCTCCATAAGTTGCTTCTTGTAAAACAGAGGTTGTAGCCTCATTTGAGTTGGTGCTGAAAGAAAGGTGATTTAATAATAAAATAATTTTCTATTACAAGTTTTCTTGTGAATATCTATCTTTGTCCCCATCATATGTATGATTGATAATAATTACTTCTGTTTTATATCATGGATGTAAATATTTGAACAGTAATAAAGGTTTAAAAGGTCAATGATTGTTTAAGCTTAGGAATAACTTATTCAACCCCCCCTCTTAGTTATTTGAATAACTTCAACAGTCTTAACATTGGTTAATAATGGGGTGACACATAACTTCATGAAGGAAGACAGAGCAAGGAGGATCAACTTGTGGATTAAGCTAGGACAGACTTCATTTAAGGTTGTCAGCTCCTAAGTAGAAAGGGTGGTTGGTGTGTCCAACCAAGTCCCCTTAAGGCTTGTAGAATGGTCAGTAGAGGTGACCTTCACCATCATTCTGATGGACGATTTTGATGTGGTGTTGGTACAGGAGTTCATGCAGAAAGAAAAAGAATCTCTTATGTCACATTTGGAATGCTTGACGGTGAGGAATTCGGAGGGAGGCGGCAAAGTCACGTCTATGGTAGTGGTGACGTTTGCAGGTGCAACAGAACATCACAAGCGTGTGGATGACAGGTAAGATGAAGAGAAGGAAAGAAAGGAATTGATCATTCATTTGGAGAAGCAGATGGAAACCATAGAAAAAGTAGTGGAATCGACATTGAACAACTTAGAGAAGCTTTCCAGTCACTATGCTACCAGGGGACAAAACCGGTGTTGTTGAGATGGATGCATCGCTACTACCCAAGAAGAAAACGTTGTTTCAAGTTGTGACTTAGACACTTCTATTACGGATGGTCAAGTATGGCAGGACAATCGAAAGGTGCAACGATTATTTGTTGTAGGTGAGGGAGCGATCACTGGAAACATGCCACTCTTAGTGCACTTGAGAAAGAAGGTTGTGAAAAATAGTAAGAATAATAGTTTGGGTTATGGATTGGAATGCCATCTACCTTTGTTCTTTGGTTAGAAGAGCTTAAGGAATCGACCTCTACCTTTGGAGAAGGTAGGAAGGGTCACCGAAGGTTCAATAGGAAGTTGTCAAAATCAAAGCCAAGGAGATGAAGTGTGAAAGCTTTGTCTATATGACATGATAGTTCACCGATTTGCAGAAGACTCATGCAGAGAGGGAAGTGGGATGGATGACAGACAAACTCCACTTGGATGGACTGATCAACTAGACATTTGCAAGAGATGATGGAATAATGACCATGCAGAGTAGTAGAGATGAATCACAGGGGTGGACTAAGCAGTGAAACTATGTGCGACAAGCAACATCAAATTTTCTAGAGACAATGGTTGGCTGGAGACGTTGCCAGCGACAGATCCAACTTGAGGTGGGGGAGGATGTAATGACCTCCGTGCAACGGGAACCTGGCTAACCTCTTACGCATGCGACGAGCAAGGATGTTACCTACATAAGAATAAAATATAATATATTAATAAAAAATCAGAATAATTAATAAATTATGTTGTAACACTAAATGAAATCTTGCACCCGTTCATAATTGGTCAGTAAGAAAACTATTTAAATACATATCATGTATTATAAATATCATCATCTATTTCAATTTAAATAATATTTATATATATTATTCTGAAGATGGATTATCTTCAATAAACTAGATTTAGTTTGTATCATTGATATAAGAACTTGGATTCAACTCATTTCACACTCGTTTCCTACAATTACACCGTACTACTCACATTCAAATCCTCTTTACATCTCCCTCACTCATCCACACTCACACTTCTCTATTATAAACACTTTCTCTTATCCCATCCCCCACAACCTTCTACCCTTCAACTTCTCCTTCACACCCTTGTTTTCTACCATTTCCCCATTCTCCTTGTGCCTTGAATGATCCTTCCCTTCTTCTCCCTTCATGTGCATCCCTAACTCCAGATCCACCTTTCCCACACGTACACCACTCTAGCGTTTCACCCCTTCGCTCATGCAAACCAACTCATGCTTCCCACTTATTCCATACCCCACTAGTGTACCCCACGCCACATGCTATCTGTTCCCCGCAGCTTTTTCTTCACAACATGCCCCTCACGCGCTTCAACTCCACTTTTTCACACCTTATGCTGGTTCACACCACCTATCTACCACCCTCCTCTTTCCACGCGTCTCTCCAGTGACATCCACCCCACCCTTCCTTTCCTCCACTAATTCCCTCGATATAATGCTCCACCTTCCAATTCACTCCCCTCTACCATGCCGTCCTTGTAGCTTCAATCCTCCAATCGCTGCTCTTCACACCCTTCAGGCCCTAGCCGCACTACTCCATTACTCCACTCTTTGCATTGCCCACCGCTCCACAAATTCCTCGCAAACCCCATGCTACATTTCTCTTTCAACCTTTAATCCATCTTCTAGACCCCAACACTTCTTACGTAACCGTAAAATTTTCACTTATTAAATAATAATATTATTTAATCATTCTTTCCTAACACAATATTTAGAGAGAACAAGAATCATGGAAAAGGACATGCAGATTGTTCTCAACCAATTTTGTCAGATAATTCTATTGATTTGATTGATGAAGCTAGAAGGCATGAAAATAGTCAATATCTACTAAAACAAGTTGGAAGGGTTAATGATGGTTCTACAAACACAAGTGTATATATTTATGCAGAAGCTATGTCCATTCCAATTATTGCTTACATTCCAAGTGATGATGAATATGATAGTAGGACTACTGTTGCAGAATTAGAGGACATAATAGTTATTGCATCCACATTTTCAGGAATCCCTATGAAGCAATTTATACAGATGAACAACATTTATGTTGATCCAGAATTGAAGCTTTGGACACAGTCATGCAGAAATAAAGAATTAAGGCTCTTAAAATTCCTCTCGATGAAGAAGTCATGGAGGCTACGATACAGAAAAAACCGATACAAGACCTAGATATTTTCAACCAGGTTGATGTTAGTTTAGATGTGTGTCATCTCTATGACAAACACCACACATCTTTGAAATTGTTATAATTAAAGTGCACATTCACTAAGGCTATAAGATGGAATCCATTTACAATAATATTGTTTGTTGAAATGAAGAAAGATCACTTTGATATTTTCAACCTCCAAGCGCTGAAGTACAACCATCATTTTGATTTCCAAGATCGAAGATTATGTTTTAAAAATACCTCCATTATTATGACATCAAATGTTGGATCCACTACTAGTGCAAATAGTGGAAGTAAGATAATAGGATTCACTTTTGGAGAAGAAGCACATGAAGGTAGATATTTACACTTAAAAATAATAGGCATGGAAGAATTGAAGCGATATTTTCAAAACACCAATAATGTTGAGATGATCATATAAAGCTTTCCAAAACAAACACATCCATGATGAAATATATTGGCATTTTAATATTTTGCATCTCCCAAGAATCCCAATGGCTGCAACAATTGACTGGATATGGACTAATGACTTAACCATACTTATACCACAAAATTGCAAAATATCATTATTTATAGATGTAAGAATTAACATTCAACGAAGTTTCTTCTTGATAAATACTAAAAAAGTATGGCCTAATATGGAATTTGTATACATTCAAATCTAAATCAATTCTATAACGATTGATTATTAATATTGCACACTCTTTGTTTATGATTAAGAAATATGATGGTAATGAAGGTCAACACTTGCTCATAAATAGAATGCAAAAGACGCTATGGAAAGTAAGAAATTATAGGATACATGGATTGATAAGTTCTTCGTTCAAGAAGAAGAATTACAACACAAAGGTCTAGGCCCACATCAAGATAAAGGAACCAATCCATAATACACATCTCAAGTCAATGTTTCATCACAAATCCAAAATGAAAGTTGACATCAACAAAATCAAGCTTTGAGGACAAAGTTTCCCTTAAAGGGGGTGGCAATGTTACATACATAAAATTATAATATAATATATTAATAGAAAACCATAATAAATAATTTAAACTCGGTTGTAACACTAAATGAAAGGTTGCAGCCCTTCATAATCAGTCATGAAGAGGACTATTTAAAGTACTATCATGTATTCTAAAAATCATCATCTATTTCAATTTCAATATTATTTAAATATATTATTCTAAAGATGGATTCTCTTCAATAAATCGGATTCTATTTGTATCAAAGTATCTCTCCCAAGAAGCATGGCTTGGAATCATTTTGGGGTCTAGGTGTTGGTTGGACGATCAAATCTGGTCATTGACAAGAATCAGGAATCAACTTATGTAATCGAGTCGATCTACTAAGCTATTGAGCAGCGGTGTAGCATCAAATCCTAAAGATGTGAAGTACTCCAGACGGAAAGTACTCCTCCCCTTGCTTAAAGGATTAGAAATCTCTGAACCTGTAGCCTAGCATTGTCCTAATGAGCTCTGGGAGTCTTTTTCAAGTACTTTCTTAGCACTTAGGATAAATTCCACTAAGTGTTGGACAACCAAATGGGCACCCGTCAGAAAACATAGAGTTGGTTGGAACGTACTTAGAAGGGGGTGCATGCCCACACTCAAAACACCTAGGACATGGCAAGTCTAGACACATTTGGTTGCAAGTTAGTTGGCATGTAGACATGTGGGCCAGTTTAGTCACCAAGTCGGTTAGCATGCGGACCACTTGGGTTGGAAGCCTCAAGTCATATGGACCATGGATTGCACCAAAATCCTCAATTACAGGTTGGGCATAAGAAGGCCAAAGAGCCTAGTTTGGCAAATGAGCAAAGCAGTTAAGATGTGGACACACTTGTAGGTGGATCAGTTAATAATTGGGAATACTTAGGGTTGGAACATCATCAGTATGGATGGAATAATGTGGACCAACAGGGCATGTAAAAACTTCTTTGATCACAGATGTCCAATAAGCTCGTCTATTTAAGTGCGACAAGAGTCAAGGAAAACGAATCCATTCATTTGAGAAGCAAGAGGTGTCAAGATAATGCTATGAATTTCGCTAGTGTTGGGGAGCCACAGTGTGGGACGTAGGAAAGGTGTTCCTGGAACATAGAGTCGTAGATTGAAGTCTTGAGGAAAAGTCTTGGAAATGCTCAGTTGGCAGAGAAGCTGCTTGCCTTGAGAACTCTACAGGAAATGATAATAAGGAAGAGCATTCGTAGGAAGAATTTTCAGCAGTAACCCGATTCAGGACCAACTATTTAGTAGACTTGTGGTGAATCTCGCAACAATAATGCAGAAGGAAGCTTGGAAAAGTGTCTTGGTTAAAAATTTAATATATGTTGTGGTTTTTTGTCATAGCCAGTTGGGCCCCTCCACAGTGGGTTTGGCCAGTTGGTCACATCCATGGTGGGTTTGGCCAGTTGGGCATCCTTGTTTCTATGTAATTGTTGTAATATGAATTATGCAAAGTATAAATATTTATGGGAAGACCTGGTTGGGGATTCCCTCCCATATATTATTGTCTTACATTTATTGTGTGTTATAGTTTATGATTGTGGGATGGATAAGTGTTAAATTGACTAAGTATAACACACAATAAGTTATGTGTAAGAGAAACAACTAAGGGTAAATTCCACAGGTTAAGCATATTTTTCCAGAAGGATACCAAGTAGGTCTCGCCCTCTATTAGTCTCTGGCCAGTGTTGCATGGCCACTCGGGGGTCATTCTAACTAGCCATTGAGTTGGGTCGTGATAGTTGGAATCTATGACATCCTTTGTAAATGCTTGTGATTTCTTCCTCAAAATAAAACCTTTGTGGAAATTTTGTGATTTGGATTTATTTGTTTTGTCTAGTGGCATGCTTTTGTCTTGGAGTGATTTCAATCCCTTTTTGACTATTGTAGGCTTAATGGTTGAGTGTAAGCTTAGAGGTTTTAAGAATGCCACAAGAATAATCAATGTTTACAGGCCCTATAACAACATGAGGGCCTTTTGGTATCTTGTGGAACATGATGGGATTATATTCGATCAATCCCTGATTCTTGATGGGGATCTCAATATTACCATGTATTTGACTAAGATTTGGGGATATGGGAATTTAAATGATCTTCTTTCGAGTTTTTTTGTTCACTCTTTGAGAATGTTTTGGTTCCTACTTGGTTGAATGGTCATATGGGATCTGCTGGTATTGCAAAACTTCTCAATAGAGTTTTGATGTCTGAACTTTTATGTGATTCTATGTGTAATTTTCAATCCTAGTCTTATTTTACAAGTGTGTCTGATCATAAAGCAATCGTGCTACAATTGGGTTTTTCTAAAAGATTTGTTCATTATCCATTCAAACTTAATCCTTGCTGGTTGGAGGAGTAGGATTTATGTGAATTAATTAGGGAAAAATGGCATACTTTTTCCCAATCAATTCAATTACCACCTATGCTTAGTCTTGTCAAGAAATTATCATTGTTAAAGAAGATGTGATACAATGGGAGAAATAAAAGAAGGCAAAAAATGCAAAAGAATTGGCTCATATTGAACTGAAGTTAGAGAAATTGTCTAGTCTTGTGGGTGAGGATTACTTTTCATGTAAGCGTAAGGAGCGATTAATTATGTTGGAGTCTCAAAGGGATAAGATTCTTAAGTAGAAGGAGGAAACTTGGAGGCAAAGAAGTTGTGTTGTCTTGCTTTAGGAGGGTGATAATAACACAAACTTTTTTCACATGTATCCTATCCAAAGAAGATTGACAAACACTATTTGGGATCTCAAGGATGAAAATGGTGAGGCTATTAATGACATCATATCTTTAAAATGTGCTAGTGTGTGTTATTTTAAGGTAGTTATTTCCAAAGAAAATATTCCAATATGGAGCAACAACTTATGTTATCAGTAACTTTGTGGGTCAATTTGTGGGTGCACCAATGACATTAAGAGAGGTTAAAGTGGTGTTGTCCAAATTCGCAAATGACAAAAGTCTAGGCCCTGATGGGTGGATGGTGGAGTTATTTTTACATGTATTTGATCTGCTAGGAAAGGAACTTATTGATGCGATGGATGAGTCTAGAATATCTAGGAAGGTGTCGATTTGTATGAATGTTACCTATATTACTCTTATCCCAAAGCGAGAAAAGCCAAAATATTTTAATGATTACAAGCCCATATATCTATGCAATATCATTTATAAAGTTATTACTTAGTTCATTTCTGGTAGAATTAAACTTGTTATGGGTCGGTGTATATCAGAAGAAAAATTTGTTTTTCTGTCGAATAGACAAATTTCGGATGTTGTGAGGGTTGCACATGAATGCTTACATTCTGTAAAACAAAAGAAACTAAATACTTTTATTCTTAAAATGGACTTAATCAAGGCATGTGATAGAGTAGACTAGACCTTCTTGAGATTTATCCTAATTCAGATCGGTCTTCCTCCTAAGGTCACCAGCTAGATAATGGCATGTATTACTTCTACTAGATTTGCATTTTTGGTTAATGGTTCTCCTACATATTTCTTTAGTGAAAGCAGAGGAATCAGACAAGGATATCTACTCTCACCATTATTATTCCTTCTAGTCGTTGAAGGTCTCGGTAGACTTATTAATGAAGCAAAGGAAAAGAACAAGATTAAAGGCATTAAAATATCTATTTCTCTCTTTATTTCTCATTTACTATTTGTGGATGATGTGATTTTTTTTTCATGGTTCTATTTATGAATTGAAGCATTATCATTCTATTATATCCACTTTTGTGATGCTTCAAGTATGGCTATTAGTCATCATAAGCCAAATGTTATTTTCAATTGTGATGATTTGGGTATTAGAGCCCAAATATCCAATATCTTTCCTTATCATATGTCTAAATTAGACAATGGTATTAAGTATCTCAGATGCTTGTTGAAGCCAAATTTCTATAAGAAAGAGGATTGGTTGTGGTTGATTAAAAAATTAAAAGACGCATCAATTCTTTGTCATTTAGATGGCTTTCTACAAGTGGTAGGTTTATTCTTACTATTGTAGTTCTTCAGAGTATTCTGGTATATTCGTTCTCTCTAATTGTCATCCCATATGCGATTATATCTAGTATTAGAAGAAAACAAATCTAGTTCACGTGGGCTGATAGACTGGATATTACAAAATACCACCTTTCTTCTTGGGAAAGCATTGCCATGCCCAAAAATATGAGTGAATATGGTATAAAAATATGGGTTGGTTCAATACAGCACTTTGTGCTAAGAATATGTGGCGATGTTTTTTTGATAAAGGGTTACGGGGTAAGATTGTCAAGGTTAAATATTTGAAGACGTGTTCATTGATACAATGGATTCAAAAACTTGTTAATACATATTACAATGTATCAATTGCTTGGATGGGTTTCTTGAGGTCATATCCAATTATTAATCATGCTTTGTGTTGGAATGTGGGTCATGATACACAGATTTTTCTTGGAATCAATCCTTTCATCGATTCTAATGATGATTATAAACTAACTATTGGTTTAGTTTTAGAATTGCACAAGAAAAATTATATGGTTCTATAGCAGGTTGGAAGAGATCAGGGGTATGTTGACTCTTATTGGCTTTCGATGGGTGATTTAAATCTATTTTGTAAACATGTTGAAGAATGGGACAAGTTTATGATTACTCTCTATCATGCTGGTATCGTCCTGTCCAATCAAGATGATATTTTGGTTTGAAATGAAAATAAAAGGAGTGGGTTTGTAAGTACCAAATTGGATTACAATGCCATTATGGAGGATGGTTTCAGTGGCACTCCAAACTAGTTGACTAAGGATTTGTGGCGTTGGAAATTCCCCTTAAAAATTAAATTTTTTTTTTTTTGGTGGATGTGTATTTATGTAGGAGGGATGCAAAATCTGTCACTCATCATTTTTGCGACTATTTTTTCTTGAAGGAAATTTGGTCAGAACTTGGTTGGATGTTTCTATTTTGGGACTCTTAGACGAGTGTTCCATTTTCGAGGATAACATGTTCAATTGGTTTAGGAAGCATGTAAAATGCAATGAGACACCTATTTGGGAGATATGGAAAGCTCTAAATAGATACATTTTATAGGATATTAAACCTTCTTAACCACTTATACTATGAAATGAGAACTCGACACAGTTCTCATTTTTCTCTCTCCTAATTTTAGTAGCTATTATTACCTCCATTTTAAAAAGGGTTGATACCAGTATCACACAGTTTCATTTTGAGGCATGTTTTTGGGCCTTTGAATCATCTTTATCATAAAATATTTTCAATTTCTATTTTCAAGTATGTTCTTTAGAAATTTAACAAAATAACATACATTTAGAAGCAATTTATAATGAAAAACATATACATTTTGCAATTTTTTCTTTAAAATAAGACATTGTTATGGATAAAATAAGACATTTTTATTGACAAATTTGTAAAAAAATCCAGAAAATAAAGATATTTAAAACCATTTTCAATGGATTTTTAGAGATATTTCGTATAAAAATGATACTATTTTATATTATTTTCCAAAACATGGCAATTGACATAAATTCAAGAAAACGATACCATATATTTGTAGATAACATATTAAAAACATTATATATAAACATTTTATTTCTAAAATAAATTGAAAGTGAAAACATTACTAATATATCTTATCAAAAAGTTGTCAAATTTAACATTTTCTTCAATGCATGAAATTAATCAATAATATCATGTCAACCAAATTCTTCATCGAAATTGGAATTTTCTAAGCTTAGCTTTCTTCAGGAACATCAATGTCCTCTTCCATTGGGTCTTCTATGTATGCAAAATGCCCAAAGGTCCCTTTTCGGAACATCCCTCCTAATGGGGATTGAGGCTCTTTTGACATCTTGGCTATAAGTGTTTCACTAAAATTAAATGTATATAAATTCATAATTAAAATTATAAAAAAGATATATATTAAATTGAAAAAATTAAATACAATTACTAAATATTAAATCTTAAATATATTATTAAAAAGAAACCAATGTTTCACAAAAATAAAAGTATAGTAGTGAACCACCCTACATTACACATCTCCTCAAATTGGAGAATATGCAAACACATAGTCAACCACTCACCGATTGAACTCCATAGCCTCACACCCGAGATGTGAAATCAATAAGTGGCTCAAGTTGCATAGTTATATAATTAATAGATCTATTTCTTGTAAAGTCGCTTACCTTTCGAATCTATTTATATACATGTTTGAATGTGCCATAATAGGTTAAACATGAATATGAACCTTGAACATCTTCATATCAATTAAACTATATATAAACATAAACTTTTTCTATCAAATGTATATCTTTCTTTTAAATATATATATAACATTGATTGTATCTTTCTTTTAAATCATTTTATACTTATATATAACTACATCTTTCAAGAGATTCCAATGAAAATATTTATTTAATCATCGAATTACAAACATAAACTTTTTCTATTAAATGTATATTTTTCTTTTAAATATATATAACATTGATTATATCTTTCTTTTAAATCATTTTATACGATTCCAATGAAAATATTTATTTAATCATCGAATTACATCTTTGAAAGTATTTTATGAATACAAACATAATATATCATAAACTATATTCTTTAAAGGTATTTGATCCTCCAATTCACCTCTAAACCAAATTCTATAATATGCATTTATTTTAAAATATGCATACATATTAATGCACAACATACGTTGCAATGCTTCTGTATCTTGCCTTACAACACTTATATCAGGCATACGACTGTAATTCCTTCAAATACATACAAAATATCTATATATCTATATATATATATATATATATATATATTTACACTATTAAATAGTGCGACAGTTTGTGGTTCTCCATTCCATAATATAAAAGAACAGTCAGTTAATAATACCACTATTTAATACTTAAAATGCAATTTAGTTCGCCGTCTGCAGTAATACCGAAATGAATTAATTTGACACGAGTTTATACAGAGAGATGCAGGAGTTGAGCAATTGGTGTAACAGCGGGTGGAGTGACTATTACCACAGAGTTAGGTTTCCATAGTGCGATATCTTAGTATTTGTGCAGCGAAAAGCTTCCATTTCCCTCCGTTAGGGATTCCCCATATACTCGCCGACGATGACACCTACCAGAAGTATTTGGCTACAGTAAGCCATGATCCCTATGGTTCGCACCCGTTCCACTACCCTCGGTTGGAAGGGAACCAGTCGCGGAGATGGGAGGAGGAGCGGGGAGGACGGAGGAAGAGGGACCGGAGAAGCGCAGGAAAGGGAGGAGGAAGTGGAGCTCCACTCCTTGGACAATAGGTTTTCCTTGTTATGTGAAAATACTGTGACTTAAAGGTCTTGTTAACATTTGACAGATTTTAATCTCGTGGTCATTATTTAATAAAATCTAAGTTTTTGGAAAAATAAGCAATATGTTTAGAAGAATGTATTTTTTTTGAAATAAAGATATGATATTTTTTGAGCAAATAAAAAGTTCAAAAGTTTTATATATTAGTAGAATTAAATAATCAATATATTATTAAAAGAAAGTATTACATTTTAAATTTATAATATAAAATTATTTTTTTTATAATAAAATCTCACATATCAAGACTTTTTCCACATAAAACTAAAATTAATAAATAAGATAATTTGTTTGATTTTATATGGTTAGAATGGTGAGATTATTTATGAAATATTTGTTTTTGTTTAATATGCAAGTTTCAAAAAAGTTGTAATTTATCTTTTTTCGATTTATGGGTTGATTTCAAAGTGTTTGTAAACAAGAGTATGGGATGTTAAGGCCATGGCTCTATTTTTTACCCCGAAAAG
This sequence comes from Pseudotsuga menziesii, assembly GCA_001517045.1. Classification (NCBI taxonomy): domain Eukaryota; kingdom Viridiplantae; phylum Streptophyta; class Pinopsida; order Pinales; family Pinaceae; genus Pseudotsuga; species Pseudotsuga menziesii. Next base: position 538,632 of record LPNX011053087.1, read on the forward strand.
AAAAACGTGTATACTGGTATCAACACTTTTCTATTTTGAGTGTGTTTTTGGTGTTTTTTATGCAAAAATCAGTGTTTTATGGCTAGAGTTCTCATTCTTAGTATAAAGTTCTTGTTTCATAGTATAAGTGGTTTCTTCAGTTCTTGTGTGTTCTAAAATTGTTGCTACTTATTGAATTTTGTAAGGTTCGAAGTGTTAAGGCTACCAGAGTGATTGCTAGATCTTTTTTGATAAAAAAATCAGTCCATTGGATTTTTTTAATGGGGAAGAGATAAATGGATTGTGTAGCGCAAGAATATTAATGTAGATTAAACGAAATCACATGACGTAAATTTGAATGGGTGTTGGTTGTGGAACAAATATGCGGGCATAACTCCTTGCCCTTTGGGGTCTTCTTTCGTTTTCCAGAAGGTGTGACATTTTTTCCATTCAAATTGTTGTTGATTCCAAAGTTGTTATAGATTGGGAAAACGGTGAATCTTATCTTCAATCTCTTCTATTAGAACACTGGATGGACAGAGTGATGAAGATAATTCAAAAACTTGCTTAAATTTTTATCAGGCATATTTATCGCGAGTTCAATGATGTAGCAGATGGACTTTCTAAAAATGCACTAGATGATATGGATGGACGATTATTCTACGAGGAATCCATATATGGAGTAGTTCTAGTTTTAGTTTTTTAAAGTGTTTTTTTATGTCCTTATCAGTATTTATGCTTTGCCAAAAGTTTGGCATTTTTGTTAAATTGTATTATGTTTTGAATCTTTGGTCTTTTGAAGTCGGTCTATGTATTTGATGTTGAGAGTACATCTTTGGGAGTTATTCGCCACGACCTTATGTTGTATTAAGGCCTGAGACTTATGTTGTAATTATGTCCATAATCTATTTTGTAATTAGGTTTAGATCTTCTCCTTGACCTTATGTTGTATTAAGGTCTAAGACTTGTGTTGTATCAAGTTTGGAACTTATATTGTATTAAGTTCACATGACATTGTCATATTCGGGAGAGATGCTTGTACTAGGATCTTATGGTTAATATCATGACATTATGTTAAGGTATGAGACTTGTGTTGTATAAATTCTAAAACTTATTTTGGATTAAGTTCACATGACTTATGTTGTATTAAATCTCAAGGATATACTATGTGATGTATGGCTAGTCATGATCAATAGGTGCTACAAGTATCCTTTAGGGATCAGCTACCCCTAGAGGGATTTACTTTAACATGTGACTATATGATCTGGGGTAATACATATGAGCATAAGTTCAGAACAATTCTTATGAGTATGATATGATATAAAATTAATGAAAACACATATGGACCATGCAAAGAAAAATAATATCAGCACACAAATAGAGAGGGAATTTGAATTGCCCATGCATGCCTCCAAGTGAACTTGACTTAATAAGACATCAGTTGAGTCTTAGTTGTGATATAACAAGTTCACTTAATTAAGGAGTCAACTCCTTAATTTATGCAAGTTATTTTTGAAGATCACAATGATGGAGAAACACTAGTTACATTAAGTTCTCTTCAGTTACATTCAGTTCTATTTAGTTACACTTAGTTATATTCAATTACATTCAGTTATGTTCAATCATGTTCAGTTACATTCAGTTCCATTCAGTTACATTTAGTTTTGTTCAGTTACATTCGGTTTTGTTTAGTTGCATGCAGTTCCATTCAGGTGCATGCAGTTCCATTCAGTTCAATTCAAATCATGCAGTAAACAACTCAGTTAGAGACACTTAAAATCGATGAATTAATGAAGGGCACATATCTTCTTTGTGAGAGATCGTTATGGAGTTCCAACTTGACAACAAGTTAGTGAGGGTGCATGGTTGAAGATAAAGCAACATTATCAATGTTAACTACTTACTGAAGCATGCAATATTCGCTACCTTCCTTGTATGACCTAATTTGAATTATTATTAAAGTTCTATTCAGTTGGAAAGATAATCAAGGTGTTCTATTTGATATTCACTCTTTGGTGCTCTCGGTGAAAGCAATCTGCTGTTGTGTTGTAATCATTCTCTTCCAATTATCAACCATACTCTAATATTGTTTGTGGGGTTTTTAATCCTCCAAATCAGTGGAGGCTTTTCGCAAGGTATTTCCTGGGTTCTATGGTTTGATTCATTTATGTATTTAGATTATTGATGAGATCTATCTACACTGTAATTGTGGATTAAAGTTTTAAAGTTCAAGTTTCTTCATCTTTTGTTCAATTACTAACCTTTGAAGTATCATTGACTGTGTGTGGATGCATGGTATGTTTCTCTGCTATGTTTTTGTCCTGGTTGGGGTCATGTTGGACATAGTTATTCTCTCTTAAAATATGTAAATCGTATTGCAACTTTGATTCTTAGGTAGCCCTGAAGGGTAGCTCAGTTGGTTGGAGTCCCAAAAAAAGAGATCCCAAAAAATAGAGCTAATAGGGTGAGTCCCCTTAAGGTGGGAGGGCCCCTAGAATTATTACAATGGATGTAGCAAGCCTTGACCACTAATAGTCGAGGCTATGAAACACGCGAAAAAAAACTTTGATTCTTAGGAATAACAAGATGCATTTTTTTTCCGTGTGAAAAAAACAATAGTCATACATCACATACTTTTCCACTCCATCCAAGTTTTACTTAATTTTATAGGTAAATACAAAGAGCCCATCATCTAGCACAAACAATTGAATCAATATCCTTTTACCAAGTTCTTTGCAAGTAGAATCACACACAACCACCTCCCATGAAATTTTATATTAATCATGCATTTAAAGTGAGGTACATGATGGAGAATGAGTGGACTCCCAAGAAGGAATACAATTCTCCTTTAGGCACCTCAACAATGACATTAATGTGCATCACCTCACACACTACCATGGTACCATCTCGTGTCGTAAACATCTAGAAGCATGAATCGCATATAAATACAATGAAATATGACCTTTTAGTTTCAACTTCCAAGAGGTCTCTTGGACTCCACTATGACTCTTCATATTATTTTTCATTACAAATGTGAATAATAACAATAATAGAATTCAATAAACCATAACCCGAAGGATTAGGATTCCAACATTCCCCCCTTAATATGATGGGTTGTTTGTGTTTCCAAGTTGTTGATGTTCTCCACGATTCCAACACTGGGAAAACATTTTGCTGATCATTCTCTTATAGGTTCGTGAACCATGGAGAGAATGGCCCCATCGTAGCCTTGATTAGTCATGTGTTGACTATATGTATGAGGAATTGTATGCTTAGCCTCATCCATCCATGTGTTGACTAGAGTGGTAGTAGGATAGAGGTCACATTGCATACTCACTATATGGGAGTGCTCCATAGCAGGAGTGATCTATTCTTACAGAGTGAGATGACTTATCTATGTTATAAGGAGATCTAATACCCTTGTATATTATACAAAGTCTAATGTCATGTTGAACTTGACAATTGGATCTAAGAAGTGACTAGGACTTCTTAGAGTATGGTCAAATCAACATTATAGCCCTTGAGAAGAATATGGATGAATGTGAGGAAATATAAACAAGGGTAAATTTTAGATGATGAATAAATATCCAAAGAATTCAAGGCGATCCATTGAATAAGTCCCAAAGAAAACGAAAAAACAAGAAAGGGAAAATTACCCCGGTAAAAGGGAGAACTTAGACCAAGAAGAAAAAAGTACAAGTCGGCCTCAAGAGTGCAAATCAAGTCAAATAAAAAATATAAACAAAAGTGTTCTCACACTTCATTTGACACATTCAAACAAGCTCGTCTCTCTCAATTGGTGTGCACTTACTAAGGAGGACAAGTGAAGATCACTAGAAGTAATTTTTGGGGTTATATTATTATCTGTATCTCTCTCAAGGTTCGCTAGGGTTTCTCGTGGAATAAGAGAGCATTCTTGTGCTAGGGATTAATCTTTATGTTTGGTATTGTAGTTGAAATTTGTATTAATTTCTTCACATAAAAGTTTGTTGGGCTTTCTCCCATTTAGGTTTCTCAGGATAAAAAAATTTGTGTCTCTTGTGCATGGTTATCTTTTAGTAATCCTTTCTTTTATTTCTACTGCAAATGAATAATTCTATAAATGTGGGATGAATTCAATAATGAAATCAATTTGAAAGAGATGAAAATTATACTACTAAAGCTAAAACACTAACATGGTATTAGGGCAGTTATGAATAGATGCCATTGCCAGAGATGGTTTATGCCCTAATCTAGAAACTAGGGTTCCATGCTTGGATACTTCTCTCCATAGGTTGGACTTGAAAAAAACACAGTGGAACTCGCCCTAGTAGGGCACACCTATTTATGAATCATATTTCAGTTTTGCAAATTTTCAATTTTCACCTAGTCTCTGTCGGGGTCAAGGACTAAGGATTCCATTTTTTAGCCTTTCTAACCACATATTGGGTTCTATCTTAGCATTTTTGAACTCTCCCTAGGAGGGAGAATATATATATGTAGGCACATTTCAACCTTTCCAAACTTCAATTTCGACCTAGCTCTTGCTAGGGTTTCTAGGTCATATTTTCAAATTTTATCAAAATGGTGTTTACAATGAAAGACAAGATGGATGGTGTTGAAATTGCAGATGAATTCCATTATTATATTTACTATGTTCTTAATGGTACTATTTCATATTTCAATTTGTTGGAATATTGGACAATACTAAGAGGGGGGGTGAATCAATATCGATAACTTTTAGCTATTAAAAGCACTTTTAACTTATTCATTAACACATGTGATCGAAAAGATACATGGAACAAAAATTTATCATGGAATCCCAATTGGGAAAACCACCAATACTTCCTATTACTGCAAAATTATATTTACAAATAGTTTATGTGTGCTTCTACAAACAAGGATGCTACAAAACCCTATTTACTTCCAACTAATGGAAGGAGGATATGACCCCCTGATTTAATCAGTTGCTACTGAAAGGATGCTACGACACCCTATTTATAAGCTACCACTGAAAGGAGGCTACAAACCCTTTGCAAGCATGTAGCCTTCCCTAACACCACCCTGCCACCCTAATATGGTTTTATCAAACTTTCAAATCTTCTTATGTCTTCAATTATTTCACCAGTTTCTCATTACTTACTTGGTCCCTGTCTTCTATTGCTATTATATAGATCTAGACTACAAATACATATTTTCTAAACTTGAAATCTTGCTTATAAATACATCATTCATCTTTCTTTACAAATGGATATCTTCATTTTGGAGTTTCACAGTTGCGCCCTTTCAATCTGGAGTCGTGCCTGTTCATCAAATACATCACTTCATAATGCATGCCTCTTCATCAAACGTGTTTCCTTAATTCTTTGTTTAATTTTTAACTCTATTTAAATTTATTAGTCACGACCTTCCGTAATTCCCTTTACTCAACAACCTTTCTACAAAGTGGTGTCTGCAATGATTCTTTCTGCAACTACCTTTCCGCAATTAACCTTTCACAATGATCTTTCTGCAACCGCCCTTTCCACAATCTATGAGAACTCCTTCCTTCTGCAATTGTAGGTTGCGGATTGCAGATATGCTTTTCCACTTTTCTCAAAACTTCTTCCGCAATTCGTCTTCCACAAAAATTCTGCAATAATATTTCCGCAATTTCCCTTTCCGCAATCTTTGGGAACTCCTTCCTTCCAGAATTACGGGTTTCGAATTGCGGATCTACTTTTCAAATTTTTCTCAAAACTTCTTCCACAATTCATATTTCATAAAAATTCTTCCACAATTATGAGTTGCGGATTGCGGGTATGCTTTTCATAAATTCTCAAACATGACTTCCACAATAGTCTTCCCGCATTTTTAAAAAGTTTTCACCTTGGCATTGCGGAAACTATTCTAGACCAGCGATATTTCTCTCTCTTATGATCTGGGCTGTCCGAATCTTCACTCCATAGAAACTTAGCGTTATAATGCTTTCGACTCCGCTTGGCCAACTTGTGTTATTTTGGCTTCCGCAAATCTCTTTGGACTATTTCATCAATGTTGCCTTCCTTTTGAGACACTTGATCTCTTAGAAAGTGATATTTTATTGGTATGTGCTTTGTTTTGGAGTGAATGACGGGATTTTTTGATATGTTTATGGCACTTGTATTGTCACAATTTATTACTATTGGATGCTCATACTTCACAAGTAGGTCTTACAATGTTTGGTTCGCCCAAATGACTTGAGTACAACATGATGTAGCAGTAATATATTCAGCCTCTATCGTAGATAGTGCTATGGAGTATTGTTTCTTGCTTAACCACGATACTAAACAGTTTCCCAAAAAGAATGTTGCTCCACTGGTACTCTTTCCGACATCAACACTTTCCGCCCAATATACATTAGTGAATGCTTTTAAAGTGAAGTCTTGACATTTTGGGTACCATAAACCATAATCCATAGTGCCTTTTAGATATCTAAGAATTCTTTTTACTACAACCGTATGTGTTTCTTTGGGAGATGATTGAAATCTAGCAACCAATACTAAAGCTTGCATCACATCTGGTCTTGTGGTTGCCACATATAGCAGGCTTCTTATCATAGATCTATACATGGTATGGTCCACTTCCAAGTACTCATCATTCTTTCTTATATTACAACCAGTGATCATAAGAGTATTAACAGGATTGGAGTCTTCCATCTTAAACTTCTTAAGCATGTCTTTGATGTACTCGGTTTGAGAAATGAAGATTCCTTTGTCTGATTGATAAACTTGTAATCCCAAGAAGAATGTTAATTCACTCAACATTGACATTTCAAATTCCTTCTTCATTTCAAAAGCAAAGTTTACACCTAGTATTGTTGGGAAACAGGGCAGACCCGGGTTTAATCCTTTTATGTCGCACCAACAAAAGACCAACAGTGTTGGCCCTTTCGGCAACAACCTGCGCGCAGGTTGCAGTCTCACCCGAAACAGCTATGGGGTGCCGCAGAATCAGGTTTCTGCAAGCAGAGAGGGATATTACTGTACCTTAGCCTTTAATAAACTTATTAATCAATAATTACACAGCTTTATCATTCACTCATATACAACTTCGCTGATAGATAAACAACCATGACTTGCTTAACCCACTACAGGGAATTCACAGTGAAGCTTGTTATTAGCAGTGATCTAATTTATCAAATGTATACAGTTATTAATGCATAAAAGACAACAAAAAGAGAAACAACACAAGAAACCACAACACCAGATATAACGTGGTTCACCCCCAGTGTAGGGGTTATGTCCACAAAACTGTGTTTTATTCAACATGCTACAAAACCACAGTTTGATCTGCGCACACAACTGCAGATCCCTTTAGTCCCTTCAAGCCGCGCACACAGCAACAGGCCTCTGCGCACACAGCTGCAGATCTTTCCTTAATCTTCTTACAAAAACCCTCTGCGCACACAGCTGCAGAGGTCGTCCACGCACACAGCTGGGACTTAACCTTTCCTTACACAATCAGTCTTAGCTTCGCCTTTCTTTCTTTACATCAAAAAGCCTAACCTTTCTTATTTACCCAAGTGCCTATTTATATCACACTATTTACAAAAACATGGATTCAAACCATGGGCACCCAAAACCCTAAACCCTGGTCTTAAGCCGCGGGTTTATTACAATAGAGGACTTTGACTCAACCCCTGACACCCCTAAGACTATTTTGAGTCAAAATCTGCGGAGTTACCCATCTTAAGGACCGTTGAGGTGCGCACCCCAACAGGCCCCTAAGACTCACCAGTGTCCCGTCCTGGGGCACTTATCTGCTCGGCTGGTGGTAAAATTTGCTTGGCGAAGACACTGTGCGTTGGTTCCTGGAGTCCTTCTTGCTGGTTGTCGGCTGCCTGCTTCTTTCCTTTATGATATTTATACGGAGCAAGGCCTTGTGGATCCATCTACACCCCCATCCCTTGCTCGGGTTGGCGACACTTAACCATCCACAGCTTGGGGTCCCCTGGAATTGTGTGTCACGCTGCATAAGACACACAGCTGCCACGGTTCTGCTATGCCGGAAGATTTCAGGGCAGGGCTCCCCAGAGTCGTTTGGCGAGGTCTTATGGCCTTCGTTGCTCCACGTTAGAGCGAATTTGTGCCTGCCTTCGCCTGATTTAGGGCAAACTTCTGCCTGCCTGTGTACCTAGGTCGAATATGACTGTACTGGCGGATTACTCAAAAGGTTCTGCAGACCTCTCTCTTTGAACTCTCGTACTAGCTCCTGGACTTCACAATTGTTTGACATGGCTCCAGTTGAGCAAACTCCAAGAAGTGCTTCGAGGAAAATTTCACAAGCCAATGTAGCTTACTTATAGAATTCCGTTACAAAATCTATCAGCATAGTGTATTAATGACACAAAATCTACTTGAATGCCAAGAATCTCGTCACACCCGGCCTCAGATTTTCCCAAAATCTCATAATTACAGGTATTGAGAGTAGCTCACGTGCCGCTGCCGCCAATTTCATTTTGTCCCATCCATCACATTCTATGCTGCGACACAGTTGGAACCTACGACACAACAACCACCTTCCACTTCGACACAGTATGACCCTGCGACCCCTAACCAACCTTCGACTTTCCAAAATTCAGCCTTCAGACTGCGACATTCCCTAGTGTTATGAGCAGCTTGTCTGATGGTCCAGTACCCGATTTCAGCTGTTCTGGGTACGTAGACTTTTCTTTCTTGGTGCTACCTCTAATTCTGAGTAACTGGCCTGTCCCTATACTTTTTTTAGACAACTCCCATTTATCATAGAAGGGAAAAGTTCTCCATTTAACTTAGCTAGCTGGATTGCGCCCCTATCAGTAACTTTCTGTACTATATATGGGCCCTCCAATGTGTCTTGAACTTTCCTGGGAACTTCATGAATTTGCTGTCATAGAGGAGCACAAGATCACCCTGCTGGAATTGTTTCTTCTTGATGTGTCTGTCATGCCAGGCTTTTTCTCGAGCTTTCTGCACATGTTGCTGGAAACCTGCAATAAATCTATCTTCTTCGAGTTCTAATATATGTTTCAGTCTATCTGTCATTATGGCTGGGTCATCCATCTCGGTGAAAGCAGATATTCTGAGGCTGGGAACAATGTATTCCATGGGCATGACGACTTCTTGCCCATAAACCAGTCAAAAAGGTGTATGGCCTGTCAACTTTTTTCAAGTAGTTCTGTAAGCCCATAGCACTGCTGGAATTCGAAGGTCCCAATCATTTCTGTTAGCATTACAAATCTTTGTCAAAGCATGCTCAAGGATCTTATTAAAAGCTTCGACAGTCCCATTTGCTTGTGGATGATAGGCTGTACTTTTTGATGGTATACTTGAAATTCTTCAGTCAGCACTGCAATAGTTTTATTTAAGAAATGTGATCCTTGATCACTCATAAGGACGCGAGGGCACCCAAACCTGGATAAGATGTGATCGAAGATGAATTGCGCGGCTGTAGCAGCACTACAGTTCTTGATTGGTTGGGCTTCAGCCCAACGGGTAAGGTAGTCAGTAGCTGTAATAATATATCGCACTCCAGACTTCTTCGCGGGGGGGTTGATAGGGCCGACAAAGTCAATAGCCCATTTTTCAAAAGCTTGTAAGGTTACCTACGGAACTAGGGGCATTTCATCCCGCCTGGATGGTTTTCCTGTCCTCTGACAGCCGTCGCAGCTGTGGAAATATTCTCTTGCATCCTTATGAACTGTGGGCCACCATAGGCCGGCTGTCAAAATATTCTGTGCGGTGGCTTTCCCTGCATAATGACCTCCTGCTACGCCAGAGTGTGCTTCAGCCAAAATTAGTGGCCGTTCATGCTCTAAGATGCATCTGCGCAGTATTTCATCTGGTCCCATTTTATACAGTTGTCCCGCTATTAAGGTGAAGTCCGCTGCGCGAACCACCAACTGCTTCTTTTGCTGTGTGGTCATCTCGGGGGGTGGAAAACCTGTAGACAAGTATTGAACAATATCCTGAAAATATTCATCAACCATCTGTATAGCAAATAGCTGGGCATCAGGAAGACCTTCGTCCAAATTGGTAGGTTCTTCGCCTGAGTCGAGCCTCGACAAGTGGTCAGGTCCTAGGTTAAGTATTCCAGGCTTAACGATGATCTCAAAATCATATTCTTGGAATAGGATCAACCACCGACATATTCTTCCACCTAGCACAGGCTTGTTAACTAGATACTTCAAAGCAGAGTGGTCAGTAAACATCTTAAAATGAGATCCTAGCAGATAATGTCGAAACTTATGTAGTGCATATACCATTGCGAGACCTTCGTGTTTTGTCGTAGTATAATTTTTCTCTGCTGTGGACAATTTTTTGCTTGCAAAAGAGATAGGGTGATCGATATTACCTACTCCTGACTGATCTAGCACAGTACCCAGAGAAATGGAGGATGCGTCGACATGCACATGGAACTCTTTGTTCTAGTCAGGAAATACTAGAATAGGGGCGGTGACCATTTTTTCCTTTAAAAAATCTAAGCTTGCTTGACACTACGGTGTCCACTCGAACTTGATATCTTTCTTCAGCTGCCTCTCCAACGGAGTGGTAATCTAAGCATAGCCTTGGATGAATTTCCTGTAGTATCCAGTGTGACCCAGCGTCGTGCGAAGTTGTTTGACGGACTTCGGGGGTGGCAGGTTCACAATGATAGCGATCTTCGCAGGATCCATCATCAATCCCTGCTTACATACAACGTGACCAAGCAAAATTCCAAAAGGTGCACAAAAGATACACTTTTTTAGATTCAGGGAAATCTGGTGCTGTCTACACTTGTTCAACATAAGTCTCAAACTGGTTATATGGTCTTTTACTAGCCCAAAAATGGTCCAATCATCAAAGTAAACTTCTAGGAATTTATGTATGTATTCCTTAAACGCGGAGATGAATACTCTAGAAAATATAGCAGGTGCATTCTTTAACCCAAAGGGCATGACAGTATATTGGAAGGATCCCATTTCGATAGCAAATGTTGTCTTATGTCGGTCCTCTGGAGCGATTCGGATCTGATGGTAGCCAGAAAAACCATCGGTAAAAGAGTACACTTCTTGACCCCCGACATTGTCGAGCACTTCGTCTGTAAAGGGGGTGGGAAAAGGAGCATGTAGGCAGGCATCATTGAGTTTTCATAGGTCTACACAGATTCGGATTTCACCCTTAGTCTTCTTCTCCTGGACCACCATAGGACTGACCCACTCAGATTCCTCAACAGGCTCAATTATTCCTGCGGCGAGCATCTTATCCAGCTCCACCCCAACCTTTTCTTTATACTTTGGATTCAATCTATAAGGACGTTGTTTCACAGGTTTGGCATCGGGTTTCAAAGGAATCTTCATTACGCCAATATCACCTAGGATACCCTTCATTTCGGAAAACTTTGTTGGAAAGAGATCTTGGTACTCGTGGAGAAGTTGGGTTACCTTGCTGACCATTTCCTCATCCCAATAGTCGCCGATTGTGGCAAGCTTAGGCTGTGTTTCGGATCCAATGTTAACTGTGCGCGTCTTCAGGGGTTGAGTTACTTCCGGGGCTTCGACTGCTGTTCCATGTACATCACAGCATCCTTCTGACTCAGGGATAACGATGTTGCGCGGGTCGTCATCTTTGTCAATTGTGAAGTTATAACATTCGACTGCGTGGGCTTCTTGTGTGGGCCAATCAGGTTGATGTTCTAGTACTTCTTGGTCATCAAATACCTTAGTATGGATTATCCTGATAGCTGCATTTAGTGCTGGACAAACATCATTAGTATAGAAAGTATGCATAAAACTATGAACAAGACAGTCTCAACTTACAGTATCTTGGCGGAGCTCAGCCTCCACGTACCAATTTTTTTCTATTGGTTCCAGCGTGTGCACAAATCTATGTACCCATTCATTTTGAGGGACATACTTCCATGCCTCGTAGCACTGTGCCAAATGTTCCTGAGGATTAGAATGTCTGTCAAACTCGCTTCGTAACTCCTCCGTCGGGCCCTTAAATCGTAGGTACGGGAGCTTCTGACAAGCTTCCCAGCTAAGGATCTGTACCTTATGGGCCTTCCACCACCTGGCTGCTGTGGCTCGAAATGCGGAGTCTAGAGCTTCCAGTTTCTGTGACTCAGGTATCAAGCCTGAGACCTGTGCAATGAACGGTTCAGGATCGTTCAAGCCATCAAAAATAGGTAAAGTGTTTGGTTGTGAATTGAGCCATCTGAGGGACTTGGTAGTCCGGGAACGGCTGCACCCATGGGGCTCATGTAAGCGGTTCTGCCAGCTTTCTAAGTCATCTTCAGAGTCCGTGTTACAGGAGCTACCAGACTCCCAACCTGCGGCAGCAGGATCCTCAGAACCTTCTTCCTGCGCGGTGATAGTGTAGATGGGCTCCACATCATCCTGATCCTCTTGTCGGAGTGGTTCAGTGTACCGCTCCCCTTGTGAGGGATCCAGGGGTAAGATGACTCTCAAGTTTCTCCCCTCGAATATCATATGTCTCTTCTTTAGGTTAATAACTGCAGCATTTTCCATTGCCCATTCAATTCCTAACAAGGCTGGGTAGGGATTGATGTCGTCAACGATCTCAATTACTTCTAAGTCCACGACAGTACTGACCCGGCAATATCTATTTGGACACTCAGGAATCTTCCTAGAGGCACGATCCTTTGCTGGTTGGCTAGTCTCAGCTGGATAGGGGACCAGGCGAGGGTGGGTTTTCCCATTTGTTCCCAGGTTTGTTTAGTTAACACATTTACATCGGACCCTAAGTCCAAGATAACATCAGTCATATCGTATGCTCCTATCTGAGCATTCAATCTCATTTCCCTGCCAGTTCTGCTGACTCTGTGAATAGTTTTTTCCTAACCAGAACTTTGCTGAGGTCCACAGGAAGCAATGACTTTCTGTAACTCAGTCAGAGCATCCTGATCTCTTAAAATTTTGAGGCAACTCTGTAAAAAGGAGAGAGTACTTACGTTATCCAGCGGGGCTTCCTGGGGCCGCGAAGATAGTTGCTGTGGTTGCGCAGGTGCAACGGATGTGCTAGGGCCAGAAAAATATTTCTTGACTTCCATAAAGGTCTCTCTTTCTCTTGTGATATCAAATGCTGGGATTTTCGCAGGAGCCTTACGAACCCAAGCGTCGGCAGGCTGGTTTTCTGTATTCTATGGGTGTGTCGTAGTGCCACTCCGTGTGACAACATTGATGGTTGCGGCATGTCTGGGCTCAACTGAAATCATCTGGATGTTATACGTAGGGGTACTCTGTCGTTCCTGAATCTTAGCTATGAGCTGCGGGAACTGCTCAATCACATGATCTACCGCGCGGCAGTACCGACATGTCGTAGTGGGGTTCCAACAATCGCGAGCCAAATTCCCAGCTTGGTTACAATTGTAACACACCAGCTGGCCTCGGCCTCTTCCAGCCATACCACCACAGCCTCCAGAAGAACCTCTACCGGAGGCACCCCCCTGGTAACTGTAGCTATCATTACTTGGGCCGTCATTGTGCACCCGGTAGGCGTCATAGGTGCGGCACTCATCCTCATTATGACCTACAGACTTGCATAAATTACAGTAGGGGTTCTTAGGTCCTTGTCCATACCTTTGCAGCAGGTAACAGTTCTCGGGCTGGTGTTGACCTGTCGTTCGACAAAGCTCACAATATAGGACTTGTGGTGGGAATGGGTTCGGCGCACCTGTATGCAGGTACTTGCTTACCAGAGGGCACCATTCCTTGTCGTGACCTTCGATCCGACATTGCGTACACCAAACCTCTTCGCGATCGGGTTTCCCCTTCTTCATCTCGTTAAGTTCCAGGGCCATCGCTGCTAGCTGCGCTTGGATTTGAGCAATACCAGAATCATCGCCGACGGGGGCAGTCTCTAGCTTCATTGCGATTTCCAGAGCCTCTTGCTGGTCAGCAACCTTCTGTTGCATGAGGGGAGTTCTGATATGTGGTAATAATGCTGCAATAAACCATTCCTTGTGCTGCGCAGGACTAATGGTAAAGATGACTTGGTCCAGTAGAACTTTGAATCTCTGGTCAAAGTCCCACACTGATTCGCCGCGCCGCTGTTGAATCTCTTTGAGTTCAGTGATGCTCTGCGATTCTGATTTAGGCTTCTTAAATTCTTTGGTTATGGCTGCCTTAATCTCATCTAATGTAGGGCTCTGAGTACTAGAGAATTTCATGAACCAGGTCAAAGCTCGGTCCCGAAAAGAAGTAATGAGCTGTGCGGCTCTCACATCCGGGTCTGTAATTTTCTTCGCATTCCATACTGCTTCACATAAAAACTAGAACTGTTCTGGGTCCTCTGATCCCGTGCCTTTGAATATGGGGAGCTTAATGTCATCAACTAGGTGGGCCATGGGGGTTCTAGGAGGGTTGGGAAGGGGGACCGAATGTCGATGGGGGGGGGTTTACGAGGGCAGATTGACCCGTGGCTGGAATACTCGGACTTGGTTGACTGTCAGACGGCGGTGGAATTTCAGGGGTAACAGGGCTTCGTTGTGGGGTGACCGGAGGGTCTCCAACTGAAGGGTTTTCTTCAGAGGCTGACTCTTCAGGATTTACAGGGGAAGACACGGTAACCTGACCTAAGGAATAGGAATCAAAATCTCTTTTGTACCTTTTTCCACTTCGCAGCAAACCACTTTGCTCGTCGAAGGTATTATCACTTGCAAACATATGTTAGTACTACTAAGCTAGCAGTCTGATTCAAACAACAATATACCCTTTTCAGCCAATAGTATTTTAATCCTCAAGCTTAATGAATTCAAAAACTTACCACGGGAGCCTTTGAAGAACTACCGTTCAGCTTCGCTGAAGGAGGTACTGGTGTCAATGGCAAACTCTGTCACGAAGGCTTCCAATGTTCGCGTCGTCCAGAAATCAACAGCGCGGGATACCGCGTTGTTCACGTGTTGCACAAGATTGACCCTTGCGGGGGTCCACGCGGGAACCCGTCGAGCTTGGAAGTTTGTCCTTCTCTCTGTTAACCTAGACAACCACTGGTGCAACTCTATGTGGATACTACCAAAGAAAATTTCATAAGCATCACAAAAAACATACCTTTGTAAAAAGTCACGTGCGCTACAACACGGATTTGTGTTCTCTTGTTGCGCGAATTTCAGATAAGTCTCAGCAAACCAATCACCGATTTCCGTCACAGAGGGCCTCCAGAACATAGCCCTCGAGGTACGACGTAAACCCCTCTTGAGCAGATAC
This sequence comes from Pseudotsuga menziesii, assembly GCA_001517045.1. Lineage (NCBI taxonomy): Eukaryota > Viridiplantae > Streptophyta > Pinopsida > Pinales > Pinaceae > Pseudotsuga > Pseudotsuga menziesii. The sequence goes on from LPNX011053087.1 coordinate 553,795, forward strand.
TGAGTTCAACCGGCAATGGAACCAATTTGTTGGGCAACAAGGCAGACCCGGGTTTAATCCTTTTATGTCGCACCAACAAAAGACCCACAGTGTTGGCCCTTTCGGCAACAACCTGCGCTCAGGTTGCAGTCTCACCCGAAAGAGCTATGGGGTGTCACAGAATCAGGTTTTTGCAAGCAGAGAGGGATATTACTGTACCTTAGCCTTTAATAAACTTATTAATCAATAATTACATAGCTTTATCATTCACTCATATACAACTTCGCAGATAGATAAACAACCGTGACTTGCTTAACCCACTACAGGGAATTCACAGCGAAGCTTGTTATTAGCAGTGATCTAATTTATCAAATGTATACAGTTATTAATGCATAAAAGACAACAAAAAGAGAAACAACACAAGAAACCACAACACCAGATATAACGTGGTTCACCCCTAGTGTAGGGGTTACATCCACAAAACTGTGTTTTATTCAACGTGCTACAAAACCACAGTTTGATCTGCACACACAGCTGCAGATCCCTTCAGTCCCTTCAAGCCGCGCACACAGCAACAGGCCTCTGCGCACACAGCTGCAAATCTTTCCTTAATATTCTTACAAAAACCCTCTGCGCACACAGCTGCAGAGGTCGTCCACGCACACAGCTGGGACTTAACCTTTCCTTACACAATCAGCCTTAGCTTCGCCTTTCTTTATTTACATCAAAAAGCCTAACCTTTCTTATTTACCCAAGTGCCTATTTATATCACACTATTTACAAAAACATGGATTCAAACCATGGGCACCCAAAACCCTAAACCCTGGTCTTAAGCCGCGGGTTTATTACAATAGAGGACTTTGACTCAACCCCTGACACCCCTAAGACTATTTTGAGTCAAAACCCACGGAGTTACCCATCTTAAGGACCGTTGAGGTGCGCGCCCCAACAAGTATTTGTAGATTGCTTCCAAATATGATATCATCCACATAAACAACAACAATTATCATATTCTTATCTTCGATCTTTATGTAGATATTATTATCAGTGGCTCCTCTTGTATATCCTTGTTTCTTCAAGTAGTTATGTACCCTTAAAAACCATGCTCTTGGGGCTTGCTTGAGACCATGGAGTTTCTTTTTTAGTTTGCAAACATAGTATCCATTTTCTGACAAAATAAAACCTTCAGGTTGTTCAATATAGACTTCCTCTTCTAGTTTCCCATTCAAAAATGCAGACTTGACATCCATTTGATATACTTTGAAGTTTTTATAACATGAAAATTCCAAAAACATTCTGATTTCTTCAAGTCTTTCTATATGTGAAAATGTTTCTTCAAACTCAATGCCCTCCACTTGAGCATATCCTTTACACACTAATCTTTATTTGTTTCTTATCACTTTTTCATCTTCATTGAACTTGTTTTTGAAGACACACTTGGTCCCTACAATATTATTGTTTGGGTGTCTTGGAATTAGTTCCCAAGTTTGGTTCTAATCAATTTGATCCAACTCTTCATTCATGGCTTTAATCCATTCATCATCCTTGTTGGCTTCTACAAAGTTCTTAGGTTCCACCACTAATAGTAAGGCTTGTTCATTAAATAGTAGTTTTCTTCTTGTACTAACTCCAACATCTTTGTCACCTATGATTTGTGTCTCATGATGATTCTTTTGTATTCTTCTAGATGAATATTTTGCATAAGGTCTTGGAGAGTCTTCATCTTTACTTTCTTGTGAATCTTCTATTTTCTCTTCTTCTTCTTCTTCATCATCATGATCACTTCCATCATTTTGCAAGACTTCCTTCTCTTCTTCATCAAAATCTTGGATTTTTATTCTTCTTGATTTCATGTCATCTACCCTTACATATGCACTTTCTATGATTTTGTGCATCCTTTTATTGTAGCATCTATATTCTTTCCTCGTGGAAGAATATCCCAAAAATATTCCTTCATCAGTTCTAGATTCAAATTTACCAAGGTCATCTTCATTCCTTTTTATGTAGCACTTGCTGCCAAACACTCTAAAATATTTGACTAAGGCGGGTCTTCCATACCATAGCTAGTGAGAGGTCTTGTCATTATTAACTCTCAGTTGTCCTCTATTTAGTATATAAATAGTTGTATATACTGCTTCCCTCCAATACATATTAGGAAGTTTTGCTTCATTTAGCATAGTTCTGGCAGCTTCTTGGACTGTCATGTTTTTTCTTTCCACAACGCCATTGTGCTGAGGAGTCTTGGAGGTTGAAAACTATATTTTAATTCCAAGGGTTTCAAAAAATTCATTGAATTTACTTGAATTGAATTCACCTCCATTATTTGACATTAGACATTTGATTTTTAAATTTGTTTCATTCTCAACTTTTGCTTTCAAAATTTTAAACTTCTCAAAGGCTTCTGATTTTTCATTGAGAAATGTAACCCAAGTCATCATTGTATAAGTATCTATGAACAACATGAAATAGTACTCTCCTTGCAATATTTTAGTTATTTTTTGTCGACAAAGATTAGTGTGAACTATTTCCAATGGATGTGAGGTTGTATCTTCTTTTGCTTTGAAGCTGGCTTTAGTCTACTTCCCATGTTGACAATGTTTACAAACTGATTTTAGAGATTTCACAATTTTTGGCAAGTCCTTTAAAATTCCCTTCTTACTTACTTTCATAATATTTTCAAAGTTTAAGTTCCCCATCCTTCTATGCCACAACCAACTTTCATCAATCATACTCATGTAGCATTGTTCTTCATTTTCTAGGATGTATGCATTACTTGAATTCCTTATAGCAGTCCCAACAAGTCTTCTTGAGTCCCTTTTTCTGATTTGACATTTCTCAGAGTAAAAAATGCAAATGTTCCCTTGATCACATGTTTGACTTATACTAAGGATATTAGACTTTAGGTATTCCACTAGCAACACATTTTTAGCTTTCATCTTGTTGTTGATAGAAGTTGTACCTTTTCCAATTATTTTGGAAGACATATTATCTCCAAAAGTGACTTTTCCCTTATTACCTTTTCTTAGGCTTGTGAACTTGTTTGGATCTCATGTCATATGTTTTGAACATCCATTGTCAATATGCCATTGATTCTTCTTTTCTATCGCACATAAAGCAATCATGGACATCTCCTCCTCTTTCTTTTTCTTCAAGTCCTTTCTCTGTTTATTGTCTTGAAACTTTTTTGTTGCAAACTTCTCTATAGGAGTCATTAGTTTACAATCTCTTGCTATATATCCATGGTTATTACATTTGTAACAATCTATGACATATCTTTGAAGAGGTGCAAAAAAGTTATGGTTTCTTACTTTTGGTTTGTTACTAGATGCATTTTTCTTATAGCCACAAAACTTTCCATATGATCTGCAATTTAGGGCTTTATGACCAAAATTATTACAGGAGTAGCAATGACCAAAAAATATCTATTGATATCTACTTATCATTGGTATTCTATAAATCACATTAGTTATATCTTTGTCATGAGAGGATAGAGCATATTTCTTGATTTCTTCATTTTGAATTGGACTCTTTGGTGCAGCAATGTAGCTTATTTTATTTCTACCTTAGTTTGTGAAGGGGAACATTCTGTCTTATTTTCTGTCATATCCTAATCCATATTTATCTCTTGATGGTCTTTGGCTACTCAAGATGTCATATAGAGTCTTTGAACTTTTTTCAAATTTTGTCTTAATAGATTCTTCATCGAACTTCTTTCTAAGGTGCATAATCTCTTCTTCAAACCTTTTAGATTCTTGTATTCTCTTTTTGAGTTGCAAAACTAGGTCTTCTTCAATCTTCTTGGCCTCTTGAAGTTGGGTCTTTAAGTCACTAATGATTTGGTTTGACTGTTTGTTTGTTTGGTTTTTTCTTTAATGTTTTCACAGGTAGACATGTTTAAATCTGTGGAACCCTGTGGTAATTTTTTGAAAAAAATATCGACGTTTCGGGTAGACTAGTTTAGCCCATCATCACGATATACAATGATGGTGCTTGCCTTATCTATTTGACCTGAGTTTTCAATTAATTAATAAATGTGAGTTAAGATTTTTTCTTACTAATTCAATAGGTCGGTTATATTAGGTTTAATGTTGGTAAGTTTAATTAATTATTGGTTTAAATGTAATATATATATATATATATTGACTAGGGGAATCGACAACTGGGGATGGGCTGGTACTCGCATGACACAGGGTCCAGGGATCCATTCCTGCTACCACTATAACCCTAGGTGCCCCACACCCGCCGCAAGACATGGGACATAGGTAAACCCAGGTGGGATTGATCTCGTGACCTCCAATTTACAGCAAGTGACTTCATAACAACGGAACTTCCAATGAGCCACACCCATGCTGTAACGTCCCCGATCCTCCGACCGGCAAAGAGGATGCTACCATAACATTAAACATCCGGGATACAAGCCCCATGAACATGTGCATTCATAAAAATTGAAATTCTTGAACATAAAACATGCTAAGATGCATAATCATTCACATACAAGCATAATCATTCACAGCGAAAGCAAACATACATTCATTCATTCAACATGTTCATCATAATTTATTAACAGTAAATATAATTGCAGAAGTAAAATAGACAAGATTACTTATCTTATAAAGAACTTGTCCCGCAACCAGCTACATCGCTGCAACATTCCACCCAACCATAGGCCAGCGTGCTCCTTAATCTCTCAGCAACACTGCCACCCCCAAGCTGGGCATGATTCCCCAAGGAATAAGGAACAAGCAGGCTTACACATAGCCAAGGATACACAAAACACAACCAAGCCAACACAATTGGGTTTATCAGGCCATCCAGGAGCTAGGAAAGGCTAAATGCTAAGCTGGTGAGCTCATTACAGAGCTAGGGACACCTACACCAGAGCTAGCCTGGCTTCTAAGACACCCACAGACACCCAACACAAGTAATCAGTCCCTTCTCTGCTATATAACCCCTCAGGCCCTAACTTCCCTTCCAGTGTTGTTCAGGAGTTGTGGAGAAGAAATCCAACCCTCTAGCTCTGTCTGTGTGGTTCCCAATTGCACCAGGTTTATCAAGCAAACCAAGCCCTCATCCCTACTCCAACACAGTCCGAAGACCAACCACTGCATACATGCAGTCAAACAAGCGATTCACAGCTTGGATAGGGAAAACAATTACTGAGCCGTTCTTAGCCCTATCGTGGCCAAAACGACTCCAAAACAACCTACAGCAGCCCCAAAACGTAAAGGCAGACACAACCAACCAACGTGGGAAAACAAGAGCCCGTTCTCAGCAATGAAGACACGGGGAAAAATTACACAGTCCGAAGATGGAAGAGGAAAGATAGGTTCTCAGATGGGTAGGGGAAAAAAAAACATATACACAGGCCACAAATCTATAAGAAAAAACATACACACAATAGAGAAACGTGAATGGCCCTTCACAGGGAAATCGTGGGTAACAGAACACGGCTCCCAGCTCGTTGCGTGAGTAAAAACCAGGAAGAATCATGTGCGGGAGAAGGAGCAAGACAATGGATTATGGCGGTTGTCTCCCTGCGTGAAGAAAATGATAGCGAATCCCAATCCACGCGTGAGGATGAGCAAGAATGGAGTGTATCCCCCTCATGGTTTTCCTGCCTACGTGAAGATGAAAAGTTTGCTGGTGGAGTGGGCGTGTGGGCAAGGACTGACAGTCCTGCCACCCACCACTTCCCAGCAATAACTTCCCTCAACTAACATCAACAGTTTTAAATGGGTGGTTGACACATGGCCTTTTTTCCCATTGGTTTAAGGTTTAACAATTCCCCCCCTTATCCTTCAGAAAATCATGCCCTTTTCAATATGGTTACAGTGACATAGCTGGTCGGGGTTCATTTAATTAAAAATGCATATTTACATGATGCCAAAATTAATATGTGTCGTATATCATGATATACCATTAGCAACGATTTCAATCGCCGAACATAACACAACCAAATCGATGGTGGGGCTTTTGGCCTTTAGCTCCACACCACGATTAATTACAATAGATGCATTATATACATTTAATGCAAATGGGGTCAAAACTGGGGTGTTACACATGCGGGCTAGTTTAAATGTAATAAATGTATATTTTTAAGGATTGTAAAGATCTTTTTAATAAATTAAGTGTATCATAAAATTTGTTTTAACTTTATTTAAAATGTATAATATATATGATTTTAGGGTTTATAATAATTGAGTTGTTTATTATCAAAGTTTAGAATGTAATGCTTTTTAGGGATTAATATAAATTTGATTGAGTTTTAGTTAGGATTAATTAATTAATTATTTGTTTAAATGTAATAGTTAATTAATGCAAGTAAATGTATATTTTTAAGGATTGTAAATATTTTTTAATAAATTTTGTTTTAATTATATTTAAAACGTATAATATATAAGTTTTTAGGGTTTATATTAATTGGGTTGCTTATTATCAAAGTTTAGAATTTTAATACTTTTAAGGATTACTATAAATTTTATTGAGTTTGGTTAGGATTAATTATTTTAGTTTAAGTATTTAAATTTTTGTTTAATTATATTTAAATTGTATAATTCATATTTATATTAGTTGAAATTTGTATATTATTAATGTTTAGAATTTAATAATTTCAAAATTAGTATAAATTTTATCGAGTTTTAGTTAGGATTTTTTATATTAAAGTGACGATTAGTGTTCATGATTTACTTAATTTTCACCCATCATCCCTATTGATGTTTTGTGGGTGCTTGTCGATTTCGATGGCTTCTCTGACGTGTCTTTTTGTGCAATTATCAATGCCAACAATAAATTTTGCGTCCTCTATGCAGATATGGTGTTTGGAAGTTATAGAGTTCTTAGCTAATACCGATTTCTTATTTTGTCCATGGATAATGTCTCCATTGTGCTCTTTTAGTCTTAATTGGATTGAGCGACCTATTTCACCAATATAAAACTTACCACAATTTCAAGAGATAGAGTAGACTCCTTTGTTTCTCTTGGGGTCATCTTGATCTTTTGCATGGTCAAGAAAGCTTAGTAAAGTGTTAAGAGGGGAGAAAGAGACCCTAATCTTCTTCTTTCGTAAGATATTAGCAATTTTATCAGTAGTTCCTTGTATGTAAGGGAGTTTAATAGTTTTAGTGACTTCATATTTCTTAAATTTTTGTTTTCTTATTTGTGAATTACTTATAGTTTCTTTAATTTTCTTAGTATTATAACCGTTATTAATGAAAACACTTGTCAAATGTTCTAGCTCTTGGTCTAGGTGAGTAGGATCAGAAATACTTTTGGCCCTAATGGGTAGGGTATTAAGAACACCAATCTTCTGAGCGGGGTGATGATGACAATCCACATGGATATATTTGTATGTGCGTGTTTTTTTGTGATACACCTGATGTGCTAGTGATCCATCCTCCTTTCTGGTGATGAAAACATCTAGAAATGGGAGTCTCTTATTTTCCTCTGTTTCCATTGTGAATTTAATATGTTCGGATTGGTTATTCATGTGTACAAAGGAAATCGTCAATCTTATCCTTTCCACGAGGCCAAATGAAATTTGTGTCATCAACGTATTGTCTCCATTGTTCTGGTTTGTAAGAGAAGGAATCAATGGCCTTTTCCTTGAAATGTTCCATGAAGATGTTTTCTACAACCGGGGAAAGTGGGGAGCCCATGACAACGCCGTGAGTTAGTTTTTTTCTTTCATTTTTAAAGTTCTTCAAAAGCACTAATGAGTTCATATTTTAGGTATACTTCTCCTTCCTCATCTGATTTACCATCTTAATCTTGATTTTATATTCCCATGAATAGAATTTATGTTTCCTCACCTCCACTTGTGTTTCATCTTCACTGTCTTCCATTGTGTCAAGGATCTTCTTCTTCTCATTAAACTTCTTCTTGTTTCCAGTCTTGTCCTTTTTGAGATTCTTTGAGGATTCTCTCTCATCACTATCATCTTATTTAGGATAGGGACATTTTGAAGCAAAGTGTCTGATTCTGAATCCACAATTAAAACACTTTAGAGGTAGCTTTCCTTTCTACTTTCCAGTACCTCTCTCAAGTTTCTTGGTGAACAAAGCTTCTTCATCATCTGAACTCTCTGAGTGATTCTTAGATGGGGTTTGAAACTTCTTTGTTTCTTTTGAAACCTTAAATGATGTTTCTTTTCTTGAAGGTTCATTTTGTCTTGTTCTCATCTCATATGCAGTGAAGATACCATGTAGTTCATCTACTCTCATGAGGCCAATATCATATAGTTCTTCTAGAGTGAATACTTTTGAGTCATACTTCATGGGCATGGCTCTTAGTAATTTTTCAATGACTTCTCTCTCCTTTATTACTCCTCCAAGGCCTCTAATAGCATTGGTAACTTCATCCACTCTTAAAAGATATTCTACAATGTTCTTCCTCTTTCATTTTTATACTTTCAAACTGTCCTTTGTATGTCTAAAGTTTGTATTTTTTTACTTTAGATACTCCTTCATAGACACATTTTAATTTTTCCCATGCATGTTTTGTTGTCTTGCATTGCATGACTTTTACAAATAGTGAATTTATTAACCCACTCAAAATTGCATTCAGGGCTTTTTCATTGGCCTCATATTGGTCTAGTTCATCTCTGTCTATAGGTAGGTCGTTTGGTACTTTATACTCTTTTTCAATAGACCTCCAGACTTTGTATCCAAGAGACATTATATGGCACTTCATTCTTACACTCCAGTATGCATAATTATATCCTGTAAATAATGGAGGTATGTTGGTGGCTAACCATTCTTATTGATCCATAGTGTTTTTTGATAGGATCTTCCTTCTAGTGATTTAAACTGTAGTGAAGGATCCTTCTCTGATACCAATTGTTGGAATATTGGACAATACTAAGAGGGGGGGTGAATCAGTATTAATAACTTTTAACAATTAAAATCACTTTTAACTTATTCATTAACACACGTGATCAACAAGATACACAAAACACAAATTTATCGTGGAATCCCAATTGGGAAAACCACCAATACTTCCTATTATTGCAAAATTATATTTACAAACAGTTTTTTCTTGCTTCTACATACAAGGATACTACAACACCCTATTTATTAGCAACTACTAGAAGGGGGCTAAGACCCCTTGATTTTATCAGCTGCTACTAAAAGGATGCTACGAGACCCTATTTACCAGCTACCACTGGAAGGAGGCTATAACCCCCCCTTGCAAGAATGTAGCTTGCCCCAACACCACCCTCCCACTCTAATATGTTTTTATCAAACTTCCATATCTTCTTATGTCTTCAATTATGTCACTGGTTTCTCATTACTTACTTGGTCCCTATCTTCTGCTGCTTATATATAAATATAGACTACAGAGACATCTTTTCTAAACTCAAAATATTTCTTATAAATACATCATTCATCTTTATTTACAAACGGATATCTTCATTCTATAGTTTCACAGTTGTGCCCTTTTAATCTAGATTCGTGCATGTTCATCAGATACATCACTTCATAAATAATGCCTCTTCATCAAACGTGTTTCCTTACTTCTCTGTTTAATTTTTAACTATGTTTAAATTTATCAATCACGACCTTCCGCAATTCCCTTTCCACAATGATATTTCCGCAAAGTGGTGTCCATAATGCTTCTTTTTGAAACTACCTTTCTGAAATTAAATTTTTGCAATTAACCTTTCATAATGATATTTTCTCAATCACCCTTTCCGCAATTTGCTTCCACAATTTGTCTTCCACAAAACCTCTGCAACGATCTTTCCGCAATCGCCCTTTTCACAATTTGTGGGAACTCCTTCCTTCCACAATTGTGGGTTGCGGATTGTGGATCTTCTTTTTGATTTTTTCTTGAAATTGCTTCCACAATTCATCTTCTGCTAAACATCTTCCGCAATTGCGGATTGCAGATTGTAGGTATGCTTTTCATAAATTCTCAAACATGACTTCTGCAACAGTCTTCCCGCAGTTTTAACAAGCTTGCACCTTGGCATTGTGGAAACTATTCTAGACCATTGATATTTCTCTCTCTTATGATCTCAGTCATCCAAATCTTCACTCCATAAAAAATTTGTGTTATAATGCTTTTGAATCCGCTTGGTCAACTTGTGTTATTTTGGCTTCTACAAATCTCTTTAGACTATTTCATCAATGTTGCCTTCTACAAATCTCTTTAGACTATTTCATCAATGTTTCCTTATGATATTATGTTGACAACAATGTCCATTTAATCAACCATCTTTTTTTATTTCTTTGTCATTACTGAACTCCTTTGAAATCAATGACAACCATATTCAACACAATTATATCCTATTAGTGAGCAGTGGTTATTCCAAGGACATGAAAACCCAATATCAAAAGAAAGGAAAGGAAGAAGATAAATGGGTGAATCCACGGACCTGGGTAACACTTTTTGGCAAGCGCATCTTGCCAAAAACAAAAAAACGTACCTCGGTCGAGGGCTTTATAAACCCTCGACCGAGGTTTTATAAAGCCCTCGACCGAGGTGTTTTCAGCCCTCGGTCGAGGTATTTATTAACCCTCGGTCGAGGTATTAAAACCTCGACCGAGGGTTAATAAATACCTCGACCGAGGTATGTACCTCGGTCGAGGTACATAGCTCGACCGAGGTCCATACCTCGGTCGAGGTATCTTTTTTTTTTAAATTATAAAATGGGGCCGCGGAGGCCCCATTTGTCATTTTCAATCGCTCGACCGAGGGACAGAGAACTCGACCGAGGTACAGCGACCATCGTGCCAAAGCAACCCATCCTCGTCACAATGTCAGAGCAAAGAGGTAACCATTTAAATTGTTTTTCAATTTAAATGGAATTTAAATTTTTTTTTTATAAATTTATAAAATTTGATAAATGTATATTTTTATAATTTTGTTTTCAAATTTAATAAATGTATGTTTTTATAGTTTTGTTTTCAAATTTAGTAAATTTATATTTTTATAATTTTCATGTTTAAAATGTGTACCGGCAAGCAGAAATGCTGCCGGATTTTTGAAAATTTGTAGTTAAATTGAATTTTTTTATTAATTTGTTATATATATATATATATATATAAATTATGTCAACCGGCAGGGTTTATGCTACCGGTTTATTTTTGAAATGTGTCTCGGGCAAGCCGAAATGCTGCCCGATTTTTTTCAATCCTCCGTGAATTCATGGAGGATTGAAAAAAATCCATAAAAAAACAACTAAACAAACCTATATAAACCATAGAGACAATTAATCAACTGTAGGCCCGAGACAAATAATAAATTTTTTATAAAAATTTATTTGAAATTGGTTTTTAAGAGCATGTGCATGATACGTGATACATGATTCATAGAGGAACGGGTCTTAGGGCCTTTGTCTCTAGCATTTGGTCATAAAGCATGGCCTAGACCACAAGGCCTACCCTTTGTATAGACGATGTCAAACTCGGATTTATATCCTTATTGGACGTATTGAGCAATAGGTGTGGTTCTCTATGTTGTAGACATGATCACCGAAGGAAATAGTTGCCTTTGGCCCTACATGAAGGTTGTAAGAATCAAATGATCATCAATTTTTTTTAAACAACTACACACATGACCTCTTAATGGTAAGGCTAGTTAATTTTTAGGACATTGTGCATGAGACATGAGTCCTAGAGGAATAGGTGTTACAACTTATGACCAACGCCTTTGTTATATCATAATTGGATGTTCTAAGCATCAAGCATGGTTCTTTAGGCTATAGACCTGATCACAGGAGGAAAGAATTTCTTTAATCCCTACAAGAGGTTTGTAAACATATCATTGATAGTAAAAATTCCTCAAACCATCACGCATGACCTCTTAATGGCATTCTAGTTAGTGACTAAAATTAATTTTGATGCTATCACGCCCTTGCATGGACCATTATCCTCCAAACTCTTACGATCTAAGTCCTCCACTCTTGGATCTTGGATCTAAGTCATCATCATCGCCATCAACATCACGAACATCATCATCATCATCACCTTCATCATCATCATCATCACCACCACCATCCTCATTCTTCTTATCATCACCATCGTTATCATCATCACCTTCATCATCATCATCATCATCATCATCACCATTGCCATCATTTCCATCATCATCATCATCATCCTCATCATCAACATCATGAACATCATTATCATCCTCATCCTCATCATCACCATCACCATCATGAACATCATCATCATCATCCTCATCATCATCATCACCTTCATCAACATCATGAACATCATCATCACCATCGTCGTCATCATCATCATGAACATCATCATCATCACCATCCTCTTTCTCATCATCATCACCTTCCTCATCGTCAACATCACCATCATCATCGTCATCAACATCGCCATGATCATCATTATCATCTTCATCATGTTCATCTTCATCACCATCATCACCTTCATCATCACCATCGTCATCATCATCATCACCATTGCCATCATTGCCATCATCATCAACATTATCACCGTCGTCGTCATTGTCATCATCATCACCATCATCGTCACCTTCATCATCCTTATCATAATCATCACCATCAACATCATCAACATCATCATCCTCATCCGCATCCTCATCCTCACCATCACCATCACCATCAACATTATCTTCATCATCTTCATCATCATCATCTCCATCGTCATAATCAGCATCATCATCACCATTACCAACATTGCCATCATCATCATCAACATCATCAACATCCTCATCATCATCCTCATCATCATCACCATCAACACCGTGAACATCATCATCATCAACATCATCAAC
>LPNX011053095.1:640-60262 GCA_001517045.1 Pseudotsuga menziesii
TGAAAATTCTCCTAATCACAATTAGAAGCCCATGCAAAATGGGGTAACTGGCACCACTTCTCTCTTTTGGAAAGATTTCTGGTAGCAAAATTTTAAATGGAATGGCATTACAGTACTTGCCAACATCAAAGCTTACTTCCCCAATTATGGATGGACCATGGTCATTTGTTGTTGGGATCAAGAGAGCAGGCCCAACCCCATTGGTGGACCTGGAAACTCCCTGCAGTCTAGTTGATTAATACCACCATGGAAGAAAAAACCACTTTCTAGAATGCCCTGTCTCGTCCGAAAATCCACCTTAAAAAAGGCTTGGATGTCGTAAGATGGACCCATGAAGGAAGTACTTTTTAGTTTGTCAAAGAAGCATATCATCTCTCTATGGGAACTCACAATAAAGAGGCCAACACAACCTGGTACCTAGTCTGGAATCACGGCATATGGCCAAAGATTGCTAGTTGCCACTTTCCTTTGGTTCTCAGCCAGAGGAGAAAAATAGCTCTTACTTGTGGCAAGTTCAGAAAACATGGGTTTGTTGGCCCCTTAATATGTCATATGTGCGCTTGTGAGGGGGAAACCATAGAGCATCTACTTGCTCACTGCTCAGTGGTCAACAACCTTTGACAGGGATAGACAAGAAGTCATTAACACTCTAGAAAACTGGCAATTGATAGTGCGATGCAATTGATCCTTTACCACTAGATTGGTTTGGAGAATAAACCACCTAAATATTTGAGTATTAAAGTCTTCAAAGAAGAACGAGGCTTCTAAATATTGTGACACCTCTAAAGCCTACTTGATTTGTGATCTTAAACATTCCACTTCCTATTAATGTTACTCATCATGTTCGTTGTTGTTTGTAACTTTGTTCGGTGTGATTTTTACTGGCATTAAGGTTATTCCAATGTTATAAAGCTGTTGACCAAGTTTCAGAACAAATTTTAGGCATGATTTGTCCCCAGTATTAAAATACTCCCAATATTAAAACACTGATATATTCAGAAACTGATTCTACTTACAATTAGTGGCTAACCACAACAAATTTTTGATGGATCTAAAAATATATGGGCTAAGATTTTTTGTTTCTTTCAGATTCACTTATAGTCTGTTTGAAACTTAACACTACATAGCCTTGTTTTCAGGGATTTAAAAATTTATGGGCCAAGATTTTTTGTTTCTCTCAAATTTACTAATACTTTCATATGTTTGAAACGTGACATTCCATAGCATACTTTTCAGGGATCTAAAATTTGATGGGCTAAGATTTTTTGTTGCTTTCAAATTTACTTCTACTTTCATATGTTTATGACTTCAACGTGATAAATCTTTGCCTGAATACAGACAAGACCCACAATCCCCAGAGGCAAATTGGTTGTCACTCTGTCCTCTGCCGCTTAGTTGTGAGAGGCATCGGTTACTCTAAACAATCACAGAAGAATAAGCTGACATGCCGCTTAGTCGTGAGAGGCATCGGTTACTCTAAACAATCATAGATGAACAATTGCTGGCATACGATGGTGTTGAAGAATGTTGTTCTCTTTCTCAAAACAGTGTCAGCAACCATAAACTAGTTGACTATACTTGTTATTACAGAGAGCCATATTTCACACCGTCGAATACAACCACAACTGAACCGATCACACATTCTCCTGTTGAAAGACAAAATTGCAAAGAGAATCAAGACTGTTGTGCGTTGACAAAGAATTTTCCTATAAAAAGAAAGAATGTTGATATTCTTGTACTAAAGAATCCTTCCATGAAAAAATATCTGTGCAAGAATGTTATGTTCTTGTATTGAAGAATCCTTCCATGACAAAAGATCTGTGCTTGAAGAGGTGAAGTGTTCTAGAATTCATTGACAGTTAACATCCTCAACCATATCAACACACATCACTTCGTTGAGATGCCACCGACCTCGATGTCCTTGGAGTCTCTGTCGATAGATGTCGTCGACCTCGATGTATATCAAAAAAGAGTTGTGATTTCATTAGAACGATTGTCAACTGCTGACAGGAAAGGATGCCTTAAATTTTATGACCGTCTCCAAAATTTTACATTTGTATTTTTTTTTAAAAACCAGTTCTATCCGTCGGATAAGCGACGGCTTTACATGTCGGATAACCGACGGCTATGGCCTGCTAGTGTCGGATCAGCGACGGATTACATTTGTATTTTTTTTTTTAAAACAGTTGTCTCCGTCGGATAAGCGACGGGTATGGCCTGCTGCTGTCGGATAAGCGACGGCTTTAAATGTCGGTTTAGCGACGGAAATGGCCTGCAGCTGTCGGTTAAGCGACGGTTTTCGTTGTCCTGTAAGTGTCGGATACCCGACGGTGTACAATTAACCGACGGTAACCTAGGTGTCGCTTAACCGACGGATTAAAGCGATGTCGGATAACCGACGGTAAGTTTCCAATGCTTAAAAAAATATCAAAGTGTCGTACATGCGACAGGGAAGTGTCGGAAATCCGACACTAAGGCCGTCGGATTTTTGGTCGAAATGTAGTCGTGAGTGAATCCTAATTATACTAGTCACTCAAGTGATTTTGATACAGATTTACTAATTGGATGAACCGCATCCAAGTGCAAAGCATACACACCAGATTCTTGTCAATTTTAGTGAATTTTGAGATGGATGTTCTTGTTAAAAAGAAAACCCTCCAGGAACCTCTTTCGGTCCAAGTGGACCTCAATCGGGGAATCAAGGAGGGGTTTATTTTATTATGGTTACTGAAACAAATGATGATAGAAAATGAAATATAAAAATATAAGGAAACCACAATTTTCTAATTAGACTACCATGAACCTTTCTTCACCTTTCGACTCAAAAGGAGGCTCGTGGGGTAAGTATTAAAGTTACTTTGAAACCAGTAGAAATGCAATATGGAAATGATTTCAAATCAAAGTATACTACAATGCATATTATTACTACGCTAGATTGAAAAAAGATGAACGAAAAGCAAAAAATGACACAGACGCAAACCCCCCCAGGGGGGATGGGGAATGGGCTCGAAAGAGCCTATTCAGAATTATTTTTATTACCAGTGGTTACAATATCATAAAAATTATATGACACCTCTTTATTATGATATATAATGAAACCAAGAGCTTACAAAGTGCAAAAATTAAAGATTTCAGTCAAAAAGGGAGAGCCCTGGGGGATTCAGAAGGCCCAAAAGTCACTTTCGAACAGAAGCTCCTCTTCCTTTCTGTTATACCTGCTAAAAAAAATCAATATTATTAGACTGAAATATGGCCAAAATCACTTTGAAAGTACCTTTGGGTCAGCTTACATTTAACCAAAAAAAGCTAAGTTAAAACTAGTTAAAAAAGGTAAAAAAAGGGAACCAAGGAAAGCAAGCTTTCCTTGGGATCTTGGCTTGCCTTTTAGGCAGCCAATATGATGTGCAATAATTGCTAGATTTATCTTTTATAACAGAAAACATAAATATAATGCATGCAAGCTACAAATTCTCTTTAAAATTCCATGCAAAAAGGACGATTTCCCTAAAGCTAGATCTAGAATGCTTATGAAACCTTTTAAGAACAAGATCTAGATTATGGGCTTTGAGAAGATAGATCTATGTTAAATTTACTTTAAGCTAATAGATCTAAACAATATCAAAGCTGTGAACAAAGTAACCAAGTAAAAAAATTGATTTTGAAGGAGGAAAAGGAGAAGAGAAGTGCTTGTTGTTGAAGCGGATCTGCAATGGAAACTTGTTAGTGGAATACAGAGGGGCAATGTCTTCACAAAAAAATTGGATGTATAGTGGAGTCAAAATAGATCCACAGCTTGTCCAATCCTTGCTACCTAAAAGCTAAACACACAATCCCGCACGAAACCTCATGAGATTTGAATATATATATGAAAAAGAGACAAGAATTACATGCAAATAAACTTATTAAACATGTATAATCTAGATCTTCTAACATATATGCTATGAGATATAAGAAAAAAAAATAACCTTACTTTCCCAACTATACTCCTATTGATTCAGCTAAATCATTCAAGCCAGACAGGGTTCAGATGCAAAATTTGAGAGAAAAGCCGGCAACATCAATAGCCGTAAGGCAATGCTTAATCCACACATATGAGAGCATTACACCATTTGGCCTCCAAAGATTCTTTATTTCAAAAATAAAAAAATTACAACAATATTACAATAGCAAGCCCTTCAATCCAACTCTAACTAGCTTGGAAGAGGCATCCTGTTCTTTATTCAAACAAAAAATAGAAGATCCAGCCTAGGGGGGGTGCAAATATCAAAGAGACAAATCACTGTAGCCGAAGGAGAGTCCATGAATGCCTTATCTGTGTCTAACTGAGCCAGATATGAGTCTCACTGAGTGCAATTGTCAATCAGAGAGCTGATCTGACTGACACCTCAACTTGTTGATTGAAGCATCCACCAAAACTCATCCAGATGAGCCAAAACACGTGGAGGAGAGAGGGAGGGAGAAATTACCCATAAAGGATACTGAAGATCAACTCTGGATCTGATTTGATCACCTCCTTCAATCAAGGATTTTTCAGATCTAGTCAATCTGGTTTAGATCTGGTTGATTTCAATCAAATCGGCTGAGAATCCACTGATCTATGATTCTGGATTTGCTCCATTATTCATCAATTTATTAATTAAAATAATCAATAATTGATTTTTGGGGCTTTCTGACCCAAGTGATGGAAAATCACTCAAAACTAGGAAATAGTGGGTCCATGGGTTTACATGGTGCTCTTAGCTTGAAAATGAGCACCTACATGACTGAAACTGATTATTTGGCCCACTTTTATTACAAAATCAAATTTTCCAATTAAACTATTAAAAAATAGCCTAAGTTTTGGAAAAATTAAATTTTAATAAAAAACACTGAAAAAACAAAAAAATTGAAAAATTGAAAAAACCTAGGGGGCCTGAGACATGTTCATATGACTCGACCATGATGTCTAGCATGTTTATACATTGACACATAGACTCTAATAACCTCAATAGGCCTAAATTCCAAGCCGACCACCCCAACTATTGAATTTTCATATGCTTAGCTAAGACATCAGTATTCCATTTCATTTTCATAACAAAAGCATATAAATAGGATCACTGAAATATAGACAAGCACAACCATACAAAAGGAACAAAAAGATTTATCCTGGGAAAAACCCAGCAAAAGCTTCCTCAATATAGATGCCCCCAAAAAAGATAAAAGATAAAACCAGCAAGGAGATCAAAGCCTGATCCTCCTCCTTCTCTAGCTACTTCTCTCCCTCCACTAATGCGCTACGCAAGTGAGAGTGTGTGTGTGTTCCAAATGAGGAGCACTACACCTCTATTTATATTCATCCATTCACTTGAGTTAACTCATTTGACATGTAGGCTCGAGTTACACATGTAGGCTCAAGTAACCACACTGGGGTGCTGATGACCCACCTTTACAATTAGAGGGGACTACCTCATGACTCTTATTAGATCTTTCGATTAGGAGCATCAAGGTACAATGTAATATAAGAGGTTCTCCTGGTAGGACCATTGGGGACAACAAAAAGATACATATAGAATATTCTTCGAAGTTACAATATTTCAACACTCCCCCTTAACAAGAAGGCTATTCTACAACAACATCAACAACAACAAGAGTAGAGATAGGAGACATCATCAACATCAGCAGGGTAATACATCTATAAATCATTGGAAGCTTTTCAACATCGTGTCATCTTCATATTCAATATTCAATCTTCATCATCATTAATTCTTTGACTGCTTCGATCAGCAACATCTTTAGCATTTTGATCTTTCAATTAGTAACGACATCTTCAGCACTTGGAGCTTTCAATCAGCAACATCTTCAGCACTTTGACTGTTCTATCAACAACAACAACTTCAACATTTCAACCTTTCAATCAGCAACATCTTCAGCACTTTGACTTTTCGACCAGCAACAACATCTTCAGCATTTTGTCTTTTCGATCAGCAACATCTTTAGCATTTTGACTTTTCTATTAGCAACAACATCTTCAACACTTTGACCTTTCGATCAGCAACAACATCTTCAGCACTTTGACCTCTCGATCAGCAATATCATCATTAATACTTTGACCTTTCGATCAGCAGCAACATCATCATCATCATATTCTGATCTGTTGATCATAATCATCATCACATTCTGATCTTTTGATCAGAAACATCATCATCATACTCTGATCTTTCGATCAGAAACATTATCAACATACTCTGATATTTCGATCAGAAACATCATCATCATACTTTGATCTTTCAATCAGAAACATTATCAACATAGTGTGTCATCATCATACTCTGATCTTTAGATTAATATGTCATCATCATCATACTCTGATCTTTCGATCAGTTTGTCATCATCATACTCTGATCTTTAGATTAATATGTCATCATCATCATACTCTGATCTTTCGATCAGTTTGTCATCATCATACTCTAATATTTCGATCAGTATGTCATCATACTCTGATATTTCGATCGATATGTCATCATCATCATACTCTGATCTTTCGATCAGTACATCATCATCATACTCTGATCTTTCGATCAGTATGTCATCATACACTGATCTTTCAATCAGTACGGCATCATCATCATCAGCAACAACCTGCAATCAACAACTCAAACACAAAAAAGTATTTGGATCACTTTTGGACTTAAAGTCCAGGGATGATACAATCCCACCACATTCTCAACAACCAAAGTTACCAGATTGATTATGGGAGAATTAGTCCCTATCACTTTAGGACTAAGTCCAAGGACGATGCAATCCTACCACATTCTCTAGGACCGAAGCCACAGGATTGATTACGGGAGAATCAGTCTCTATCACTTTAGGACTAAGTCCAAGGACGATGCAATCCTACCACATTCTCGAGGACCGAAGCCACCGGATTGATTACAGGAGAATTAGTCCCTATCACTTTAGGACTGTGTCCAAGGATGATGCAATCCTACCACATTCTCAAGGACCGAAGCCACAGGATTGATTACGGGAGAATCAATCCCTATCACTTTAGGACTATGTCCAAGGATGATGCAATCCTACCACATTCTCGAGGACCGAAGCCACTGGATTGATTATGGGAGAATCAGTCCCTATCACTTTAGGACGATGTCCAAGGATGATGCAATCCTACTACATTATTGAGGACCAAGGTCACTAGATCTATTATGGACAGATGTCCCGGGATGATACAATCCCTCTTCATTCTCGAAGACTGAGGCCTCTGGATCACTTTAGGGCAAATTCCCAAGGATGATACAATCCCATCACGTTCTCAAGGACCGAGGTCACCGAATCCATTATGGACAGATGTCCCAGGATGATACAATCCCTCTTCATTCTCGAAGATCGAGGTCTCCAGGTCACTTTAGGGAAAGTTCCCAGGGATGATACAATCCCACTTCATTCTCAAAGACCGATGTCTCCGGATCACTTTAGGGCAAGTGCCCAGGGATGATACAATCCCACCACATTCTCGAGGACCAAGGTCACTAGATCTATTATGGACAGATGTCCCAGGATGATACAATCCCTCTTCATTCTCAAGGACTGAGGTCTTCGGATCACTTTAGGGCAGGTTCCCAAGGATGATACAATCCCACTGCAACATCACTACTCCCCCTTTCGAGGAAGGTCTTTCCAAACAAAACCAAGCTTGTCTTGAAAGTGTTCAAACTTTACTTGAGACAGAGGCTTCGTCAGCACATCATCATCTAAACCATCATCATCTACATCTTCAGTATGTCAATACTGAACTATCACCATTTGTATCTCCAGTATGTGAATACTAAAAGCATCATCATCTATATCTTCAGTATAGAAATACTAAAAGCATCATCATCTCTATATTCAGTACAGAAATACAGAATCACCATCATCTGCATCTACAGTATGTAAATACTGAAACATCATCTATATATTTAGTATAGGAATACTGAAACATCATCATCTGCATCTTATCTTGTATGTAGAAATACCATATTTCTATGTGTTACAACGGAGCATAGGTTTCTCTGTCATCACAACTCTGGTTATCACATAGAATCATTGTAGTATCCATCTTCAGGTCAAAGAGACCTAATATCAGCTTCCGAAGCCATATGGCTTCACAACTTAGCAGAGCAATCTGTTATGTATTCTGCTTCAGCCGTGTTAAGAGAAACACTGGACTATTTCCTGCTAAACCATGAACTCATAATAGACCCAAAAGAATCTACCTGATGTGCTTTTCCTGTCTGAGATACTTCCAGGTCAATCTGCATCTGTATAGCCATACAATATGTAGTCATGGTTTCCATTAAGTATAGACCAAAGTCTATAGTCCCTTTCAGATATCTCATCACATGTTTTGCAGCTACTAGGTGAACCCGTCTTGGTTGAACAAGATATTGACTTAAGGTGTTCACAGCAAAACAAATGTCTGGTCCGGTATTTGTTAAGTACATCAATGACCCAATGATCTATCTGTAATGAGTCGCATCCACTAACTCTGATGAGTCATCAGCTAATAGCTTCAGGTTGGAGTCCATGGGTGTGGCCATGGTTTTGCATTCCAACATATTGAATCTCTTCAATATCTCTATCGCATACTTTCCTTGGTTGAGAAATATTCCTTCTGAACTTTGCCATACTTCCAGACCTAGGAAATAATGCATTAACCCAAGGTCTTTCATCTCAAATTCCTTTTCTAGTTTCTTCTTTCTTTCCATGATATGTTTCTCATTTCATGTCAAGAATAAGTCATCCACACATAATAACAGGATGACAGGTTCATCTTCTACAACCTTGTAGTAAAGGTTAGGATCGAATTTACTCTTGGCAAAGCCCATGCTCATTAGGAGACTATCTATTCTTCCATACCAAGCTCTGGGAGCTTGCTTCAGGCCATAGAGGGCCTTCTTCAACTTGCATATGTGAGTCCATCTGTCTTCAACTTCAAATCCTTATGACTATTCGATGTAAAACTCTTCCTCAATCATTCCATTAAGGAAGGCTTGTATTTACTTCATCATGGAAGAAACTAACATGATAGTTCTGAAGGAAGTGTACCTTACTTCCTGGAGTAAGTGTCTCTTTATAATTAATTCCCTCTTTCTGATAGAAACCTCTAGCCACAAGTCTTTTCTTACTTCTATCAACAACATATTTGATCTTCCAAATCCATTTGGAAGATACCACATTCGTTCTTTCTGGTTTGAGTACTATATCCCAAACATCATTCTAGTATTCTTTCATCATAACATCTTCCATGAGTTCATCTTGTCAGGTCATCAACATATCCTAGTATTCTGCATTCAACCTTGAAGGTTGGAACCCACTTTACTCTTGGTAAAGTCTTGATCCATCATGAAGCTATCCATCATGTTGTACCATGTCGAACTCAGATATCTTCTGTAGTCACTCCTCGTGAATGGGAGTATCATTTTCCCTCTTCATTCTGTACAGGTGGTTCTATGCTTGATATATACTGGTCAATAGAGTATGTCATGTCATAGTCTATTCTTTCTGAGGCAAATCACGAACCTTGCTTTGTACACTTGTTCTTGTAGATCCATATGGAAGATACTACGTACTTCCCTTTATGTCTCGAAATCATATCGTATACATTATTCCCCATGATCAACTGTTATTCTTTGATCATAGCTTCTTTCATAGAATTATTTTCTTCATATTGAGTTATCTCTCGTACCCATGGTGGTATTCATCCTTCGAGGTGGATCTACCGCTCTCTAAATCTTTTTCTTCTGTCATGGTGTCTCTGACCCTGGGAGCTTCAGATTTTATTGGAGTGAATCTTGAATTGTCATCACTTGTTCTTCGGAACAAGTCTCATCCTTCTTGTAGGAGGTTGTATAGGACCTTTCCTACAATTCAAATGCACCAGTTGCATGGTTAGAACTATTTCATAAAACATATGCATAACGACAAATTCTTATGCATCATGCAATTGTTTAGCCAATACAACATTCATCCATGTCTCATAGAAACTTTCTAGATGCCTTCCATCTCTATCATGAAATTATTGAGATTGTGCACTAATCCAATATGTCAGCAAGGAGGCTTCATTCTAAATAAGTAGAAATGGAGAGTTGTATAGCACTATGAGCTACTTACCCATCACATGCAAATTAGTAGTATACAGTCATTAATGCAAACAATCTATCATGCATAACACATCAATTGAATATAATCAAATGTATAACAAAACAATATCATGAAATGACAATTGAATACTTATCTTTTATTTGTTTCATGGGTAGACTCCATCTTGATCATTCTACTTTATCATCTTCTCCATTCATGAAATCATCATTTCTTATCCAAATGATAAGATGAATAAGAGGTTCTTCAAGAATTGAGTTCTTCATATTCCTCATCGCATGAGGGATCTTTTTTGAATGGCGAGAGCTTGATCTTCAATTGCTCCCATCTTCTTCTTCTCTTCTTATGATTCGAGCTGAAAGTAATCACTTCCTTCTGGCATACATTCTTCGCATGAATGAATCCCACGATCTTGGGAGGTCATTCAAGGTGGCTATCACCACTTCTACATTCTTCACTTTTTCTTTTACCTCTTCAATTTGTTTCTTAAGGTCATATTTCAGTGTATGTTCTTTCCTTCAATTAGCTTGGTCAAGGAATCAAACATCTCTTTCGGTGTCTTTAGGGAAGACACTTGTGGTACAAGTCGATCCATGACTGAATCAACAATGATCTTCTTTTCCTTGACCAAGTTCTTATGGTGTAAGGCTTTGAGCCTTATCTCTAGAACTGGAACCTCTCTACTCATGTAGGTGTCCAATTAATTTTATTTAGAGAGATAAAATACTTTCATGCTTGTAAGTTGTCAACTTCATCAATCTTATCATCAAGCTGATGTGATATATCACTTTGAAATGAGAACCTCAAATGCAAATAGCAAAAGATTAGATCTTACCGATTTGAGGTGTTTGTCCTGCTTCCGGAGCTGGCTGATCTAGGGTTGGTCAAAGAAACCATAATTTTCAAAAATTAGAATATTTTAGATATTATTGGATATAAATATAGATATGTTCAAATGGAGCTGTCCAATGTATTCCTTTTCTTAAAACAGTAGAGGGAAGCTCCCGAAACAGGAATCCCTAGTTTTCCAATTTCTTCTGCAGAAATTCCTGTCACTGTTTCTGTGATATCACCAAAATTAATGCTCCTCTGTGTCTTAAATTTATCACTGAGGTAACCTCACATGTCCCTGATCCAACACCATATGTTTCATCAAAATTTGTTTCACCAATTGGGATTTATGATCCTTTTCCCCAGGTGACCTGTTACAGGACTGTTCAGAACAACAAAGTTGTATAGCCTACCACGTGTCACTGTTTCATCTTCTAGTTCTGAAATTTGTACCACAGAAATTAAATTCTGTGATATTTCTAGAACATCTTCAGGAATTCCATTTGGAACATTTTATCCCAAGCTACAACAATTCTCCCCAGGTGTCCTATTTAGGGATGAATTCTGGAAGAGGATGGAACCCTAACGTGGAGGGATCATATCTACCCGAATATAGAGAATATGAGGCTGAATTTTGGATACAGTGTAAATTAGGATTTTTTATTTGGCCTTTGCAAGTTTTAGCTCCTGATCCTTCGCCAATCTCAGGATATAGCGAATGTACCAAAACTTAGCAGTTTTAGTATTTAGGGTTTTTCTAGTTCGAGGTCAAACTAGGGTTTGACTTTCCTGGGGTTTTACCCAACCAAATTTCTTGATCCAAGTCTCTAAAATTAGATTTTGATGAGGAGAAAAATCCTATTCCAGGCTCACTCAAAAATTCTTCTTTTGTAGAAAGACCTAATTTTCCGCACCAAGACTGAAAATGCTCGGAATCGAATTTTGCTTTGACATAAAGATGCGCCCTTCAATGGAGTGTCAGTCTAGCCTTCTTTTGCTGATCGATTGTCGATAGAGACCCAAAAATTAAGAATCCATAGATTCTATAGCTACACAATGTCTTCTTTCAGGGTGGCTCTAATACCATGTTGAATTTTCATATGCTTAGCTAAGACATCAGTATTTGATTTCATTTTCATAACAAAAGCATATAAACAAGATCACTGAAAGATAGACAAGCACAACCATACAAAAGGAACAGAAAGATTTATCCTGGGAAAACCCTAAAGGAAAAAACCCAGCAAAAGCTTCCTCAATATAGATTCCCCAAAAGAAGATAAAAGATAAAACCAGCAAGGATATCAAAGCTTGATCCTTCTCCTTCTCCAGCTACTTCTCTCTCTCCACTAATGCGCTACATAAGTGAGAGTGTGTGTGTGTTCCAAATGAGGAGCACTACACCTCTATTTATATTCATCCCTTCACTTGAGTTAACTCATTTGAAATGTAGGATCGAGTTAAATCATGTAGGCTCAAGTAACCACACTGGGGTGCTGATGACCCACCTTTACAATTAGAGGGGACTACCTCATGACTCTTATTAGTTCTTTCGATTAGGAGCATCGGGGTACAATGTAATACAAGAGGTTCTCTCGGTAGGACCATCGGGGACCACAAAAAGATACATATAGAATATTCTTCAAAGTTACAATATTTCAACACCAACTTTCGATGTATGGAGTGAAAAACTTAGAAATTATCAGTCATTTATTCAACAACCAATAATAACCAAGGGAAAAAACACCCTGGGCTGATCGGATTGACAAATAAAGTGTAAGAGACCGAGTCTTTTACAGACACTATCATGCTAGAACATTTATTACAATTCCCCCATGGGGTATGAACATGTGATATAGTACAACAAGCACTTCCCAGAAGTACGATTGAAGGTCTTCTGAAGTCCGAACAAGTTATCGTTGTCCTGTTCACCAGGCTCACTTGATAAAAAGCCACCAAGTACAACTTAGGTGGTAACATTCTGGCTCCAACTGTGGGATGTGTGCTCGATCTGGTCTTTAAGGAAAGGAGAGGATACGAGAACACCAGAATATCTGGTTTATATACCCTATAAAAACATCTCAACTTGACAAGAAAACCTCAGTAGCACAAGCTTTTCATAAAAACCAAATGAACCATTAAGCTGATTTATTTAATCAAAATAAAGTAACTAACCAATGAATTAAAAAAATATTGTTTTACTATAGCTAAGTACAAAAGAAAAATGCGGAAAGTAAATGCTCTTTTTTCAAGGAGCTTATTTTCCTACTCTAAGCATGATATAAAAAGGGTTAGGTGTAATCAAAAATCCAATGTAACCACCTCAGCATTTTATTAACATAAAAAAAAATTCCTTGTCTTTGGTTACCAGCCAAAGTAAGGATACTTTATTTAGAAAATGCAAACCTGCGTGATGATCCAGAAGGGGTGGGATGGATGGGAAATGATAGGCATGAATAATGTCGTCAAACTTCCTCCCAAACTGGTCAGTGCTTGTGCAGGTTGCTTCTATCCATGACTGGACAGGGTTGATATACAAATCAGAGTGATGAGGCAGATTGTCTACATCATCATACTAATCATCAAGGCTTATTGGATGATAACTCATTGTATAAGCCCCAAGTGGCTCCAAATCATTAAGAAACTCCATATGTGAAGATGATAGTTGAAACTGATATTCCACTGACTGCATGACATCTGTCTTTTCACAACACTGCTTCTCAATGTCTTCATTATTGATACATTTGATCATATAAGAGTTTTGAATGCTCCTCTTCCATACTAGGATTTTCCCAGGTCTCCAGATCCATGCTTCCCTCTATGGAATTATAGTAAATTGGACTTCCACAAATTTCTAAACAGACACTCCCCATGCAGGCTATAGCACATATAGGATTCTTAATAAGATATCCACAAAAATGCCAATAGTCATCACCATCATCTATGTTAGATGTGATGGATTCCCCATTGCTGATATCAAGTTTTCTTTGTATTCATCATTGATACTGATATATGGCTCAAACTGATCATGTGGATAAAATGCATGCTCCTTTTTCATATCAAAGTTTCCCAAGGCCACATGGTCCATGCTCTCTCCTTTAGATATGCCATAGATAGAAAAATCAACAAAACCATCAAAAGTTTCTGGTTCATTATTTTCCTCTGTATTGATGTCATAGATTGGATTTTCCATGAATGTCCAGGACTCCTCATCAATATCTTTGTCGAGGAAAATGGAGTCTTCGTCACTTGTATCTTGCTCCAAGATATACTTGTCCTCATTTTCATACTCATATTCTTCAGAGAAAAGGTCACAAGGCAGTAAACCTTCCAGACTGTCATCATTATATGGAGAACACATAGGAGTCCCATCATGTACATTATAGTTTTCATCATAAGTTTCACTATAAGATTCTGCAATGGTTTCATCCTTGGGTGTGTGCTGTTTAGCTGGTGACAAAGGGTAGGCCTGACCTACCATGTATATATGATCATGCTTACTTGAAGTTGTTTCTTGATTACTGACCTCAGGAAGTCCATGTTCCATGACTTGATTTGCAACATAACAAGTTCTTTCTTGGTGGAATTGTTCACAGGGTCTACACCATGGAATTACTTCTTCTACCATGTTCGTTGAGTCTAACTTGTTTGGAATCCTAGGCTCCTGCTGAGGAAAATTATATTGATACATCTGATTCTTCTTGGGCTGAAAGTTCCTAGGTCCATTATTCCTTTCCATTGTGATCAATCTATTATAAATGTGATTCAAGTGTGCAGAATGATTAGCCATTAGTTGGTTTTGACTAGTAACCAAGTCTTTTATCATGTATGTTACCTTTTCCATGGGATCTTTAGAGGCTCCCTTTTCTTCTGATTCAACGGATTTTCCCCTTTCTTTGTTGTATGAAGTGTTTTCCCTAGTGTAACCTAGAATGTTGAATTCGCCTAAAGACTGCATATTCTTTTCTATTTTCTTAGCCAATTCTTAAGCAATTTGTAGATTGGTCGGCTCTTTGTCTCTTAACTGGTACCTCAAATCACCAGTGAAAGCTTCGATGTAAGATATGAGTATGGAGGCATCCTTTGGCTTGATTTCGTTAGGGAGGTCCACAACCACACACCTGAACTTAGTGTTAAATTCATCCATGGTTTCATTCTCCATCTTCTTAATGTTATGAAGGGTAGCAAGCAGATGTCTTGGTTCTTTCTTTTCTCCCCATTTCTTCTTAAAACCCTCTAGGAATTCACTAAGAGTTTTATATGAATCGTCATCTAGGTCGAAGTACCATTCTTTAGCATCATCTTCTAACGATAAAGCAAAGAGATTCATTTTGACATCGTCATGGTCATGGGCAGCATCATTGCAATAATTGACCAGGTGCTTTTCAAAATTTCGAAGGTGAGACTTGCCAGTGATGGTATTATTGCCCTGAAATATGGGGAGCTTCTTGATAGCATCTTTTGGAATGGCATGGGGAGCACCTGCTATCTAAGAAAAGTCAAGGGGTTTGAACAATTCCGTCATTTCTTGAGATTAGTGAACATGACTCTCTACAAATATGTGATGGATATCTGAGAGGGATTGGTCTCCTAAATTTTCAAGGTTTCTACAAGAAGCCTACCTAGTCAATCTTTCCCTAATAAACCTTTTGGGATCAGGGAGAGGATTGAATAATTGTCGGCGGTTTCTTTGGCTAGAAATTATTGAAGGGATGTTAGACAATGGAGTCTCCAGATGAATTGAGTTTTAATTTTTACATTTTTTAAAGACTGGATCAATCAAAAGTTTTTATCTTTTTAGTTGTTTAGAAAAAAGTTAAGCTAAGTTGTACTCAGGAATAAAAATATTTATCCCTGGCAACGGTGCCAAAAAGTGTTGCTGCCTTTCATACACCTGGGTCACGTGACAAAAATCTTCAAGCCACTCGGTGTGTCCTTAGGGGAAAGTCTCGAGTCAAGGTTGTCACCTTGTTCTTGACTCCTCCGTTTAGGCTCAACTCCTAACAAAGCCAAGGGGGGTAGACCCTATTAAGTTACTAAGGCTAATTACTTAGTATGGTGATGTTAAATTAAATGAATTATTTAGGAGTTTGAAAATTAACCATAAACAACCATAGATGACAAGATGCAAAATGAGCACACAAAAGCACAATGCTGAGACACAATATATATATATAGCAAGAAAATAACCAGTGCCTTAAAATGGAGTCAAAATAAAATCAATGTACTTGCATGTGCTTGGAGTGAATGTTTTGCAATTGCCTCTTGGTACGTTTTAAGTTAATGTGAAATATGAGTTGATTAAAATTAGGTGAAGGGGTGGACTCAAGATATACCCGAGAGTACTTGGAGTATGTCCAAAATTAAACCTTCACGGCTACCCACAAGGAATATGTGGGCTAAATGGAGTCTCTGGGGCTATTTTTCATAACGCACCCATTAGGGTGTGATAGAGATCGGCGCCTCGAGGTCACTTTTCATGAGTTCCTGCTTCCTTTAAGTATTTTGCCACTGTAATGGTTTGATCTAGGTGTTGGATTTCACCTAATGGTTTGTCAATTTGGGAGAGTGAATCCTAATTATACTAGTCACTCAAGTGCTTTTGATACAGCTTGACTGATTGGACAAACCATATCCAAGTGCAGAGCATACACATCGGAGTCTTGTCAATTTTAGTAAATTTTGATATGGATGTTCTTGTTAAAAAGAAAACCCTCCAGGAACCTCTTTTGGTCCAAGTGGACCTCAATCGGGGAATCAAGGAGGGGTTGATTTTATTATGGTTACTGAAACAAATGATGATAGAAAATGAAACATAAAAAGATAAGCAAACCACAATTTTCTAATTAGACTACCACGAACCTTTCTTCACCTTTCAGCTCAAAAGGAGGCTCGTGGGGTAAGTATTAAAGTTACTTTGAAACCAATAGAAATGGAATATGGAAATTATTTTAAATCAAAGTATACTACACTGTAGATTATTACTACACTAGATTGAAAAAAGATGAACGAAAAGCAAAAAATGACACGGATGCAAATCCCCCCAAGGGGGATGGGGAATGGGCTCGAAAGAGCCTATTCAGAATTATTTTTATTACCGGTGGTTACAATATCATAAAAATAATATGATGCATCTTTATTCTTATACATAATGAAACCAAGAGCTTACAAAGTGCAAAAATTAAAGATTTCAGTCAAAAAGGCAGACCCCTGGGGGATTCAGAAGGCCCAAAAGTCACTTTCGAACATAAGCTCCTCCTCCTTTCTGTTATAATTTATAAATACCAGCAATATTATTAGACTTAAATATTCCCAAAATCACTCTAAAAGTACCTTTGGGTCAGCTTACATTTAACCAAAAAAAGCTAAGTTAAAACTAGTTAAGAAAGGTTAAAAAAGGGAACCAAGGAAAGCAAGCTTTACTTGGGATCTTGGATTTCCTTTTAGGCATTAAATATGATGTGCAATGAGTGCTAGATTTATATTTTATAACAGAAAACAAAAATCTAATGCATGCAAGCTACAAATTCTCTTTAAAATTCCATGCAAAAAGGACGATTTCCCTAAAGCTAGATCTAGAATGCTTATGAAACCTTTTAAGAAAAAGATCTAGATTATGGGATTTAAGAAGATATATCTATGTTAAATTTACTTTAATATAATATATCTAGACAATATCAAAGCTATGAAAAAAGTAACTAGGTAAAAAAATTGATTTTGAAGGAGGAAAAGGAGAAGAGAAGTGCTTGTTGCTGAAGCAGATCTGCAATGGTAACTTGTTAGTGGAATATAGAGGGGAAATGTCTTCACAAATATTTTGGATGTACAGTGGAGTCAAACTAGATCCACAGCTTATCCAATCCTTGCTACCTAAAATCTAAACACACAATCCTGCACGAAACGTCATGAGATCTGGGTATATATATGAAAAAGAGACAAGAATAACATGCAAATAAACTTATTAAACATGTATAATATAGATCTTATAACATATATGCTATAATATATAAGAAAAATAAGTAACCTTACTTGCCCAACTATACTCCTAAAGGAAACTTCACGTATCTTGTTCTGCCAATTTTCCAGGGCATCACCTATATCATATGTGCAAGAACTTGCACTCCGCCAGCTCAGTTTTCCTTCAGCTGTTGGATTTATATAATATTCCTTTGATGCCATGATATTATATAACTAATACAGGTAAATGCCTTGAACTTTTCTATTCACTAGCTCAACATGTCTCTTCCCTTCCAGTGGATCAATTGGCGCAACCACCCTTAGTTCAGAATCTTCAAATTATAAGATTATTTTCTTAAAATTTATAATGGTTTGGTTGTCTATTTCCCAATCAATTCCCAACAGTTTAGGATATGGATTTGTGTCATCGATAATGTCAATTAATTTGAAGTCGGCATATGTTCTTAATCCTTCGACTTCTATAGGAACTTCAGTTAGTCTACCAATTGTAGAACCTTCGACTGGTTCGTAAGTCTTAGTTTAATGGGAGACCAATCCAGTCACGGTTTATTCATGCTCTCCCATGTTAGTCTTTTCATATGTTAACATCCAAGCCCAAATATAATATGATATAATCCATATCATATTCTCCTATCTGTGCATTCATTCACAGTTCTCAACCTGTCTTCAATCTCTTCCCGATATGGCTAACACTTTTTTTAGGTCGCATGTCATCTAGATTTTCATCTATTAGTGCTATCATTTCTACGACAACATCTTTATCATTAATTAGTGATAAACAATTTTTGAAAAATTATTTAAACTTTTCTACCTCCAATTTCAACTTCCATCTTGAATACTCATGTTTAAGCCTATTGTCACTTCCAACTGCTTCCTCTTCAAAGATTTGCACATGGTATCCTATTTAAGGTCTTTCAAGAAGCTACTCTATTACTTATATGATTTGTAAACAATAGATATATTTCCTTCTTATTTCATCAACACAAATACTCTATAGAAACCAAATTGAATGGTTTTTGTTGCTTTTTCTTTCCTAGAATGAAGGTTATGTTTCCTTCTTTTGTTCAAGACTGAACTGAGTTATTTTCATTACCAATTAAAGGTGTTTCCACACAATATTCTACCTCTGTAAACAAAGTCCATACTCTATTATTTGAATGAGCATTCAAACCCTTAAACTGATGATGAATATGGTTATACAAATCTTGTATCGAGGACTTTTATTCCAATTGCTAATAAAAACAATTACACCTCTATTTTTTAAGGTTCCAAACCTAACAGCTATTCAATAACAATTAGGTTAATATAATTGAGTATCTCTATCTCTATAGTTTCAAACTGAACACTACGATCTATATTTGGTTGCCCATCTTAAGGGAATTCAAAATTCCCATTATTTAGAATATAATTGTGTATTGAGTGTTTGAATTTTAAACATGAATTGGGCAGAGGGTGAGATGTAGCATATGTTACACATTGCTCAAATTGTATTAAACTATCATTGTAAGGAATCAATAACACATGGGCTGGAGAGTACAAAGTTGTGGTAGTTAGAAATATGATTAACTATTGTGGTAGTGATCAAACCAAGGAAAGAGTGTTATAACATGTTGTTTGTTGTAGCCAATCATCTTACACAACATTCAACTTACAATACTTTGACCATTCAAATATAGGAGCAAATGCATTCTAGAAATTCAAATTAGTACATATCCATTATAGAATCATTAATGCATGATTGAGATCATTGTATTGGTATGCATTCTACAACCAGCATTTAAATCAATAAATAATACTTCTATAAAACATGAATAGTACATTGAGCAAGAAATGAGTGTTGTACCAACAAACAAAACATTGGGGATAAACATTATGGTTGATACACACTAATCCAATCTTTTATGTGTTTAATGTTGTAGTCAAAACAATATGAAGAGGGAATGCTGATACATTCAATATTTATGCCATCAAACTAATTCTTGTGGTTTACACAATTCCCGAATAAGATTCAAACCAGAGGAGAGAAGCATGTAAAAATTCAATCATACAACAATCTAAGGACACCATATACACCATATTACCCTGGAACCCTAAATGGGAAAGTCAACATTCAATGGGGAATTTATCAAGCTTGCGAAATTGTTACAAATATTAGGTATGTATTTTTATCAAAGGATTTAATGCATTCTTACTCATTGGAAAATTTGTAGATGGTTTTGAATCAAAGACAACCTCTGATCTTTGAGTAGACTTCTTCTGAGTCCTTATTTTTTGTACCTTCCTTTTTTCTTCATCTCCTCTCAAGTGCTTAGTATAAGCTAGAACATGTTTGACTTATATTTTGTTGTGTTACATATCATTGAATGATATTAAAAAATACCATGTTTATTTAAAATGACTATTCACACTGATCTTATGTACAATGCATATGCTAATTTGGTTAACCTTATGTTGATAGCATTGCAACTTTGTTTATGAACGTTTTTTATTTTAATATACTAATTAATACATATAGAAGAATTCGTTTTCATTTTTTTGTCTATATATCATTTCCATTTTTGTAACATCTCTAGGATTTTTCTACTTACCATACTTTTCTTAATAAAAATTTCTCTTTATCATCTTTAATATTGTTTCTAACATTATTTTCTTAGTAATACTTATTTTTCTCGATTTCATTTTCATTTCTTTTTATATATCTCATTTTCATTTCTTTACTAGGATTTTTCTACTTACCACACTTTGCTTAATAAGACTGTTCTTCTTTACCATCTTCAATATTTGCATTCTTTTCTTAGTAATACTCTTCTCCTTCTGGTTATTTTCTATAGATGAAAAAAAACATGGACTTCACCACTACCTACGAATATATTGTATATTTTTATCATTAATAATCTAAACAGTTCAAATAGAGAATTCCATAAATTTACACCATTTATTTGAAGGATTACAATGGCTTTTAAACTATAATCATAGAACTCATGTGAAAGTGAAATAGGTATTGAAAGACCATAAATTACACATGGAACAAACCAAAAATATTTTGTTGTTATTGGAATATGTACAAAGCACTCATCTGTAATAAAATCTAATACAGTTCCACTTCACTTAGGATAGTTTAATTCCCAATGTGGAGCATTTCTTTAAACCTGAATACATCGCCATTTTTATTGTTAAGGAATCCTTCGATATGTAATATGAACCCTTATAAAACTTGCGCTAGCTTCCTTCTTGAAGGAAATATCAAAGGGTTTAATCAAGTTATCAATCTACTAAATATGTATGCACCTTACAAAGACAAAAGAACCTTCTTGGAAAATATTGAGTCAAGTGGTCTACTTAATTTATAAAACTTGATATTGGATGGGGACCTAAATTTTATCATGCACTCATTTGAATATTGGAGAATGCAGTCCTCTATGGATTCACTTTTTTTTCTCAAGATATTTTTCATAGAAATAAGTTGGTAGATATTGTCCCTCATAAATTGAGTCCCACTTGAAAAATAGGAGATCAAGAGCTAAAGGTGTTGGAAAAGGACTAGACATGTTTTTGATGTTTAAATATTTGATTGGTAGCTATGCTAGATATAGGTCTTGGAACTCAGTTCCCAATATATAAGATCATATTCATATTTCCCTTTAGGTTGACGGAGATACCGTTTCTATAAAATCCCCATTTAAATTCAATTTAGCATGGATGAAATATGAATATTTTTGTTAGATGCTAATATCATTTTGGATAAGTATAGAGTTCCATATGGGTTGAATTCCATGTACTATTTGAATTACAAACTCAAAAAATTTAAAAAGTATATGGTTGTGTGGATTAAGGAGAAAGAAGAGAAGGATAATAAAATCCTTTGTGAAATTGAAGGCATAATCAATGACATTTTATTAAGAAACATAATAGGTAACATCACTAGTGATGAAAGGGACACTATTATTGATCTTGAACACAAGAATGATTCTCTGTTGAAAAAAATTGAAGAAGTGGCTTGGTGGTTAAAGAGTAGAGATGTGTAACTTGCTTTTGGTGATAATAATACATTTTTTTTCATAGATATGCTACTTACCGGAAAAATATAAATACTATTTGGGACATTAAATCAACTAAAGGGGTTTGGGTTAGCTCTCAGAGAGATATGGAGAAGGTTGAGGTTCAGTTTTACAGCAACCACTTCAAAGAATCGGGTTTGTCTAATATAGGTAGTCAAATGAAAGTTGTGAGTCACTATCCTTATTTTTTTACAAGGGAGGAAGGTTTGTAGATTGATAAACCTATCAAAATTGAGTAAGTAGAAAGTGTTTTGTAATGTTTTTCAAAAGATAAAAGTCTCGGTCTCGATGCTTGGCTAGTAGAACTTTTCATCACTTTTTTTTACGGGAAGGGATCTTCTTGCAGTAATTGAGATGACCAAACACCATGGGTTTATGTTAGGTGATTTAAAATCCACTTTCATTTCCCTTAATCCGAAGAAGGATATGCCTGAACACTTCTATGATTTTAGGCCCATTGATCCATGTAACTTGGTATATAAAATGGTAACAAAAATCATTGCAAATAGGATAAATCCAAAGTATTCTAGAGTGGTTTCCAAACAACAATATGGTTTTTTATCTAATAGACAAATATTAGATGTAATTGGCTTCTCCCAATAGTTCCTTTACATGGTAAATGTTAAAAAATTGAGTTGTCTCATTATGAAGGTGGACCTCACCAAATCCTATGATAAAGTAAATTAGGTCTTTCTAAGACTTATCCTCCTGCATCTTGGGCTTCTTGTTGAATTTATGAATTGGATTTTGGTTTGTGTTTATTTGGTTAACTTTGTTGTTCTTGCTAATGGATATCCTACTAGTTTTTTTTGTAGCTCCAGAGGCCTTAGATAGGGGTGCCCACTATTACCTTACTATTCTTATTTGTAATTGAAGGACTGAGTAGGATGATTAATGAGGCAAAGCTTAAAGGAAGTTTCATTTTCATTTCTTAATAAGACTTCTCTTCTTTTCCATCTTCAGTATTTGCATTATTTGCTTCGTAATACTCTTCTCCATTTCGTTATTTGATATAGATGAAAAAAAACATGGACTTTGTCACTACCTACGAATATATTGTAGATTCTTATCGTTAATAATCTAGATAGTTCAAAACAAGGAATCCCATGAACTTACACCATTTATTTGAAGGATTATGACAGTTTTTAAAATCTAATCACAACATGTGAATGAAAGTGAAATAGGTTCTTAAGGAGCATAAATTACACATGGAAGAACCCAAAACGTTTTTATTGTTATTAGA
The DNA here is from genome assembly GCA_001517045.1 of Pseudotsuga menziesii. Classification (NCBI taxonomy): domain Eukaryota; kingdom Viridiplantae; phylum Streptophyta; class Pinopsida; order Pinales; family Pinaceae; genus Pseudotsuga; species Pseudotsuga menziesii. Next base: position 23,867 of record LPNX011053095.1, read on the forward strand.
ATATGTACAAAGCACCCGTCTGCAATACAATCTAATATAGTTGCACTCCATTTTGGATTATTTAATCCCAATGTGGAGCATTTCTCTAAACCTGAATACATTGCCATTTTCGATTGTTAATGAAAAGAATTCTTCTTGCTGCATATTTGTAATTAAAAAGAGACACCGAAATTTGGCAATGTGTTTATTGGGAATTTTTCATATAAGCAAAAACAAAAGTACGAGAATATATAGAACAAAAAGAAGAAATAGAATGAAATGAAAGTGATGGTGGGAACTGGGAAGAAAAGAAATCAGCAAGGAGGAAGGTCAGAGGGGGGAGGTGGGAGAGATTGAAGGGGGCCTTTTCCGTGCTTGACAACCCACGCCATTTTCAGTCCCCACGATGTGTGAACTTCCAAATGACAGTGCATGAACCACACACCTGCATCATTATAATTCTTATAATTATATTAATGTCATGGATCATACTGAATTAATGCAATGCAATGTTGAATGTTAAATGAGATTGATCTATATAGTACTTGGATTGTCAGTGTGGAATCTGATAGCTGCCCAACCTCCTTTGGGGACTCCAATAGTGTTTCTCTCCACAGGATCAATGATATTAAAGTTTGGTGCATCTCTTGATTCATTGTAGTTTCCAACACCTTGGTTGACCACGAAGAAATTGAAACCATGGAGATGGACAGGATGGTTGTCAGTGCTGAAATTGCTGGTGTCTTAAAGAACCAATTGAATGATTAAGTTGAAGGGAAGTACTTTCACTCTTCTCCCATTTATAGCCACTGTATTATTGGGTGGAGTGCCTATATAATTGAATGGGAATGGAGGATTTTTTGGAAAATTGGTCTTACAAATTCCTTTCATCTTCTTGAAATAGTGGGATTGAAGAAGAGCATTGCTTGGGAGAACAAAAGAAATGTTGTTGATAGAGGCAGTGAATATGGTCCCATTGTGTGCTTGGCACGTGGCATTACCCATTCCCTTTAGACAAGGATTTAGACCTAGACTATTTGTGAAAAAGATATTTTTGTCTACCATGAGAGGAACCAATGTCGGGAATTGTGAGTTAGCCAAGATTCCAAGTTTTGGACTAAATTTGGCTTCAAAGGATGTGTCATTGAGAGCTGGGATTTTTGGCATCATAATGGTAGAAGAGTTATTAGAGTTGGGAAAATTATAAGGCACAATCCCTGCAAGAGTGGATTTATCAAATTTTCCACCACTCGTAGCAAATGGGAGAGCTACTATGTAAAACTGTTTAACTCCACCATTGTTAACAGTAGCATCGGTAGTGATTAACACATTGGTGGTCTGGCCTAGTGTTATAAAAAGAGTTTCTGTCTAGAAAGGCTTCACATAACTAGATCCCCCTCAACCACAATCAAACTGTGATTTGCAATGGCAAGGAAGAGCTCATCATTGAGTGCAGCATTGATGATACGAAGAAGATATGTCTTCCCAGAATCCACATTCAGAAGGAATGTATCTGCATGGCATGCTCAGTTAGTGAACGAGTGTTATCTCTGGTTTCTACCCAACACATAAAATAAATAAATTTGATGAAAATAGATTTAAATATCAATACCATTAGAGCAGTTATAAATAGGTCTAGGAAATATGTTTATAGTGTAGGCATTCAACACATTTGGACTGCCTCTTGTTTGGAGAACCTGATTGATAAACTTCTTGGTATCTGCATTCCACCATTCTCCTGCAAGGTGAAAGTGAAGGTGATATTAAAGTCCATCTTGCCATAGTTACAAGGTCTATATCATCCATAAAAAAGTGAGTAAAAGGATTCAGGATACAAACCCTTACCCAGAATAATGGGGACATCTTTGTGTGGCTTCCAAAATGGGTAGGGAACATGGGGGTTAGGATATCTAATGATGGATCTGTAGACACTAACTCTCAACCAAGAAATGTGTGCATGCCACCATAGAGTTCCTCTCTGTCCCGTGATGGTGAAGTTATAAACGTAACTCATTCCATTTTGAAGTGGACATTGGGTGACATAACCAGGACCATCTGCCCATCCAGTTCTCAGCTATCGAATCACATGCCTACATGCAAAACAATACAATACAATGCAATACATGATCTCTGCAACTATTTAGTATTACCAGTGAATAGAATTAATACTAGTATTACCAGTGAATAGTGACGTTGTCTTTGACATGGTTTACAAGTTTTATAAGGACTTGGTCTCCCTCGCGAGCAATAATTATAGGCCCTGGATACTTTCCATTCACTGTAATCAAATATTTTGTGTGGAAAAGGCGTGTCACATTTTTTAGCTTCACCTACAATGCAATGCATTTTTTAGCTTCACCTCCCTTAGTGATTTCCTTAACAACATATGGTCCTAACCAATGTGTTTGCAATTTCCCTAGATGCTTGAAAAATTTACTATCATACATATGAACAAGACCTCCAACTTCAAAATTCTTGATCTTAATGTGTCTATCATGCCATACCTTTTTCCTTTGGTTTTCTATGTTCTAGTGAAATCTTGCAACAAATCGCTCTTCCTCCAAATGAATTATTTGAAGAAATCTCTCTTTTACAACATCAACATCTTTCGTTTCTGTGATCGCTGCAACTCTCAAAATTGGTACAATATATTCCATAGGAATGACAGTGTCTTATCCATATACCGACCTGAATGGTGTTTTACCTATCAATATTTTGCATGTTGTGCAATATGCCCATAGCACTGCAGGGATGCTTTGATACCAATAATCTCTTCGTTCATTGCAGAACTTTATTAATGCATTTTCCAGGATCTTGTAAAATGCTTTAACAACTCCATTTTCTTGTGGGTGATATGGAGTTGTTCGTCTATGATGTATCTATAATTCATCAGTTAATTCTTTAATCAATTGATTAACAAAATGCATACCTTGATCACTAATCAATATATTCGGGAAACTTAACCATGTCACAACAATTTCAAATAAGAACTTCGCAGTTGTTGCAACAGTACAATCCTTTACTGGCACAGCTTTTTCCCATCTAGGAAGATAATCGGTCGCACTGATAATATACCTTGCTCCTATGTGTTTCCTTGCTGGACTAATAGGTCCCATACTGTCAACATCGAATTTATCAAATGAATGTAATGTTATTTGTGGTACTAATGGCATTTCATCTCATCATGATGACTTCCCAGTTCTTTGACAGATATCACAACTGCGACAATAATCCTGAGAGTTTGCATGCAAAGTAGGCCACCATAAACCTGCCTGTAATATCTTGCACATGGTCACTTTTCCTGCATAGTGTCCTCCTGCAACACTAGCATGTGCTTCACTTAATATAATCGATTGCTCATGTTCTAAGACACAATGTTGAAGTATTTCATCAGGACACATTTTATGCAGGTGTCCAACAATCAGCTGGAAATCTATAGCTCGTACTACCAACTATTTCTTTTGTGCAATAGTAAACTTAGTTGGTGCACAACCTGTACTAAGAAACTATATGATATATTTATATTGATCATCATAGAAGGTTATCACACATAGTTTCACATCAGGAATATTATCTTCCAAAATTGTGGGTTCTTCTCCACTTTCAATCCTTGATAAGTGGTCTGGTCCTAAATTCAACCGACCGGGTTTAACAATTATCTCGAAATTAAATTCCTGGAAAAGGAGAAGCCACCGATAAATCCCCCCACCCCCCCCCAACAATGGTTTATTGGAAAAATATTTCAACGTAGAATGGTCAATGTACATATTGAAAATTCCACCTAATAAGTAATATCTAAATTTTTGTAGCGCATATACCATCGCAATCCCTTCCCTCTCTGTTGTGGTGTAATTTTTCTCTAGAGTCAATAAATTTCTACTAGAAAAATAAATGGGGTGATCAATCACTCCTTCCTTTGGCTACATTAGTACCACACCGAGTGCGATAGACAAGGTATCTACATGAACATGAAATTCTTTTTTCCAGTTTGGAAATACAAGTATTGGTGCAGTAGCCATCTTGATTTTTAACTTGTCCAGACTCTCTTGAAATTCGTCTATCAACTAAAATTTAGTGTCTTTTTCAGTATTCTTTCCATTGGGACAGTCACCTCCTCATATCCCTTGATAAACTTTCTGTAGTATCCCATATGTCCTAATGTTCCTCTTAATTGCTTAACCATGGTAGGTGGTGGTAAGTCAAGGATGATGGAAATTTTGGCTAGATCGACCTAAATTCCATCACGACAGACCACATGGCCTAACAGAGCTCCAAAAGTTGCACAAAAAATACACCTTCATAAATTTAGGGAAATTTGATAGTGGAGACATCATTCCAACATCATTCTAATACTTTCTATGTGATCTTTTACAAGACCAAATACTGTCCAGTCGTCAAAGTATACTTCAAGAAATTTGTGTATAAAATCTTTAAATTCAACAACCACAATTCTTGAGTCCAAAGGGAATTACTGTGTATTGGTAGCATCCCCACTCTGTTGCAAAGGTAGTCTTGTATTGGTCCTCCTATTCAATTCTTATCTGATACTAGCCCAAGAATCCATCAGTGAATGAATACATTTCTTGTCCTCTGACATTCTCCAGTACTTCATCTATGAATGGAGTCAGAAATGGATAATGCAAGGATGCAACATTAAAATTCCTCATGTCAACACAAATTCTCACTTCCATTGAAGTTTTATTGTCTTGGAATACAATTGGATTGATCCATTATGATTCTTCGATGGGTTCTATCACACCTGCTTCCATAGTCTAGTTCAACCTTAATTTTTTTTTTGTAACATGGGTTTAATCTGTATGACCATTGTTTGATAGGTTTTGCATCAGGCCTCAAGGGTGTTTTTATTTCTCCAAGGCCCCCGATTATGCCTTTCATTTCAGAAAATTTTGTGGGGAAAAATCCTGAAACTCATGTAGTAAGTCAGTGATATTTCCCACGGTTTCATCGTCCTAGTAATATGCAATATTAGAAAATTTTGGGTTTTCAGAAGACCCAATATTTACTTTCTTGATCTTGAGTGGACTTATAAATTGGTCACTAGACATAGTAGCTCCTTCACTTCACGCATACCCTCTGACTTAGGTATGTTTATCTCAAACAGATCATCATCATTCAGTTATCATGTGATATTGTAACATTCCATTCAGTTGTGTATTGTCATGGTGCATTGATGGACATTCGTGGCTGCAACTGGGATTTCCTCGAATATATTTTCCTTCATTATTTGTAGCACAACATAAACTGTCAGATGTTTACTTGTGAACTCAAATGTCTGGGTGAATTTTGTAACTAAAATTTCCCATGCATCTTAACTAACTCGAAATCCTCTGATGAAAGCATGAACCACATTGCCACTACTGCTAATTTCCAAAACACTAGACTCTATACTATGCTCCTCGTCATGGAAAACCCTCAGTAAAAGATATCAGTGGGAAAAAACCTTCAATGGTGGGAAAAAACCCTATTAATGGGCGGAAGCACTAGCCGTTGGGTGGATAGTTCACTAGACAGCCGCAACGGCAGGTGCTAAACAGACTACGGGTTCCGCGGATCATAAAATTGATCGATGTTGGAGACTCTTAATGCTAAGTATCGGAGCTTTAAACCTTAAAATTTCCACAGTGTCAGTGATGTCAATGACTATTATTGCGGTGATTGTGTATCGGCGATCGGAACCGTTAACCACTACAGCATCGGCGAGGAAAAAACTAAACGTCGGGCATATAGTCTGATCGATAGCCGCAACGACAGACTCACAAACCACTACGGTTTTGTGACAAAATACAACCCATCAGTGATCGGGAGTTCTAACTGTTAAAGTTTGAAACTCCAAACCTCAACGTTTCCGCAATGTCGGCAATGCAAAAGACAAACCCTCCGATCAATCTCAAAAATCATTCTGATACCGATAAAACACATGATCGCCGACAGTCAAAACAATCAGTTTGAGAAAAATAAAACAAAAAGGAGATAAAGCATTGATTGGCGAGAAACAAGACTAATAATCAGGACGTTCATGGTTTTCCTTTTGAAACGTCGGCAACATAGAGGACTAATGCCCTAATTTCTTCATCAATGGACTTCCAACAGCGATAAACGAAATCATCGAAAAACGTTAAGTGTTCAAATAAAACGAAAGGCTCTTCGGCTGGGCGACAGAGATATTAGTTCATTCAACCTCCGACACAGCGGAAACAAAAATTCATCTCATCATCTGACCTCCAACAACGATAAAAAAAATCATCAAAAATCAGACCTTAAGCTTCGAGCAATTAAACAAACTCCACAGTCTTTATGCATTGGCTAGACAATGGTAGTGCTAGATTATTCAAATCTCAAAACAATTGGCCTTACTTCTAACTTAAAAAGATCAAAATTTATAGTAGATGAAAGATAGGTTTTAGGAAACCAAACAATCCCAGGTAAGGTAAAATCAAAAGGAGGGTCCAAAATTTTAAAAATTTGGGAAAACAGGTTGCAGCTGCAACAATTGGCAACTACCTGGTGAACATAGATCTCTGGACAATATCTTCCTTGATCAACAGACTGTTTTGACAATAAATACCAACATGCTGAATTATTTTAGATGTCTGGATTTTCCAAATGGCAGATGTATGTACTTTTAATCATTGATGATAGTCCAATTTAGGGAAAATGGAAACCAAGATTTCAAAGTTTAGATAACTCTTTTGAGGCTAGGGATATGAATTTCATTTTTTACCTCTGCCTTCAAGTAGCTCTCAGCTTGGACACCACATGATTGTAACATATGGTAAACATAAATATTTGTTTGTTCCTCATTCCCATGCCATTTTGCAGTTTTGTGCTTTTGGACTTTTGTCCTTTCTTTTGAGTCCTCCTTTTTTTCCTTCTTTTTGAAATTTTTAATTCAGGCTCCTCTATCCATAGTGACCTTTCGTGTGAGAGATGTATTTAATTTTCAGCTCACAGAGGGAGAAGAACTTTGGCAATCTTGTACTCATATGGTTTAGTACTTTGTTTTGATACATATTGCTTTCTTAGGAGATTTTGACTCTTATTTTCCTTTTGGCTCTCAATTCTTGGCATGGGATCATTTAAATATAATATATTGTTACCTTGCTTCCTCTCCATGGGTCTTTGCTGTCACCCCCTAAGACATTTTTAAATGTGAGATGGATGGAGCCTCGAAATAGTATTCCAGACCTTTTTGATTCTGAGTTATTTTACAAGGATTAGGTAGGACTTCAATGTGTTCATAGACATTTAGGAAAACTGCTAAACTAGAAGAAGATAAATCAACAGTACATAGTCTTATAATCAAGGATTTTAGTTAATCCAGAATTCTGATGAACTCCATTCAACCAAAAGTTGTGCTTCTTTATTAAAATCAATTAAAATCTAACTAAAAAAAAACAAATAAATTAAATAAAAAATAAAACAAACCAATTTATTTATTTATTACAAGATAACCAAGAAATAAAAATCAAGACAAATAAAGTTTGAGAACTAAACCATTAATTTGTAAGTTCTCTTCCCAACCCTATAAATCTAGCAACTTGTGAGTTGAGGGGCTAAGACTGGCTGCAATTTCAAAAGGTCTACCCATTATCTAGTTCTACTGAACTTGAATTAAAAACTACATATGAAACTAAATCTACTATTTTACAGTCAATCTCATCAGCCTGTGAAAATTGAAGGAGATCGGGATGGGTGTCTAGGGTACTGTTGACTTCTTCAGCTTGGTAATTTCCTAGTTCCAATTCAATGAAGTAATTTCCCAACACATAATTCATTGGTTCATTTTTTCCCTCCAATAGAGTAACATTGTACTTCATTTGAGGCTCTCTTAATATTTTTATCTGATTGGGACTTCCCTTGTGAGGCAACCACAGATGTGACCAATCTAATGTGAAGTATCCATCTAGCCTTGTTAACTAGTCTCCACTCAAAAATAGTCCATAAGCATTTGGAATGTCTGCTACTACAGTATCGATGTACTGACATATCTTCTCATTTGCAGATAAGTGAATTAGAAAATCTTCCATTTCTCCTATTACTTTCACAGTTGTCCTGTCTAATTGAATAACTTTCCAAGTGGATGGGTTAGGCTGTCGATTAATTCTCTTGCAGACTGAAAGTGGCATAACATTGATTGATGCCCTTGAGTCTACTAAATAGTTTTGCACATTTCAAATAATGAGATATTTGCTGAGGTACGTTGCACATTTCAAATAATGAGATATTTGCCTTAGCCTTTTTAATGTCTTCAACAATATCATACCCCATCTCAGGTGCTTTGATATTCTTCTTGAAATTATCAACCTTGTCTTCAATAGGCTTAACAGGCATGTTAATTTTCTTAGGATCTTGACTTGAAATGGAAAATTCAGGTATTTTATCAGTTGTAGTGTTCTTCTGTATTTTCTTCATATTTTCTTGAAGTTTCTTAATCTTAGGAATTATTGACTCGTCTTCTTTTACCAAACTCTGACTTCTTGTTATCACATTGGTTTCTAATGTTTCCTCTTGTTTCAGAGAACCTTCCTCTTATGTATCAAACATTGAGACACAGTCCCATAAAACCAGAGTATCCTCCTCTTGTTTTTCTGTGGATTGATTTTCCTTTTCTTCCTCCTTATCAATTTCTGTTAATTTGGAGTCCAATAATTGATTCATTACCAGTGTCATAGAATTTGTCCATTGAGGTAAATTCTTCTTAGAATGAGGCTGTTGATGAAAGGTGCAAAAAAATATCCATGCCTACATCAGTTAAATTCATTGTTGCAGGAATGTGTGGAGGAGGTTTAGGTTGATTGTTGTCATCCCTCTTTTTATAGTAAGGTTTATATGATTTGTAAGCTTCCTTTTCTAGATCTATCACTCTGTTGGATAGTTTCTGCATCATCTTCAACATCCCTTCAAAATCCTATGACCACTCATCCTTAGGCTTAGTCAGTAATAAAGGTTTCTTACCTCCAAAAGTTTTTTCTTCCGACTGCACAAGATAATTTTCTATGCTCCCCATCTCAGCCTCTACCCTCTCAGCTTCTTCATAAGTTTCTGATAACGTAGGTTTGACTTATATCTCGGAAAGCATGGCCAATTCAAGCCCTAGAGCTGAAGTATAGTATTCAATCATAGCTTTTTCAGATGGCTTATCAGCTGCAGTAAATTTTTTTAGGTAAGTAGCAAATATTTGAGTGAAATGATGCACTTTTTCCTTCCTTTCTTTCTTTAAAGTGCATAACCCTTTCATTAAAGTTGCATGAGTTTTTTGGACTGCATATTTACTTCTAAATATTCTCTCAAATGTGTCCCAGTCTGTGATTGAATTTGTAGGAAGGGCAAAATACCATGAGGCTGATGTTCCTTTTAGGGTGTGTAGAAACAATCTACAGGCTACATCTTCATGTTCTCCTGCTCATAGTCCTTCTATAGCCAAGTAAAAAGTTTGCAAATGATCATCTACTAGAATTTTTTCACTTGGGTCAAACTTAGGCAACATTTTGTCAAAAGCTTGAGGCAAATCATGCAAGGGAGGTGTCAGGTTTAAAGGTCACCTATCTCTCCAAGCAAGTGGTGGAGGTGGTTGGTTTTCATTTACATGAGCCATGGTTCTGAGTGGAGAATGAGGTGGTGACTGAATAGGGGTTGGACAAGGTGAACAGTAAGGTGAATCTGGGTCCAACTGATTCAAAGGTTGGTCAACTTCCTGTAAGGCTGCTTCTACCAGTTCTTCAAGATCTTCTACCAACAGAGTGTCTTCTAATTTAGGGTGATCTTTCTTCTGATACTCTCTTCTAGGTAAGACAAAAATGATAGGTAATCCTCCAATCTTTTTCGCATATGCCCTAGTAATTCTTCTTAAATTATCAACCACTTCGTTATCTACAGGATACGGATACCCTTTCTCTTTTTCTTTAGGAGTGGATTTGTGAAACAAACTACTTTCAGAACTGTCACCAGTGGAGTAATTTGGAGGAAATGAGTTTCCTCGGCCAACTGTGCACTGGTGGCCCTCCTTCTAGCACCAAAAACTGCTGAGGCCTGGAAAATTGCAGGTAACAACAATTAGGGATTCTCACCAATAAACATTCCCAACTAGCCCGCTACTATTTGGTATGGGGAATCTGTTCAGTTTATGGTCCAGCTACCTTAGGTCAAGTAACAAATTTAAAGGTTTTACCAGTTACGGTTCGGTCCACCATGTATATTTTTAGTTTTTTGTGTTTAATTTATGATGTGCAAGCTCCTATCTAAAAATGCAGATTGATAGAGATAACGAGGAGTGTCACAATGTGATGCACAGGCTTTTACCTCTTGTCTTAACTCTCTCGCATCTAAATCACACACAACAAAAAATTAAATTTAACTAACTAACATATCCCTAGGGAGAAAATTTATCAGTTATCAATGCATAATGTATTTCTGTGCATGGATTAAGAAAAAATGCAAATAGTTGTTACTTATTTCAAAACACATGAACATTAATAGAAATATGAAAAACAAGATAGCTTATTCTTTATGACAACCTTGATTACTCATAGTGGAAATTTCATAGAATAAACTAGAGTGCATTCATAACATGAACAGAGATTCAATGAGTTAGAACGATCTCACAGTTAATGGACATAAGCTGAAAATGAAATAGTTCACATTCAACTGATCCACAACAAAGCATTTGAAACATTCCACCAAACTTTCTCCAGCAGAAACTTGTAATTCTTTAATGTAAAAGGAAGTAATTCTTCTTACAATATACTCTCACAAATGGCCTACGAAAGAAGTCCTCCCTACATCTAAACTCTCCTATATTTATACAAAAAAGGAAAACTTTTAGGCTGCCCCTCGATGACCTTTGGGCTTCCTCAACCTTTCAGTTCCAAAATTTTGTCTTGTAGTATGTGCTCATAATTTTTAGAATATGTTACATTTTAAATTAAAATTTAAGAGCACTTTATGAAGAGGGACCAGCTTGGTCGCTGATGAAATTTTTCCAAGCCTGGGCCTCTGCTGCTATCGATCTGCTCAGTAATCTATTGGTGTTTTTGAGATCCTATTAATATCAAACTCTCACTTTCTTCTTCTCTTTTCTTTATCTCTGCTTCTTCATTTCTCTTTCTCTTCCTTCCTTGTTGCCTCCTCTGGAGCTCTCTTTCTTTCTTCTTCCTCATTCTTCAACCAATTCTTTGCCTCTTCTGCTTTTGTCTTTAAGACATATCTTCTTAACAGAAATCACCCTGTCATAAACATAGAATGTCCGTAGACCATTTATCTCTTACCAAAATAATAAAAAACGGTATCAGTCTATTTACCTCCTCCATATGCATTCTATAAAATAAACTATACACAGTATTAATGCATGAAAAGAAAGAATGACAAGGCAAAGAAAATCTTGCAAGTTTGTGTCTGAAAATCCTCTAAGTCCACCGTCTATAATTAAAATCACAACCCCAGTAGAACATACTCCTCCTCTTAATCTAGGCTGCATCTGAACTAACTTGAAATCCTCCGATGAAAACATGAACCACATTGCCGCTACTGCTAATCTCCAAAACACTAGACTTTATGCTATGCTCCTCATCATGGAAAACCATCGGTAAAAGATATCGGTAGGAAAGAACCTTCATCGACAGTTAAAAAACCCTATCGGCAGGCGAAAGCACTAGCCGTTGGGTGGATAGCTCACTAGACAGCCACAACGGCAGGCGCCAAACAGACTACGGGTTCCGCGGATCATAAATTCGGTCGGCGNCCCCTATCGGCAGGCGAAAGCACTAGCCGTTGGGTGGATAGCTCACTAGACAGCCACAACGGCAGGCGCCAAACAGACTACGGGTTCCGCGGATCATAAATTCGGTCGGCGTCGAAGACTCTTAATGATAAGTATCGGAGATTTAAACCTTAACATCTCCACAGTGTCGGCGATGCCAATGACTATTATCGCGGTGATTGTGTATCGGCGATCAGAACCGTTAACCACTACAGCATCGATGAGGAAAAAACTAAACGTCGGACATATAGTTTGATCGACAGCCGCAACGGTGGACTCACAAACCACTACGGTTTCGCGACAAAATACAACCCGTCGGCGATCGGGATTTCTAACTGCTAAAGGTCGGAACTCCAAACCTCAACATTTCCGCAATGTCGGCAATGCAAAATACAAACCATCCGATCAATGTCAAAAATTATTTCGATACTGATAAAACACATGATTGCCAACAATCAAAACAATTAGTCTGAGAAAAATAAAACAAAAAGGAGATAAAGCGCTGATCGGCAAGAAATAGGACTAATCATTGCGACATTCATGGTTTGCCTTCTGAAACGGCAGCAACATAGAGGACTAATGCCCCGATTCGTTCATCAATAGACTTTGATAGCGATAAATGAAATCATCGAAAAATGTTAAGTGTTCAAATAAAACGAAAGGCTCTTTGGCTAGGCAACGAAAATATTAGTTCATTCAACCTCCGACATAGTGGAAACAAAAAGTCATCTCATCATCCGACCTCCAACATCGATAAAAAAAATCATAAAAAATCAAACCTTAATCTCCGAGCAATAAAACAAATTCCACAGTCTTTATGCATTGGTTAGACAACGACAGTGCTAGATTATTCAAATCTCAAAATAATTGGCCTTACTTCTGACTTCAAAAGATCAAAATTTATAGCAGATGAAAGACAGGTTTTAGGAAACCAAACAATCCTAGGCAAGATAAAATCAAAAGGAGGGTCCAAAATTTAAAAAAATTGGGAAACAAGGTTGTAGCTACAATAGGTTGATACACACTAATCCAATCTTTCATGTGTTTAATGTTGTAGTCAAAATGATATGAAGAGGGAATGTTGATACATTCAATATTTATGCCATCAAACAGATTCTTGTGGTTTACACAATGCCCAAATAAGATTCAAAACAGAGGAGAGAAGCATGTAAAAATTCAATCATACAACAATCTAAGGACACCATATACACCATATTACCTTGGAACCCTAAATGGGAAAGTCAACATTCAATGGGGAATTTATCAAGGTTACGAAATTGTTACAAATATTAGGTATCCATTTTCATTGAAGGATTTAATGCATTCTTACGCATTGGGAATTCTTACTCATTGGAAAAATTGTAGATGGTTTTGAATCAAAGACAACCTGTGATCTTTGAGTAGACTTCTTCCGAGTCCTTTTTTTTGTGCCTTCCCTTTTTCTTCATTTCCTCTCAAGTGCTTTATAAGCTAGAACATGTTTGACTTATATTTTGTTGTGTTACATATTGTTAAATGATATTAACAAATACCATGTTTATTTAAAATGACTATTCATGCTGATCTTATGTACAATGCATATGCTAATTTGGTTAACCTTATGTTGATATAATTGCAACTTTGTTTTTGAATCTTTTTTGTTTTAATATACTAATTAATACATATAGAAGAATTCATTTTCATTTGTTTGTCTATATATCATTTCCATTTTCATAACATCTCTAGGATTTTTCTACTTACCATACTTTGCTTAATAATAATTTCTCTTTATCATCTTTAATATTGTTTCTAACATTATTTTCTTAGTAATACTTCTTTTTCTCAATTTTATTTTCATTTCTTTATATATATCTCATTTTCATTTCTTTACTAGGATTTTTTTACTTACCACACTTTGCTTAATAAGACTGTTCTTCTTTAACATCTTCAATATTTGCATTCTTTGCTTGGTAATACTCTTCTCCTTGTGTTTATTTGCTATAGATGAAAAAAAACATGGACTTCACCACTACCTATGAATATATTGTATATTGTTGTCATTAATAATCTAAATGGTTCAAATAGAGAATCCCATAAACTTACACCATTTATTTGAAGGATTGCAATGGATTTTAAACTCTAATCATAGAACGCAAGTGAAATTTAAATAGGTATTGAAGGACCTTAAATTGCACATGGAAGAAACCAAAAATATTTTGTTGTTATTGGAATATGTACAAAGAACTCATCTGTAATAAAATCTAATATAGTTCCACTTCACTTTGGATAGTTTAATTCCCAATGTGGAGCATTTCTTTAAACCTAAATACATCACCATTTTTATTGTTAATGAATCCTTCGGTATGTAATATGAACCATTATAAAACTTGTGTTAGCATCCTTCTTGAAGGAAATATCAAAGGGTTTAATCAAGTTATCAGTCTACTAAATATGTATGCACCTTACAAAGACAAAATACCCTTCTGGGAAAATATTGAGTCCAGTGGTCTGCTTAATTTATAAAACTTGATATTGGATGGGGACCTAAATTTTACCATGCACTCGTTTGAATATTGGAGAATGCAGACCTCTATGGATTCACTTTGTTTTATCAAGATATTTTTCAAAGAAATAAGTTGGTAGATTGTCCCTCATAAATTGAGTCCCACTTGCACAAATAGGAGATCAAGAGTTGAAGGTGTTGGAAAAAGACTAGACAGGCTTTTGATTTCTAAATCTCTCATTGGTAGCTATGCTAGATATAGGTCTTGGAACTCAATTTCCAATATATAAGATCATATTCATATTTCCATTCAGGTTGACGGAGAGACTGTTTCTATAAAGTTCTTGTTTAAATTCAATTGAACATGGATGAAAGATGAAGATGAAGATGAAAAAATTGAAAAACTATATGGTTTTGTGGATTAAGGAGAAAGAAGAGAAGGATAATAAAATCCTTTGTGAAATTTAAGGGATAATCTTTGGCATTTTATTAAGCAACCTAATAGGTAACCTCACTAGTGAAGAAAGGGACACTATTATTGATCTTGAACACAAGAATGATTCTCTGCTGAAAATACTGAAGTGGCTTGGTGGTTAAAGAGGAGAGATGTGTAACTTGCTTTTGGTAATAATAATACATTTTTTTTCATAGATATGCTAGTTACAAGAAAAATATAAATACTATTTGGGAGATTAAATCAACTAAAGGGGTTTGGGTTAGATTTCCTTCTCACATATCTCTAGAATCTTCAATGGGGAGGTTGATCATCTTCTGAAGAAAAAATTGTTTTATGTCAAGAAGGCTCTATGTTTACAAAGGAACTGTTGGAAGGTTCTTCATATTTGAAGGAGTTGTGAGGTTTTTTTTATTAAATCTGTTGGGCAACTTGTATCTCTTTTCTTTTCCTTCTCTTTTGTGATTTTTAATGAGATGGTGTTATGTAATTATATTTGGTCTCTTGGTACTTTCCACTAGAGATTTCTGAAGGCTAAGTAGTGAAGTTATTTTCCCTCCCTGTTTTTTTTTGTAGCCCCTATGATGGTTATTTGGAAAGACTCGCTTCTTGGTGGTAGTATTTGGCTGAAGGATCAATACGATGAATAATTCTGATGTAATGACTCTCATTTTCTTTGATTGAATGAAATATCATGAAAATAGTTTTCTTCGTTTGAAAAATCATTTCCATTTCTGTTATATATCATTTCAATCTATGTGAAATCTGTAGGCCTATTCTACTTACCATATTTTTCTTAATAAGACTTCCCCGTTATCATCTTTCATACTATTTCTATCATCCTTTGCTTAGTAATACTCCTCTTCCTCAATTTCATTTTCATTTCTTAATACATATTTCATTTTCATTTCTTTACTCGAATTTTTCTACTTACCATACTTTGTCTAATAAGACTTCTCTTCTTTGCCATCTTTTAGTAATACTCTTCTCCTTTTGGTTATTTAATATAGATGAAAAAAGCATGGACTTTGTCACTACCCACGAATATATTGTAGACTTTTACCGTTAATAATTTAAACAGTTCAAACAGAGAATCCAATGAAGTTACACGATTTATTTGAAGAATTACCACAATTTTTAAACTCTAATCACAAAACGTGAATGAAAGTGAAACGGGTACTTAAGGAGCATAAATTACACATGGAAGAACCCAAAACTTTTTTTTATTGTTATTGGAATATGTATAAAGCAATCGTCTGCAATACAATCTAACACAGTTCCACTTAATTTTGGATTGTTTAATCCCAATGTGGAGCATTTCTCTAAACTTGAATTCATGGCCATTTTCGATTGTTAATGAAAAGAATGCTTGTTGCTACATATTCGTTACGAAAAAGAGACACCGAAATGTGGCAATGTGTTTATTGGGAATTTTTCCAATACAATCTAACACAGTTCCACTTAATTTTGGATTGTTTAATCCCAATGTGGAGCATTTCTCTAAAGAAATGTGGCAATGTGTGGCAATGTGTTTATTGGGAATTTTTCGTATAAGCGAAAACAAAACTGAGAGAATATATAGAACAAAAAGAAGAAATGAAATGAAATGAAAGTGATGGTGGGAACTGGGAAGAAAAGAGATCAGCAAGGAGGAAGGTCAGAGGGGGGAGGCGGGAGAGATTTAAGGGGGCCTTTTCCGTCCTTGACAACCCACGCCATTTTCAGTCCCCACGATGTGTGAACTTCCAAATGACAGTGCATGAACCACACGCCTGCATAATTATAATTCTTATAATTATATTAATGTCATGGATCATACTGACGCCTGCATCATTATAATTCTTATAATTATATTAATGTCATGGATCTGTGTTATAACAAGAGTGTCGGTCTGGAAAGGCTTCACATAAACCGCATCCACCTCAACCACAGTCAAACTGTGATTTGCAATGGCAAGGAAGAGCTCATCATTGAATGCAGCATTGATGATACGAAGAAGATATGTCTTCCCAGGATCCACATTCAGAAGGAATGTATCTGCATGGCATGCTCAGTTAGTGAATGAGTGCTATCTCTGGTTTCTACCCAACACATAAAATAAATAAATTTGATGAAAATAGATTTAAATATCAATACCATTAGAGCAGTTATAAAGAGGTCCAGGAAATCCGTTTATAGTGTAGGCATCCGACACATTTGGACCGCCTCCTGTTTGGAGAGCCTGATTGATAACCTTCTCGGTATCTGCATTCCACCATTCTCCTGCAAGGTGAAGGTGAAGGTGAAGGTGATATTAAATTCCATCTTGCCATAGTTACACGGTCTATATCATCCATAAAAAAGTGAGTAAAAGGATTCAGGATATAAACCCTTACCCAGAATAATGGGGACTTCTTTGTGTGGCTTCGGAAATGGGTAGGGAACATGGGGTTTAGGATATATAATGATGGCTCCGTGGACACTAGCTCTCAGCCAAGAAATGTGTGCGTGCCACCATAGAGTTCCTCTCTGTCCTGTGATGGTGAAGTTATAAACGTAACTCATTCCAGTTTGAAGTGGACATTGGGTGACGGAACCAGGACCATCTGCCCATCCAGTTCTCAGCTGTCGAATCCCATGCCTGCATGCAAAACAAAACAAAGCAATACAATATATGATCTCTGCAACTATTCAGTATTACCAGTGAATAGTGACGTTGTCTTTGACGTGGTTTACAAGTTTTATAAGGACTTGGTCTCCCTCCCGAGCAATAATTGTAGGCCCTGGATACTTTCCATTCACTGTAATCAAAGATTTTGTGTGGCAAAGACGTGTCACATTTTTTAGCTTCACCTGCAACGCAACGCAACGCAATGCATTTATAACTCAGAGGTTAATATAATAATCAAACATCTCCATTGAACTTGTATATATGATTTGATTTGCAGTAGATATAGTTACGTTGAACTTGTAATGCCTGGTTGTCTGCCAATGCTTTCCTGCTGCTATATCCAGGTACTGAATCATCATCACCAGGATGACAATTGACAAGTACTTCACAGCTGGGGAAGGGCAAGGGCAAGGGAAGAACTTCGCCTTCGCTTTCAACATTTTTGTCATTCTACTTGACTAATTATAAACTATGAAATATATCTGAGATTGCTGTGATCAGCTGGGAATTAGCTCTGAATATAGCTGAGATGAGATTGCTGTGACTAGCTGGGAAGCTCTGGCATTGATATATATACATACCGATCGTTTATCTTGATTGTGGGGTATAATTGTGTTGGTGAATCGATGGAGTACAAACCATTCTGGCCATTGCAGAAAGTTCGAAAGAATCGTTCGTTGTAAGAACGGTCTGGTCTGGTCTGGTCTGGTCTTTGTGAATGAATGTAATTAAGTTTAATGCAGGGTTAGGACATCCATGCTTTTCTGGCATGGCGCGAGGTCCTATATATGAGTTAGAATGTGTTAATCATAGGATAAGATAGAGCATACTAAATTCCAACCTCCGTCGCTTCTCTAATTTTCCGGAAATTCCTATCCATGAAAAGCGGTCCGGTTATAATTAGCTGCCTGCAATTTATTATGTATTAACGGTACTTCGAGAGTGCACTGAATCATTCATTGATCGAGAGAAGGGTTGGTGATCTCCCCACTTTCGTTGGTAGAAATTCCCTTTACTTACGTAACACGTAATTGACCACACCAACCCAAGTCCATTTTAATCCTTTAATGACCAACATGCTATTCAAATCTGGAACCTCATTACTCTAACTCCCATCACCGAAGTCGTCTAAAGATCTCCCGTCCACATTAAAAGCAAACTTCAAGATAGGTATGAGACTCAATAAATATCTTTGCTACGCTCTTTGGCCGTAGTTAAATTCCAATGTATTGGTATAGTTCATGTATTACTCAGGAGGTATTACTCTTAGACTAAGATATGGATTTGGTGTATCTTTATCAAGATTGCTTTGTTGTGGGATAGCATAATGCATATTAAAAGGTGAATAAAGGTGAATAATGTTTGAGTGAGTTTTATCGTTAAAAGAACGCATTTTCTTTTCCAGAATCGAACTTCCGTCGATTCTCTAATTTCTCTGAAATTCCAATCCATGAAAGGCTGTCTCGTTTTTCACTATGTTCCAATAGGACACTAACACCTAGGTGATTTGTAATTGACTTTCCTTTTGGATTCAAGCCTATTTAATTCTCGTACTTACTTCTCCCTTCTCAAATATTTTCCCATGGGAGATGCTTCAAGGTCTCTAACGAACTTTTTATGACACCTAGGTGATTTGTAAATGGTAGGCCTATGGCTCGCCCATCTCATCAACATGGATATTTTGTGGAAATAAAATTTAAAGAAATCCCTTTCTTTGCATATCCTAGAGTGCAAGCTATCTATCTTGTTTTGGTTCAAGATTGCACATAGTTGTTTCCATTACTAATTGAAGGTGTTCCCACACAACACTCCACCTCTATGAGCAAAGTCTAAATTATATTAATTGAATGTGTGTTCAAACTCTTACACCAATATTAAATCTAATTGTATAAATAGTTTGTCAAGTACTCTCATTCCAATTGCCATTTAAACCAATTATGCCTTTATTTTTTAAGGTATCAAAACCAAAAACTAGTCAACTACAAATATGTTAAGATAGTTGAACACCTCTATCTCTGTAGCTTCAAACCCAACATTCTAATGTGTAATTGGCAACCCATATGAAGGAAATTGAAAATACACATTATTTAGAATATAACTTTGTGCGACGTGTTGATATTTTAAACACAGATTGGGTAAAGTGCAATGTTGTGTTAAAAATGCAAATACACTTAATGTCTATGCATCAATCAAACCGAGGAAAATGTGCTATAGTATGTGGTTAGTTGTAGTCAATCATCCCACACAATACTTAAGTCACATTGCTTGAACCATTCACAAGTCATAGCAACCAAACTCTTGTAATTAGAAATAGAGGTGTACCAATTCCAACAATGTTAATGGGTTGGTGCAAGGTAATAATACCCACTTACGACGTGCTAGTTGTGATGGAATTCTAGAAAAATATAAATCTGGTCATTAAAATGAATTACTAGGTACGTACGCAACTTTTTCGAATATGGTATAAAAAGATGAAACATAGACAGTCATATTCCCTTCGAGAGTATATAACTTTTATTAATTGAAAATAGGTATCTCTCAAAAAATGGTGTTATTCTAAGATTAGTACATTATTTTTTCTCTAAAACATAATGCATATATTTGTGTTAGGCCTCAATTTTGGTATGTAAATTGTCTAGTTTTGTGAAAAACATATATAGAGTTGTAGATAACACGAGGCTCTTGTGCAATGCTATTTTTCCAAAATTTTCAAAGTTAATTTATATATTTTTTAAATTGAGGAAGTCAATTTATCCCTAAAATGACAAGGTCTAGTGTTATGCCCCTCTATCATGGTCTTAACATAACCAATCTATTTTTTTTCTTATTTTAGTGCATAGGTCTTCCAGTATACTTGTTCAAGTTCTTTTATGTTTCTTAAGTAGATGACACTGTTAAACGTTATCGTTTAAATACATGACGTATGTTTTATATAAATATGGCATTAGTGCAGATAAAATTGAATAAAAAATATAAAACACTACCTAATTTATTCAATATATATATATATATTTGGAATCTGCACAGATAGTTATATAAGTGTGTGTAGATTCATCAACAGTAGACAAATGGAGCATATACAGAATCAAGACATGAAGTTATAGAAAATGATGTGTTTTCCTATAATGTAGTTTGAGCCATAACGCTTGGGAATCTGAACCTAAAACCAAACCTACCAACTCATCAAACACAAAAACGGAAAAAGGAAAGTGCACCAAAAAAATTTAAATTTATGAGCGCATGTGTGTAAGTAGCATGTGCATGTTAATAACGTGTGCACGTTAGTAGTGCACGCGCGTTAGTTGTGTGTGCGCGTTAATAGCACATGCATGTTAATAACATGCACACACTATTATATTATGTTTTCATTCTTGTATTTTATTTATTTCTACCCCCTTTCACTATCTATCCCTTTCTCTATATAATTCCCACCCACCCTCTCTCTCTCTCTGTTAAGCCCTAAATGTTGGACACAATTCCCCCTTTAGTGTGGAACTTTACCCCTTATATTATGGTGTATTACATATTATTGATGTAGGCTTGTTGGGTATATTAGTGGGTATATTAGTTGTTATTGTACGCCTTTGTCTCCTATATATAGGAAGGATATATTTTTATTTGAGTAAGCATTGTATAGTCCATATGTGGTGATCTAGGATATTGTGCATGGATCATGAGCTCTAGAGGGAACTAGTAAGGATTTAGAGCCTAACGTTAGACCGTGTACCATGGAATAGGCCACAAGAACAATCCTTAGTGTTACAAATATTGATATGACTACAATAACCCATTTTTAGTCCAAATATTCCCTATGCAAAGCATATGTGATGGTCGAGAGCACCACTCAATGCTTAGCATCAAGAACCATCTCTTGTGTTATAAACCTCAAAATGGATACCATATCCAAATCAAGGACTTGTACCCTTGAGGCAATAACTCCTACTCCTAATCATGAGGACCATACATACAACAAATAGGTAGTCCTTGTAGTAAATTGACACGCATTAGGCTCTAAAATAGGATTTTATGTCTTGTGAACCATGCACGTGATTGAATAAAACCCACAATCCTTGTAAAATAAATATTTGGACTACAAGTATCATAAATGTACCATTGCGAGGTTTTGCACACTAATGACAGTTCTCAATGTTGTGGTCATAGTTTTAGGAGTAACATTGATATCTTTAGGTCCTAAAAGAGGATTTTAATTCTCATATTAAACCATACACAAAAGTCCAAAACCATCATGTATGCCCTTTAATTGGCCTGTATGTGTCATATTGTTTCTATTGCAATTTTTTTTCATGCCAAGGATTGTTCTTATGGCCATGGACCTAGCTGCGGGAGAACAACCATGTCTTACAACCTAATAGATGCTTTTATGGATTATGGACCATGTACATGATTTGAAACCAGTACATAACCCCACAAGGTTAAACTTTATATCACATGTGTTGTGTGGACTCCAATATAACGTTTTGTACATCATGCATGTTTCCCAAATACTTTCTCAAGGTTATAGTGATTTTTTTATTCTTCTTCAATGCATGAGACACCTATCTAAAAATGTTTGTTCAAATGTTTTATCTGAAAGTTTCACATATTGCCTTAGGGTCTAAAATAGTCTTTTCATGCTCATGGACTATGCACATGATCTATAACCACCAAACATACCTTGTAAACATAATATTTTTTATATAGGTTCCACATGCTTTGCAATACATGTTGAATCGTTATTAGGGTCTTAGACATCATATGAGGATGAAAACCAATTTCTTATGTCCTATAATAAGATTTTGTGGCACATGGTCTAAAATTTCCAAATAGTACCTAGAAAGGGAATCTTTGGCCTATTTGTGTCATACGGTTTCCAATGCAAATTTTTTCACACCAAAGATGGTTGTTAGGGCCATGGACATATTCAGAGGATTGAAACAATGTCTTACATCCGAATAGAGGCTTTTATGTCTTGTGCACCATGCATGTGATTGACACCACCACATAGCCCCATAAGGTGAAAATTTAGATTACATGTGTTGTGTGGATTCGATTATAAGGTTTCGAACATCATGTATGTTTATTAAGAAATTTCCCAATATTTTGAATTAAAACTAAGTTTGTATGCCCTAAAAATAAAATCCTCTTTATCTAAGGGACATCTACATGGCCCTATGCATAATATTATTAGTAGAAACAACGGACCTTAGGGATTCAACGATTTCATGAGAAATAAAACTAGGGTATTATGCATACTAAATGGATATTTTAGGAATAATGCACCAATAATGAGGCTCTTTACAATTGCTATTATTTTTACATTTTCCATATTATAAAAAATTCTTTTAATTTGTACAGGCACTTCAATTTTTTCATGACCACATGGACACAAATCTGTTCAACAACATAGGTGAATTTATACTTGATTTTTTTGTAATGATATCACTCCAATTTTATTACCTACAACATATAAATCATTGTATGAAAACCATAATAAATCAACATAAACCATAGATATTAATATGGTTAAGTGCATGGTTTATAGACCATTTATACAATATAATGTTTGTTAAACTCTTTGTCATGGACAAGTTATTTAGGTATGAAATTCATATATCGAAAATAAAAAAATTAGGTCCCATATATGATGGATAAATGAATGGAGTATAACATGATTGATGCATGTCATAATGATTATATTATATATTATGGCCAACATGCATAAAAAAATGAATTCCTTGATTGTGGAATTAGTAGATATTGTAGCAATTAGGCAACAAATAAATTGCCCGCAAAGTTCTTTGTCATATCCCAATGATATATTCCATATTTCCAAGAAATATTTAGGTGAAAAAATATAACACAATTTAAGGACTATCATGCACGACATACACTAGTAGAAAATGAGAGATTAATGACCAGGGGACCAACAAATTTGGTCACCACAGTTTTTTGAAGTAATAGATGACCAAACTTGACTGAGCCAACTAAAAATGACTAGAGAAATGACCAATTGGGTCACAAGATAAAATATATGGCTATATAACAAGTAAATAAACTAAAAATCACCACATAACAATATTATTAAGAATATGAATTGGTCAGATATTTAGTCATTGTTACTTGTGTCACTTCAATAATGGAAACTTGCAATTTTGACAATGAATTTTTATAATTTACTAAATTCTAACACCTCATATGGATTCAAATACATCAAGGGTCTCTAAATCCATTGGCAGTGAGAGAATTTAGTAAATTGTATACCCCCTCATGGATTCAGTGGGTTATCTCGATAGTCCAGTTAGTGCCATGTCTCGGAGATTGGTCGTTTGTCGTTAAAAGCATCACCATGATTTAAATTTTATACCATTCTGTTCAACTTGGCACACTTATCGTGCTTATATTTCATTTGTCCAAAGTCACCTTCGTTTCATGCTTTTGGCATTCAGTTGAAGTTTCAATAAGTAAGAGTCTTTTGTATCTCATCAATTGAAATCCACCTATTTTGTGCCTCCTGGTTAATTTGTCGATATTGTCTATGGATTCTAACTCATCACGTGTACATTTATAATGTTATAAATACCACCTTGTTGTTCTTATGGAGAAAAAAAGTCTTATATCCTCTATTTTAAAAAGTCCTATATTAATGATATATTTGAATATTTAAATATATAATATTTTATATATGTTAATTTACACAATTAAATATTTAATATATATAATATTAATATAATGTATTCTTAATATATAAATATATTATCATGAAACATTATAAAGAAACAAACTCATAAATATTTTAAATAAATAAATATTATTATATAAATTATAATAATATAATTATATTAACAAATTAAAAAAAAAACTCAATAAGGAGGGAAAGAAAAAATTGGGGTAAATATTGAGGGTTTTGTAGCTTGTCATTTTTCACTAAGGAGTGAGGTAATTTCGATCTCTATGTGTCCAAACCATAAAAATATCTTTGATTTTTATTTCATGTAAAAAATCTAATATCTTGTTTGGCCATAACATACCAATCGTTTAAACTAATATTTGATTTATAACTCAATCGCTACATAGTCCCTTATTTGTCCCTAACATACCAGCCATTTGAAATAAAATTTCATTTAGAACTCAATCACTGTGGATTCCAGTACTTTCGGAAGACCGAAGCTACACATAAAAAAAATAAAGAGCAACATGGAGATTTACACGATTGATAGAGGATTGTTGTCCAACATCTTAATGCGACTATCATAGAAGCATGATCTGATCTCGACATCCATGGTGTGCACAACCTGGAACAACGTGCTCACAAGGGAATCCCAAAAGCTCACAATTAGGTAACGTGAACTCCCCCCTTCTCTCTTTCTTCGCTTCAACCATGTTAAGAAGTTGAATCTCTCTCAGTGAGATGATCTATTGCAAGACCAGGATATCAATATGGCCTTTGAATCCCTTAAAAACCTAGTTACAATATCCTTAGGTAACTTTGACTGGACATAGGAGTTCACTACAAATCTAGGGTTCATAGGTTTTGTTAATAATTATACTATGCTCAAGAACGTTTCCTTGATTTCCATACCCAATTTGGAGGATTAAGGTATTGAGTCCTTGACTAGGGTTTGTAATAGGATTTGTGTAGTCAATCTCATAAATTGCTGGAATTTGTCCCATGATTCTCTTGAGATCCTTAAAAATTGGGACAATATCCAAGAATTCGGTTTAAAGGGTCTTTTCTGATTTAATCCATCTGGTTTGGAAAACATAGGTGAGAATCGTCTAATTCTTTTGAAGCTCTCACTCAATCTTGAGCATTCCATTGACATTACCCTATCCATGTAGTATATGGGTAGCCAATGCCACAATATGCAAGAATTTTCTTTACATATATGACTCAGGGAAATGCAGAAGCTACGAAGTTTATAATATCTCTTTTGCTAACAATTGATTTATCATGTAACTAGACTGATTTAATTCCTCCTCTGATAAGTATTAGAAGTGTC
This sequence comes from Pseudotsuga menziesii, assembly GCA_001517045.1. Taxonomy (NCBI): domain Eukaryota; kingdom Viridiplantae; phylum Streptophyta; class Pinopsida; order Pinales; family Pinaceae; genus Pseudotsuga; species Pseudotsuga menziesii. The sequence continues at coordinate 49,208 of LPNX011053095.1, forward strand.
AATGAGAACCGATGATGACTAGAGTCTATTGGTTCTAAATATTATGTGATGCTCTAGTGCATAGTATGTAATGGATCATCCATCATGTTTAGGTAGTACCTATGGTTTTGCAATGTTAATATTCTTTTGTTGAAGGGTATTGTGTGTGAATGAGTGATGTCAACAAAACCTTCTCACACTATGTATCAGTCCATCCTTGCCAAAACTATGTATTGGTTCAGCCTTGTCTCAATTATGTATCCCTTCCAGCCTTGTCCAAACTAGATGCATAAAAACAGCCTCTCCCCAACTAGATATCAATTCTTTTCCTAGACTATGTATAGCTTACATCCTTGTCCAACCTATGTACATTTTGCAGCCTTTCTCAAAATATGGGTCCAATCATGTCCAAATTAGGTGTCTAAAGCCCAAATTCATTCCAAGTATGTCTCACTAGCCTCATTCAAACTATGTTTATTCCCTTCCAGCCTCGCCCCAACCATGTATCTCTTGTTTGTCAGTCTAGTTGTTGTAAAATACATGTCGTAACAAGTCCATGTTTTATAGCATTCAAATTTTTTGTTTGTTGAGGATGGGTATCGTGTTTGTTGAATGGGTATCGTGCTTGAAAGATGATAACATGTATCTCTCTTAGGTCCGAGGATCAATCGTATTAGAGTATCCAAGTAAATTTGCTGTAGATTTTAATGTATTTCATTATTTTATACATCTAACATATAAATAGATGGATCTACATACAATGGGGTAAATTTATGTTGTGAATTACAACAAGTTGTTTTCTTCATGTTTTTGATCGGATTTTAGGGCTGGATAGCTGGGTTTGACTTAAGAATTTGCATTTTTATTCTAATGTTAAGAGTCTATTGTGAAATCATTTGAAGAGAATATAAGTGGCGAACATTGCTTTGAGATGCTCATTTAGGAAGAGAAGATAAGAGGAAACTAGTGGAAAGGTAAAATGAGAATAACTATAAGTCATTTCTATTTCTATTTGGAAAGGTAAGTTTGAGCCTTTGGTGCTTTTGAACTGGAAATGTATCTCAAGTTGATCGTTATCTCGATCAATGGAAATACAAATCCTTTATCCTCTTATCTGGAACTATTAACTATCAAAAGAATTGGAATAACATGAATTATACATAAAATAAGAATAGGATAATCGAAAGATAAGGGATGTATACATATTGACTATAGACAACTTAGACGACCATGCAAGTAGCCACCTTAAATATTTATTTTTGTACCCAGTATATTGTTTGATTGTTACAACTATAACTTAAGTATAGATGTAAGGTTCTGTGAACATTGACATCTTACTACATGTGACAAAAAAATGAAATACCATCCATCAACCTGTCTATCCAACTCATTAATATGTTATTTTGGTATGATAAAAAGTTGGCAATGTATTGTAACGACTATTTTCTACAAGCATGTATTGTTTAAAAATTTATCTAATATATGTTTGTGTGTGCATGTAGTCTTAAAATGGTAGGTTCTCGGAAATCATGACAATTATATTCTCCAAGTTCAATTGTAGTACTTTTTATTGTTTGTGTGCATGCCAATCCAATTAGCATCAAGATGCAGATGATAAGGATAAGATCAATTGATTACTAATATGTGTCTATGATAAATAAACAGTCATTTGTCTACCAGTTTGCCCAACTTATTAATGCGGCATGTTAAAAATGGATTGTGTCCTGGAAATTGATTACCAAAGGTATGTGTTAATATGCTTTTATATTAAGGTATTAGGGTTTTGTTTTCGTTAAATATTGTTTCTCCAAACTTATGGTTTTGATCGAGAGAGATTAACATGTTTCAATTAATCAGTCAAGCATAATATGTAATTAAGCAACATATTTATTTCTTAAGCAAATCAAATGCCCAATGTTAGATATCATATCTGTCATGATTTTATGTAATATAATTTGAAGATTGATACAATGAATTATTAGAAGTCTTAGCCCAATATCATAGTTATTTCACATAGGTTTCTCCTACCATCCCTATTAATTATTTTTTCACACTTGACATTCAGATGTAATATTATCTTTGATTGTAGGAAAAATAATAACATTATTGTTATTGCTCTCCTTCTACCTTTCCTCTTTCCTCTTATTTTATGTAATATTTAGTTCATGTTTTCTTGTTGATCCCATTTTATCTTGTTTATTCTTTTGGCATAGTGTTTATAAACTTCACCTTGCAATGTTAGGAATACTTAACTGCAAATTTTAGTTCCATTGTGCCAGGAAGTGTAATTTTACTCTTTTATTTTCTTTTCTCTTGATATGTTGTTTGCTATGCCTTGGTTTGTGCTTGTTTAAAATTAACATATGCATCATATTAAGTTTATGTTGTGTATATAATGGTTTATTTTAAATTTCAATATGAAGAATGCCTTATTAGGCTATTAGTTTGATCTAATTTTTAATTTACTATATGTAATCTTGTGAGTTCTATAATGATTTTGTTCAATTTTACAATACAGGATCATCTTCAACTAGAATTATAATTTTGCATCTATTGTGTCTTTATATTCCCTCTGCTACCACAAATAGTGAAACCCCATCGGAGAGGCCATGAGAGCTTCAGTCTCCGGTAAGTTTAACGGAGTCAGGATTTTGTATTTTGTTCTAGCTGTCATCCCATGTGATATTGTTGTAATTTAGCTTTTGTTTGGTTTCTTTTTATATTATGGTAATTTATATTTTGTTTGTGTTGTTTCGTTTCTTTTGATATTATTGTAATTTAACCTTTTGTTGTTTTTTAATTGATCTCGTATTTCTTCAATTCAGTATTATATGAAAAATGGAATCTGCAAATTTGGTTCAAAATGCAAATTCCACTATCCAAAGGATAGGTTGGGCACATTAAAATAAGATGACAATGTTGATGGAAGTGAGGTTGTACTCAACTCAATTTGTTCTTTCATTCATTTTCTTGTATTCCATTTGATATGATATCTTGTTAGTCCTTGAATTTATATGTTCTTTTCCTAATTGTACGTAAAACCTACCACTTCTGATGTTGTTTTACTATTAGACTGGCCTAGAGAACAAGTGTGCCTTATAAGCTATTCAATGATTTTTTTCATGCTTTCATGTTCTATAACTTATTTGTTTTCTAATCAAATTATAGTTTTTTAATTTTTTTTTTGAGTTGTTGGGTTTATTGGACTTTTTCTTGTGGAACTCATTTTTTTGTTAGTTTTTTCCCCGTGGAGTATTTTTTTATAGGTTCCACATGCTTTGCATTACATCATGAATGGTTATTAGGGTCTTATACATCATATGAGGATAAAAACCAATTTCTTAGGTTCTATAATAAGATTGTGTGGCACATGGAACATGCACAAGGTCTAAAATTTCTACATAGTACCTAGAAAGGGAATCTTTGGCCTATTTGTGTCATACAGTTTCCAATGCAAGTTTTTTCGCACCAAAGATGGTTGTTAGGGACATGGACGTATTATTTGGATTCAAACAATGTCTTGCATCATAATAGAGCATTTTATGTCTTGTGGACCATGCATGTGATTGACACCACCACATAACCCCATAAGTTGAAAATTTATATTACATGTGTTGTGTGGATTCCATTAGAAGGTTTTGCACATCATGTATGTTTATTAAGTAATTTCTCAATATTTTGAATTAAAACTAAGGTTGTATGCCCTAAAAATAAACTCATCTTTATCTAATGGACATGCACATGGCCCTATGAACAATATTATTAGTAGAAACAATGGACCTTGGGACTTCAACAATTTAATGAGAACTAAAAATAGGGTATTATACATACTAAATGAATATTTTAGGAATAATGCACCAATAATGAGGCTCTTTGCAATTCCAATTATTTTTACATTTTCCATATTATAAAAATTCTTTTAATTTGTATAGGCACTTCAATTTTTTCATGACCACACGGACACAAATGTTTTCAACAACATAGGTGAATTTATACTTGACTTGTTTTTATGATATCACTCCACTTTTCTTACCTACAACATATAAATGATATGAAAACCATCATAAATCAACATAAACCATAGATATATAATATGGTTAAGTGCATGATTTATAGGACATTTATACAACACAATATTTGTTAAACTATTTTTCATGGACAAGTTATTTAGGTATGAAATTCATATATATCAAAAAATAAAAAATTAGGTCCTATATATGATCGATAAATGAATGGAGTATAACATGATTGATTCATGTCCTAATGATCATATTATATATTAAGGCCATCATGCATAAAAATTAAATTCCCTAAATGTGGAATTAGTAGATATTGTACTGATTAGGAAACAAATAAATTGCCTCGCAAATTTATTTTTCATATCCCAATGATATAATCCACATTTCCAGCTATTTTTTAGGTGAAAAAACATAACACAATTTATGGACTATCATGCACAACACACAGTAGTAGAAAATGAGAGATAAATGACTAGGCAACCAAAAAAATTGGTCACAATAGGTTTTTGAAGAGATAAATTACCAAGCTTGAGTAAGCCAACTAAAAATGACCAAAAGAATGACCAATTAGGCCACGAGATAAAATATATATCTAGAAAAAAAGTAACTTTAAACTAAAAATTACCACATAAAAATATTATTAAGAATATGAATTGGTTAATTATTTGGTCATTGTTACTTGTGTTACTTCGATAATGGAAAATTGCAATTTTGATAATGAATTTTGACAATTTACTAAATTCTAACACTGCACATGTATTCAAATACCTTAGGTGTCTCTAAATGCATTGACAGTGTTAGAATTTAGTAAATTGTAGGACCCCTCATAGATTCAGTGGGTTATCTTGATAGTCCAGTTAGTGCCATGTCTTGGAGATTGGTCGTTTATTGTTAAAAGAATCATCATGTCTTAAATTTTATACCATTATGTTTGAGTTAGCAAACTTATCTTGCTTATATTTCATTTGGCCAAAATCGTCATTGTTTGACCATTTCAGCATTTAATTGAAGTTTTAATAAGTAAGGTTCTTTTGTATCTCATCAATTGAAATCCACCTATTTTGTGCCTCCTGGTTAATTTTCGATCTTATCTATGGACACCAACTCATCACTCTTATATTTAGAATGTTAGAAATACCACCTTCGTGTTCCCATGGAGAAAAAAATTCATATATCCTCCATTTAAAAAAAGTCTTATATTAATAATATATTTGAATATGTAAGCATATAGTATTTTATATATGTTAATTTCTACTATTAAATATTTAATATATATAATAGTAATATAATATGTTCTTAATATATAAATATATTATCATGAAACATTATAGAGAAACAAACTCATAAATATTAGTAGAAATATTTTAAATAAATAAATATTATTATAAAAATTATAATAATATAATTATATTAACAAATTTTTAAAAATAGAGTCAATAGCGAGGGAAAGAAAAATTTGGAGAAAAATAGTGATGGAATATAAATGATATAAGAATATAATTATATTAAAAAAAATTAAAAAAAACAAACAAAATAGGGAAGGAAAGAAAAATTTGGAGAAAAGAGGGTTATGTAGCTTGTCATTTTTCACCGAGGAGTGAGGTAATTTGATCTCTATGTGTCCAAACCATAAAAATTATCTCTCATTTTTATTTCAAGTCAAAATATCTTGTTTGGCCATAAAATACCAGTTGTTTGAACTAAAATTTGATTTAAAACTCAATCACTACAGAGTCTCTTATTTGTCTCTAAAATGCTAGTTGTTTGAACTAAAATTTGATTTAGAACTCAATTATTGTGGAGTCCAACACTTTTGGCAAACCAAAGATATAGAGAAAAAAATGGAGAGCAATATGGAAATTTCCATGACTGGCAGAGGTTTGTTTTCCAACATCTTAATGAAATTACCAGAGAAGAACGATGTGCTCTCGACAACCATAATGTACAGAACCTAGAACAATGTGCTCACAAGGGTAGCCCAAAAGTTCACAATAAGGTAATGTGAACTCCCCCTTTTCTTCTTCTTCACTTCAACCATGTTAATCAATCGAATCTCTCTTATTGCAATGATCAATCATAGGGACATGATATCAAGATGGCCCCTAAACCCTTTGAAAACATACTTACATTATCCTTAGGTAACCCTGACCAGCCACACGAATTCATTACAAATATAGGGTTCGAAGGGTTTGTTAATAATTATACTATGCTCGAGAATGTTTCCTTGAATTCCATAAACAATTTGAAATATTCATGTATTGAGGCCTTTACTAGGGTTTGTAAGAATCTTAGCACGATCAATCTCATGAATTGCTAGAATTTGTCTGATGATTCTCTGGAGAGCCTTAAAAATTGTGACAATATCCAAGAATTCGGTTTAAGGGATATTTTTTGATTGACTCCATCTGGTTTGGAACAAATAGGTGAGAATTGTCTAATGATTTTGAATTTCCTTCTTGAGCTTGAACCTTCCGTCGACATTACCCTATCTATCTCGTCTCTGGGTAACCGTTTCCACAATCTATAGGAATTGTCTTTGCATATCTAACCCGAGGACTTGTGGAAGCTACGATGGTTATAATCTCTCATTTGGTGACAATTTCTTTATCATGTAACTAGATTGATTTAATTCCTACTCATAAGTATAATAAGTGTCAATGAGAACCGACAATGACTAGAGTTTATTGGATTTGAATATTATGTTATGCTCTGGTACATAGTATGTAATCGATAGTCCATCAAGTTTAGGTATAACCTATGGTTTTATAACGTTAATATTTTTTTGTTGAAGGGAATTATGTGTGAATGAGCAATGTGATCACAACCTTGTCACCCTATGTATCAATCCAGCCTTTCCAAAACTATGTGTCGGTTTAGCATTATCTCAACTATGTATACCTTCCTACCTTGTCCAAACTAGGTGCATAAATCCAGCCTCTCCCCAACTAGTTATCAATCCTTTGACTAGACTATGTATACATTCCATCCTTGTATAATCTATGCGTCACTTGCAACCTCGCTCAAAATATGTATCCAACCATTTTCAAATCAGGTGTAAAAATCCCATACTCATTCCAAGTATGTCTCACCAGCCTCATTCAACCTACATTTATTGCATTCTAGCCTTTCCCCAACCATGTATCTCTTGTTGTTCAGTCTAGTTGTTGGAACACCCATGTAGGGATAAGTCGATGTTCTATAGCATTCTCTATTTTTTTTTGAGGATGGGTATCATGTTTATTGAACGAATATCATGCTTGAATGACGATAACATGTCTCTCTCTTGGGTCTGAGGACCAACTGTATTAGAGTATCCAAGTAAATTTGGCGTAGAGATTAATTTAATTCAATATTTTATACATCTGGCATAGAAATGGATGGATCTGGATATGTTGGGGTAAGTCTATGTTGCAGATTACATTAGGTTGTTTTCTTTATGTTTTTGATTGGATTTTAGGGCAAGCTAGTTGGGTTTGACTTAAGAATTTTCATTGTTATTCTGATGTTCGGAATCTATTGCAAAAGAAATTAAATAGAAGATAAGTGGCGAACATTTCTTTGATCTGCTCATTTAGGAAGAGAAGATAAGAGGAAACTGGTGGAAAGGTAAACTGACAATAACCATAAGTCATTTCTATTTCTATTTGGAAAGGTAAACTGGATCCTCTAGTTATTTTGAACTGGAAATGTATCTCAACTTAATCATTATCTTGCTTAGTGGAAATTCAAATCCTCGATACTCTTATATGGAACTCCTAACTATTAGAAGAATTGGAATAACGTGACTTATACATAAAATAAGAATAGGATAATCACAAGATAGGGGATGTATACATATTGACTATAGACAACTGAGACAACCATTCAAGTAGCCTCCTTAAATATTTCCTTTTGTACCCACTATCTTATTTGACTGTTCCAACTACAACTTAAGTAGAAATGTAAGGTTGTGTGAATACTCACATCTTACTACATGTGACACAAAATTGAATTACCATCCATCAACTTATCTATCCAACTCATTAATATGTTATTTTGGTATGATAAAAACTTGGCAATGTATTGTGAGGATTATTTTCTACAAGCATGTATTGTTTCGCAATTTATATAATATATGTTTGTGTGTGCATGTATTCCTAAAATGGCGAATTCTAGGAAATCATGACAATTATATTCTCAAAGTTGAATTGTTGTACTTTTTATTGTTTGTGTGCACACCAATCCAATTAGAGTCAAGATGTAGATGATATGGATAAGAACAATTGATTACTCATTTGCGTCTATTGTAAATAAATAGGAATTTTTCTATGAGCTTGTCCAACTTATTAATGTGGTATGTTAAAAATGGATTGTGTCGTGCCAATTGATTACCAAATGTATAAGTTAATATTCTTTTATATTAAGGCATTATGATTTTGTTTTTGCTAGATAGTGTTTCTCCAAACTTATGGTTTGGATAGAGAGAGATTAACACGTTTCACTCAATCCGATGCATAATATGTTTTTAAGAAACATATTTATTACTTAAGCAAATCAAATGCCTAATGTTAGATATCAGATTTGTCATGATTTTATGTAATCTGCTTTGGATATTGATAAAATCAATTATTATAAGTCTTAGCCCAATATCATAGTTCTCTCATATAGGTTGCTCCTACCATCCATAATTAATTATTTTTTCACACTTTACATTCATATGTTTTTGTAATATTATCCTTGATTGTAGGCAAAGTAATAAAATTATCGTTATTTCTCTCTTGCTTCCTTTCCTCTTTACTCTTATTTGATGTAATATTTAGTTCATGTTTTCTTGTTGATCATGTTTTATCTTGTTTATGGTTTTGGCATACTGGTTATAAACTACACCTTGCAATGGTATCCATACTTAACTACAAATTTTAGTTCCATTGTGCAAGGAAGTGCAATTTTATTATGTTATCTTCTTTTATCTTGATATGTTGTTTGTCAGGCCTTGGTTTGTGCTTGTTCGGAATTAACATATGCATCGGATTAAGTTTCTATTATGTATATATTGTTTTATTTTAAATTTCAATATGAAGAATGCCTGATTAGGGTGTTAGCTTGATGTAATTTTTAATTTAGTATATGTAATCCTGTGAGTTCTATAGTGATTTTGTTCATTTTTACAATATAGGATCATATTCAACTGGAATTATAATTTTGCATCTGTTGTGGCTCTAGGTTCCCTCTGCTACCACAAATAGTGAGACCCACCTAATCCACCCAGCAGTTGGCATTATGTCGACTTTGATAGGTTCAGCATTGGCAGGTTTCATATCTCAACATGCATCATCGACTCCAACATCTCGACATAGGTATGATATATTATATTTTTGTATTACAATCATCTGTAACAGTTGAACTTCCTAAATGTTCTAAATTCTTTGAAACTGAACGTAACAGGTAGTCACCCAAGCATCTCAACATCCTATATAAGCATGTACACTATTGTAAAATACAAGAAAGTAATAGAGCAATAATCGAATAATAGAGATTGGTTCGAATTCTTGCATTTTTTTTGTGTGATTACTTTCTCTCTCTATAATGTATTCCCGGCTTTACTTATTTTGTTATGCTACCACCATAACAATACTCGATTCATCCAGTCAGACTATTTTCCTCCGACGTGTGCCTAGGCACCTGGATCACCACCAGAGAGGCCAAGCGAGCTTGAGTCTCCTGTAAATTTAACTGAGTTGGGATTTTGAATTTTTTTCTAGATGATATCCCATCTAATATTGTTGTAATTTATCTTTTGTTTGTGTTGTTTGGTTTCTTTTAATATTATGGTAATTTAGGTTTTGTTTTTGTTGTTTGGTTTCTTTTAATATTATTGTAATTTAACTTTTAGTTGTTTTTTAACTGATCTTGTATTTCTTCAATTCAGTATTATTTGAAATGTAGAATCTGCAAATTTGGTTCAAAATGAAATTTCCACCATCCAAAAGATAGGTTGGAAACATTAAAATCAAACGAGAATGTTAATGGAAGTGATACTGTACTCAACTCAATATGTTATGTCATAAATTTTATTGTATTCCATTTGATATGATATCTCGTTAGTCCTTGAATCTATATGTTCTTTTCCTATGTGTAGGTGAAATGTTGCACTTCTACTGTTTTTTTGCTACTGGAGTGGACCGACGAACAAGTGTTCCTTGTAAGTTATTCAGTGATTTTTTTCATTCTTTCATGTTGTATAACTTCTTGTTTTGCTAATAAGATTATAGTTTTTTCTTTTCTTTTGTGAATTGTTGGGTTTATTGTATTTTTTCCTTGTGGAACTGCATTTTTTGTGAAGACACTACTAGCATGTATGGTGCCAAATGCAGGTTCGATCATCAAAGAGACAAAGCATGATCTCTAATAATATCAAAGCAAAAAGGTGATGGGGATTCTGTTATAATTGTAGGAATAGAAGATCAAGGAATTTATATAGTTTCCAATGGAAGAACATAGATTACAATCGCTACTATAAGTATAAATTCTAGCTTCCATGCACAATTCCAAGGGAATGGAAATCATACATGTAAGTATTTGTTGGGATTTATATATTACTTAATGTATGGATAATGGAATTTTCCATCAATAATTGCAAGTTACATTTATATAAGTCCACATCATCTCAAGTCAGTGTTGTATGGTCATTAGTGTTGTATAGATATATCCAAGAATAAAGAACCCGGGTTAGATTCCCCTCATGAGTTCTTCTTGATGTAATTCATTGGTTTTTAGCTAGCCACTTGGCCTCATTTCCTTATGTGTCTGTACTTGTGGTTTTGCATTGAGATTATTTGGGCTTGTTGTAAGTGTTATCGTATTGGAAGAAATATTCTATTTTATTTTTCTCTAATAATTATGTATGCTATGATCTTGGAGGGTGAAACAGATTACTAATTTTATGTCAAAACATGGAGGTAATTCTACAACATTATTATGCCTTTTATTTTTTTAAATCAAGGAGGAAAATCCATAATTCTTGGCATTTCAGTATATATATATATATATATATATATATATATATATATATATATAT
>LPNX011053095.1:60339-73513 GCA_001517045.1 Pseudotsuga menziesii
AAATATTTACATACTCAGTAGCATATATTTTATACAAATCCTAAATGCTAAATTCATTAGACGCGGTTTAATCTGTTGTGTAGCTACAATTTTTTATCAAATTGTTGAAAATAATCCTAATAGGATATGTAAGTGATAGATTGATTAGAGAAATATGGATGCTGGATTTTGTTAATGTTATTAATGCCAATGTTAGAAACCTAGCCACAATTAATGTAATTAAATTATATGCCTTTTTTATTTCATGATCCTGTGGTAAATGCCCCATCAGTTGCTATGCCTTTTGCTTCCCAGGATGTTGATGTAATCTATCAGTAGCAGTTGTACCAGTTAAGTTACATGTTTGTAGATTTTTATTCCAAGGTTTTTCAATTGGTTCTAGCAGAAAGCAACTTTTGCACCAGAAGGAAGCAAAAGAAAAAGAGTCTACTCGAACTATGTGGCATTAATGAGCAACCTTGTTGATAAATAACCTACATGTTTTGAAGAAGCTTCGAAGAAGAAGGAATGGATGCAAGCCATGAATCACGATCAAAGAATACCAATCAATAATAAAGAATGATGTTTGGGATGTGGTGCCAAGACCAAAGGAAAAATCAATAGTTTCTTCAAAATAGATTTTCAAGACAAAGCACTCAACATATGGCAGTATTGAAAAGTTTAAATCAAGATTTGTCGCACGAGGATTTTCGAAAAAGGAAGGAATTTATTATGAATAAAATTTTGCACTAGTAGAAATATATACTTATATCATAACTATCATTGCCTTGGAAGCCAAGATGAAATGGAAGCTACATCAACTGTATGTAAAAAAACTTTCTAAATGGAGTCATAGAAGAAGAAGTATACATTGAACAATCACAAGGATTTGAAGCCCATGACAAGGAAACACATGTATGCATATTAAAGAAATCTATATTTGGGTTAGAACAAGCACCCAGAGAATGGTATGGAAGAATTGATGGATTCCTAATGAATTTGGTATTTACCAAAAGTAAAGTCGATTTCAACCTTTACTATAAGGTTGAAAATGATGGGATCATGATACTTCTATTATATGTAAATGACCTAATTTTCACAGGGAAGGAGAATCTCGTCAGCAAATGTAAGAAGAAACTTGCAATAGAATTTGAGATGAAAGACCTTGGCAGAATGCACTATTTCCTAGGTATTGAAGTATGGTAGTTTCCTAAAGAGATTTTCCTAAACCAAGGAATGTAAATAGTAGAAATTTTGAAGATATTTGGGATGTTATATTACAAGGAAATTAACACTATGATGGTGATAAACTTAAAGCTACTGAATGATGATTCTTCAGAAAGAGTAGATGTCACATTACCCAGACGGATTATTGGCTCACTGATGTATTTGACATATACAAGTCCAGACATATGTTTTTCTATGAAATCCTTGAGTCAGTATATGGTGGAGCCCAGACATGTTCATCTAGTTGCAATAAACATGTGATGAGGTACCTGAAAGGTACATTAGACTATGGCCTCAAAAATACAAATGACAGTGAGTTCAAATTGTGTGGCTATACTAATTCGGATTGGGTTGTAAGTGATGAAGATAGAAAGAGCACTTTAGGATGTTTCTTCAGTTTGGGATCAATCCTGTATGATCTCATGGATTAGTAGAAATCAAACAAGTGTTTCCATCAATACAACTAAGGTTGAGTACATTGCAGCATGTTCATCCTGTAACGAAGTAGTGTGGATTCACAAACTATTGGAAGGATTGACAATAGTACTCTCATATGTTGAGTGGTCCTACATTTAGTTACGGATGAGATCTACATTCAGTTGTAGAAAATGGTATCATCTCTGAGGGTCGTCTCATCTACAAGAAAATTTTCTTATTGAGATTGGTCCTAGCACTAACACATTGAGGATGGTTCTACGAATGATAGTACTATCATATGTTGAGTGGTACTGCATTTAGTTGTGGATGAGATATGCATTCAGTTGCAGATGACAATATCCTCTCTAAGGATGGCCCTATAGAAAATAACACTCTCTTGATGAGAGTGGTCCTAGCACTCACCGACTGAGAATGGTCCCGCGGATGATAGTAATCTCTTATAGAGAGTTTCCTTGCATTCACTTGGGGGCCAGTTTGTACATTCAGTACCAGTAATGATGAGGCTCCAGATAACACCAGAGATGATGTTGATGCTCAAAGAGATGATTCCAGAGATGATGATGCTCGAGATGATGTCAGTGATGATGATGCTTGAGATGATTCCAGAAATGATGATGCTTGAGAAAATACCAGATGATAGAGATGTCCATTGTGATGATGCTCCAAATATGTCCATGTTGATGTAATTGTGAAAACTTCCTATGACATATAGATTCACTAGTAAGTTGTACATATGTATTGTTGTATTGTGGAATACATTCATTTTTAAGAGGGAGTGCTAAAGAAATGTAACTACGAATGATATTCTATTTTTTATTATTATTGTTATTACCCCTTCAAGAGATTTCATTCCTTTGATTAGGGATTCCATTGATGTATTTGGTCATGTATAGTGTTGAGGTTAAACCTCCATTTTAAGTTGGGTCATTAGTACCCACAAAAGTATTATTAAATTGTATTTTTGAGTCTTCCAAGGAAAGTCGGTCTTGGAAGAAAGGAGAAGTCATCCCATTTGGGTTATTAGGCCTATCAGATGATTATTATAAATAGGAGAGGGGATACCTTCATTTCGACAGTTAGAACACTCAAGCAGTTGTGCTAGAGAGAGAGAAGTGACAGTCCATCTGGAGGAGAGGAAGCAGTTTAGTATTGTTCTTGGGTATTACACTGTACTTGGTTGAAGTATATACAAAGGAATTTTTGTTGGGTTTTCTTCCCCATGAGAGTTTATTGAGATAAATCTTTGTGTTCTCTTTTGTTCTATTGTGCTTGTTATTATTTCAGAGATCCTTTTGTTTTGGTATAACAAATTTTAAATTCTTAACGCTTTCGAATATATAAGGATTCCTTTTTGTTTGTTGAATGCAGGGGCCACTTTCAAAAGGGTCATCGATTATGATTTTAAGGAATTAATTAGAAATATCATATAAATTTATCAAGATGACTTAACATTTTTTTCAAAACAAAGAATGATTCATGTAAGTCACCTCAAGAAAGATGTTAGCACCTTGTAATTTTCCTATGGTTGTGGTAGGAAGTCAAAGTGGTAACCATTTCAAACCAATATTTAGACTGTATTCTAGCCAATACAGTCAAAGAGGGCTCTCTCTTGTCATAGGGTTTTGCACATATGCATATGGCTTTAAACAAGCTTCTAGAAGGCTAGATTTATGATATAAACTAGGTGTTGGTATATTTTAAATATGGTAGAATAGAGAGACATGAAAGATCGTTGGGAAATGGAGTTGAACCTGAGTCAATCAATGGTATTATAGAGAAAATGAGAGGGGGATTTCCTTTGTAATTTGAGGCAAAGTAAGTGTCACAAGCAGTCAAATATCTTAAAAAGGTGATAAGGGAAAAAGGAAGAATCCCAACGAAGAAAGAGGCACCTATATGTGGGTGAATCTCTTGCACCACCTTTAGCAACAACAACAATAGGGATAATAACTGATACATAGCACTTAAATGAGATTGAATTCTATAATAGTCATCATAAACATATCACAAATGCAACGTCTGATTCGAGGAGCGATTAATGAAATGAATTACTCATATACAACTAGAGCGCATTAGTAGAAATAACACAAAAATGAACATGATAAAATAGGAAAAACAGAGTGAATGTAGAACACCGTGATGAATCTCAGAAACGCAGGAGAATTTTTCTCATTAACACTTCCAAGAAATTTACAGGGACAAAAACATGAGCATAATTATTTCTGAATGGAAGTTCCAACCCTTTCCTCATCAATTGAGGTCATATTTATAGTGCTATGGCTCTCGAGACCAACCTCTAAATGAAACCCAATTTAATTACAAAATTTTGGGATCAAATCCTAACAAAATTCCTCAGTTTGAAGATTCGCCACGATTTATACCTAAAACATGCAATATGATGCAACATGCATGCTGGATCCAAAATGGAAATGCAACATCTGAGAGACACACTCACTTTCTTTGATAGTGATGCTTTGAAAAATATCCCAATGACTATACTCCCTCAGGCACGATCTACATCATCAAATTTTTTCCATGCTTCAACTTCACTTTGCATCTGCACTGATCCTTCCCTCTTTGCACTTTTTCCCTAGTGAAATCAATCACGACGATAGGTTTCCTCTTACGAGGAATCTTAGATGTCCCTTGATATGGTCCTTTACACAATTTTGCAATCACCTACCTTTTTAACCTCCTTGTACCTATCCACTGAGAAATCCACCAAAACCATCAATCATATCTCCAGTAGATCTACACCATCCAAAACGTGATGTCCTACCGAATTTTGCAGCATATCTTCTCGCTAAACCCCATGCTCTTCCGCACTGCGAAATAAATCTAAGCCGCTGACCTGATCCCTGGTAGATCTCCATCGTTCAACTATGTAGGTCCTATAGACCTTTCATAGCGTCCCACCATGTTAATCTTCGCACATATTCAAGCCTCAAAAACATATCTTGGCTGTAAATCTGGCCCATCTGAGATCGTTTCCGTCCAATCGTAAGGGCCCTATGAGATTTTATGGCCCCCAACTTGGCTTACCCATTGTTCGAGTTTGCGCCATGAAATTATTTTCATACGTAGATCTATGAAACCTTTATATCATGGCCATCGAAACTTGGAGGGTGTAACCCAATTCATGGTCCTTCACCATGTTATCTCTCCACCCAATTTGTGGTCCTTCACCATGTTATCTCTCCACGCAACTTTACCTGGAGAAATCCTTAACAACTGTTGATTGTCATTAGAGGAAATTTGGGGTCTAAAAAGGGCCTTCTAAAAAACTGTGCCATGGATGAGCTGGATTGAGTTGAATTTTTAAACCAATAGAATTTCAATATCTTTGGTCAACCATTATGGTTGAGTTGGACACATAATGCTTATGTGTCATATTTTTATTTGACAATAGCTAACTCCATATCAACCTCACCTTGGTTAAGTTCTTGAAAAGATCATCTCGAAATAAAATAAATAAACTTTAACTAATAAATATAGAATATTTTATTTGATCACTACTTCCAACTCCTCTAAACATAACCTTCACATTAATTAAAATTGTAATGGAAGCATTTTGAAATACTAAAAACATTTATTAATCATTTAAAAAAAAAGAAAACTAAATAATATTTAATTTTAAATACGCTTATCTTGAAATACTAAATAAAAGATATTTAGTATTTTTAATATTATTAAATAATATTTAAAAAATAAATATATTTAATTATTACATCCAAAAATAAATAAAGCATTTAAATACTAACAAAATAAAAAATAAAAACTATTTTTAATGTTACTAAAATTATAATAAAATTTGATTTTACTTTTTTTCTCTATTACCTACCTACCCATTAAACCATAATTTTTTTTATATTGATATAAAAAATAATATGAATATACATAGTTTATTGTTTTTTATTTTATGTGATGTAATATTTTTTATATGAATTAATATAAAATTTATATTAAAAAATAATAGTGATTTTTAAAATTTTTTTAATACTATCATAATTATATTTTTCATTATAAATGAATATATTTGACTTTTACATTTATTATGTGTGCACAAGAATCTAAATATTTCATTAATATTTTTAATCAATATCTCTTAACTCTACATTAACTCAATATAGTTGTTAACTACCATTAATAAGAGGATTTAGGTTGACTTTCATTAGATTTAATCTGACATGGCATATTTGTACTGTGATGTGGCTTTTTTTATTGTTTTCCTTAGCAGGTCCATTTTAGACCCCAAATTTCCTCTAATGCACCACTGAGTAATCTGCATCGTTCATTTTGACCACTGCATAACGTGTAGAACCTCATGATGTCCTTCATGGTACTGAGATAAGGTATTTTTCAGACCTTGTTCCTCCTTTCCTATTGGCCTATTCCCCTGTCATTTTTTCAGCTTAAACTGGCACTAATCCCACTTGCAAAGTTCTTAAAAATCTAGCACTAGTATGATCAAGGTGATAGCAATGGCTCCAGCTCGAGGATTATATCCTCCTTGTGAGGTAGCAAAGAAATCCATAGACCAGGTGCCTCATCCATTGGGTTGATCCCAATATTCCATTGAAAATTCCCAACTCTGTTCTAGGGTTTGCAACTCCAAAATTTTCTTGAAAAAAAAAACTAGGTGACGACATCCTTTTGGGACCTTACTGCCTTCACCTTAGGCTTTAAGTCTATCATAAATCCATCCACACATGTAATGTTTAAAGGAAAATGATATATACAATGAAAATCAGGGTGATATTTCTTATAAAAAGTAATGTTTGAGGAGACTCCCATATACCGGAGCTCCAGATACTAATCCACCCTCCATTTCTTCCAACACATAAGCGTTCTTTCCTCTAAAGGATGCAATTTTATATGGGCCTTTCCATAGGTGATCAAATTTTCAATGTTTCCTCTTCTCCTCGTGAGGTGAATCCCATTGCAACACTACATCCCCTATGTGGAAATCATCAGGATTGGTTCTCCGGTAAAAAATATCTTTCATCTTGTCCTAAAATTGTTGAGTTCTGTCAAACATATGCTCCCTTTGTTGTTGTAGCTCAACCAACTAATACATCCTCCTCTAGGTAGGATGGGTTTCAGTGTCCTCTTCTTGAAACAATATCATTATTGGAAAGCTCGAGGAGTTAGGAAAAATTACCTCTGAACCATAGACCAACTGGAATGGTGAAGTGCCAATAGACTTCTTCACAGTAATTCTCTCATACCATAAAGCATACATTAGCTTTGTGTGCCAAGCTTTCTTATTTTCCTGCAGCAGCTTCTTTATGATCCTCATAAGACTCTTGTCTAAAGAATCTGCTAGTCCATTTCCCTAGGGGTAATAGATTGTGGAATGCCCCAATTGTATTTGATATTTGAATCAAAAGGGGATCATATTCTTTCATTTAAAGTGTGGATCATTATCAGTGATTATCTTCTAGGGAACCCCAAACCTTGATAGAATATGCTCCTCTAGAAACTGCATGATCATTGTTTCGGTAGCCTATTTTGTGGAGATGGCCTTGATCCATTTTGTGAAGTAGTTAGTGTCGGTGAGGATCCACCTATGCTACCATAAATAATGAGGATTAATTTCTTCGATAAAATCTATCCCCCATTGCTGGAAAGGGGCTTCAACCTGGATAGGCTTCAAAGGTAATGGCAACAACTTCCTTCTTCCTTCAAAAATAGGACATTTATGGCAGGAAGCCACTTTCTTATGAGTATCAGAAAATATTGTATGCCAACAGAATCATGCTCTCATGATTTTGTTTATTATGGTTTTCCAGTAGTGATGCTTCCCACACTCCCCTGCATGAAATTTTTCCATAAGTCTCTTAGCTTGTTGCTCCTCCACGCAGTTTAGTAGGACTCCTTGGGGCTCTTTCCAATACAACTTCTTGCTCGGGATACAAAACCTCATTTCCTTTTGCTTGAGGAATATGGCCCTTATTTTATCCATGCCTAGTGGCTCCTGCAGATGTTGTAACACAAAAATGATATCGATGTACCATGAGGATGATAGAAACTGATTACCTACTGGGAGCCTGGCTTCCCTTGAGGATTTTGTTCTTCAACTGATAATTCGAAAATCATGTTCAAGATGAGAGCATCATAGTTGGACTGGGACATAAGCTTGGCTAGCCCCTGGCCTTTGATCAATTTTTTTGGCTTGATTTCTAGGTCATACTCAAGTAGAACTGCTATCCACTTTATTGTTCATCCCTCTGGATTAGGTTGGGTCAGAATGTCTTTCACACCACTGGTGGGGATGTGAGAAATGATATGGGAAAGCAAGATGTATACTCAAAACTCCTTTAAGGCCTGTACCAAAGCATAGGCCTGCTTTTCCAGGATATTGTACTTCATGGGAGCATCCCTTAGGGTCTTGTTGTAGAAAGCAATGGGCTTCTCATGGCCTTCGTAGTTCTTTTGCAAAAGTACCCCTGCCACTGTGTGTTTTGAGGAAAATGAAAATATGAGAAAGTGTTTTGAAAAATTAGGGCTTGCAAGTACGGGTGCTTTAGCTATGGCCCTCCCTATGCCTTNCAAAAGTCCCCCTGCCACTGTGTGTTTTGAGGAAAATGAAAATATGAGAAAGTGTTTTGAAAAATTAGGGCTTGCAAGTACGGGTGCTTTAGCTATGGCCCTCCCTATGCCTTCAAAGGATTGTTTGGCTTCAGGAGTCCACCTAATTTCTTGGTCCTTTCCTAGCATGTTGGTTATATATTTCACTATTTTAGCAAATGCAGCTATGAATATTCTCAGGAAGTTTAACTTTCCCAAAAACGATTGAACCTCAACCTTATTTTGTGGGAGCTCAATTTTTTTGATCTCCTCAACCCTCTTTGGATCTATCATGATGCCCTCCTAAGAGATTATATTCCCCAACAAATTCCCTTCTTTCATAGAAAAAAATGACTTTTTAGGATTCAGGGAGATGCCGAAATTTCTGCATTTCTTGAACATTCTCAATAGGTGGGTGACATGTTCTTCATTAGACTTGGAGAAAACAGTGATATCATATAGATAGATGACCATAATTTTTTCATTTTCATCGGTGAATGCTATGTCCATGGCCCTTTGGAAATTTTCTCCTGCGTTCATCAACCCAAATGGAATTTTAATAGACATGAAGGTTCTCTAGGGTGTGGTGAATTTTGTCTTCCCTTGATCCCCCGGGTGCACCACAATCTGGTTATAACCTGAGAAATCATCCAGAGTGGAGATCCTCTGGGAACCCACTACTCTCTGCAAGATATGGTCCATTTTGGGGAGGGGATAATTATCCTTCAAATAAACTTTGTTAAGGTTCCATAATTCAATACATATTCTTATTTCCACATTCTTCTTTCTAACAGGGGCCAGATTATCCACCCAACGTGAGAATATGAGGGATACAATGATTTTGGCCTTATACAACTTTTTGATCTCTTTCTCTACTAGGGGAAACATTTTAGGGCTCATCTTTCTCATCTTCTACTTGAACGAAATCTCATCCTTCTTGATTGGTATGGTATGTTGGATGATGCTTGTATCATAAGCCTTAAGGTCCTTGTAGCTCCAAGCAAACACATCTGAATACTCCTTCATCAATGAGATGTATCTTTGCTTGGATTCAAATTTAAGGGTACTTGCTATTTTTATGATCTTAGGTTGCTCTTATGTCCCAATATTTACTTTCTCAACATCTTCATAGCTTGGGACCAGTTGAGGTTCTCTATCCACATCATTAGGATCGAAAAGTTTCTCTAGAGGAACCAGACCCCTAGGGATGGAAATACATTTCAGCTACAAAATATCCTTGCCATAGAGGTTTTTCACATATTCATGTTGGCCCTCAACCTCCTCAGTTTCATCACTCTCAGCATTTTCAACAACAACAACATCCTCTTCCCGGAGCACTTATTTTGGATCTGCAGTCTAGCTTTGTAATGGTTCTTGCATGGGAGGAACACCCTCTAGAAGTTTGTTTTCTTCATCAACGACCAATCCTTCAAAATCCTTAGTGAGAGTGAGGAACTTGTGAATTTGTTTATCATCCTCAAAGACTTGGAAACTATTCATGTTATCTGGGACAGAAGGTCTACGCCTCACTTCAATTTCATATTTCTCTATAAAGTGCATGTGGACCTTGAAAGTTGTTGCCGAAGTGGCCAGGGAATCAACCACACAATTCTATACTTTGGGAATTATATTGAAACTGGATTCTTCAAAGCATTCAATGAGGTCCTTGGAAGCATTCCAGTAGCTTCTCATCCTGGGATGTCTAGCCAGATACTCACCAGTCATTTGCTTAATTATTAGCTAAAAATCACCATGTAACGCTACCCTCTTGAATTGAAGATCCTTCCAGACTAGGATCACCAATATCATAGCCTCATATTCTACTTCATTGTTCATGCAGTTAAAATCCACCTTGTAAGAGTAATTCAAATCTCGCACTCCAGGGTGTCTCATCCACACTCCAACTCCTACCCCTTGTTAACATGCTGACCCATAGAAACTCACCTCCCACACCCCTTCTAACTCCTCCTCAGTAGGAATGAAGGCAACATTTTGGAAATAGGAACTGTCTCCATCCCCTTTAGTAAAGAAGATACTAGATCCCATCTCCGTATCCAATGAATATATGGGGTGATTGTGTGTCCTTTCAATGCTAGTTACCATATACGCCAACTCTTTTTATTTGAATAGCCTTCTTTGTATCCTGAAAACAAGGACAGTGGCATATGACATGTTCTTTGGAGGGCACCTTTGATCTTGGCTTCCCAAGATCTTGATAAGAACATTTCGAACTTCGAGGAAATATCAGCCACAACCACATCCATAACCATGGTTTTGGGAGGGATCTGGGCTAGGGAGATGACCAAGTCTTTAATAAGGCCTAGGCACTTGAATTTATTAGAATCAAAAGAGAAGAGATCCTTGTAGGGTCTGGTTACTTCCAACCCAAGTTCATCCATGATTCTCTTGGGCATCAGATTGCGAGAGGCTCCTATGGCAGAGATTTATCTGGGAGGCTTTAGAATTGTGGAAAATTTAGAATGATACCTTGAATTTTTTAACAGTTCACTGAGGGGAACAGATATTTTTATCTTTGCAATTTCGGCCTCTAGACTGAAAGAAGTATATCCATGATCAGAGCTTTTGGGATTATCTTTTATTTGTTCCTTCCCTTTAGGATCAAACACATTTTTGGAGTTATCCATGGGAGGTGTGTCATTTTTAGGCTTGTTGGAAAGAGCCTTATTTCTTGTTTCTTTTTTCTTCATGACAGGAACATCTCTATTTCTCAAGATGATTTCTCTCTGTGTGTTATCTCCCAAATTGAACACCGTCATTTTGGTTGATAGAATGGGTAAACATTTTATTTTTGTGAGTCTTGGCCTTCAAAATAAAAAATTTCAGCTTTCGGCAGTTAACTAAGTCTGTGGAAGTTTAGTTAGCTGCCGAAACAGGCCCATTTCGGCAGCTAAGACGGTCTGTCAAAACTATTTTAGTTGTCGAAAATGTTTCCATGTGTAAATTTAAAAGATTGTGCTCTGGAAATATCCAAATGTCAAGCTATATGTGGATTAGTGATATACATGGAAAGAACGCGTGGAGGATGTTTGATCCAGCGCAGCACTACAGGCTTTTAGATGACGAGATTAAAATGGGTTGCGCAGGTGTTCTAAAACGAGCTCAGCGCTGTGTTCAGTTTGCAAATGGAAAGGTGTCAAATTGTTAAGTTTGAGGTGCGCTCTGTCAAGGAAAGTTTTGGCAGCCATGGTGTGTGCCCATTTGGAAAACGCCTTCCAGGTTGTTTCTTGGAGTGGCAATGTTACATAAATTAAAAGATATCTTGAAACCACCCATACTCCAACACACAAGGATTTTGGAACATTAAGATTTGGATCCTCTAAACATACACTTGATAACAGCTTCTGTGCAATGTCCTCCTCATGAATTTGGTCCAAATCTGGAAATAATCCTAAAGGGACAGCAATGGAATCAAAGGCAAACAGGCAGTCAGCCAGGGAAGAGAAAGTTTCTAATTTTTGTAATATAAACTTTAAAAAATGTATTGGACAATTGAACAGCAACTTGCACACCATACTATCAATGGTTGTAATTTGAGGCCTGGAGATTTGCTAGGATCTGGAACCATAAGTGGGCTTGAGCCTGAAAGTTTTGGTTCCCTATTAGAGTTATCATGGGATGGGAAGAATCCACTGAAGCTTGGAAACAATATATCTAGAACATTTGTGGTAGATGGATGTAAGGTGGGATTTGGTACATGCTTTGGAAAAATACTACCAGCTATATCCTGACCAGTAAAGCTAAAGGACTAAAAGTAGCAGAATTGTCAAGGAATTGGCAGAAAATAATTATTGCACAGAGCAGTGAATGGAAATTGCAAACAGATGGAATAGGGGCAGTCTTCTAACAGAATACTAAAGGATCACAGGTGGCAAGGAAATCATCACATGAAACAACTCGAGTCTGCTGTTAAAGGTTCATGATTTTTCTCCTAAAATTCAGCCACAAGGCCAGTTCGACTAAACGTGACTCATATCCATCACTCATCTTCACCATCTCGAGTTAAATCTCCAGTTGCTAGGCCATGTGTCTTCTTCAGTATGCCTTTGCTATTAAGTGAGTCTCAAATACCCAGCTATGCTATGTCACATTGCTGCCCTGTAGGGTTTATTCATTGTTGAACCATAACTCAAGAGGATTTTTCTGCTGAAATCACGTGATATTGCGGGGAAATTTAGACGGCCTTCCAAAACTAAAAATTCAAATATGAAAGCACCAGTGGATAGCTTATGATGTGTAGATCAAAATCGACTATTTGAACATCCAAAATGGACATCGGACGGCTGAGAAAATTGATTTTTTTCAAAGACAGTTTTTTTAGGAATTCTACAGGTTTCGGCAGCTTAGGCGAGCCTCCAAGAGCTCATTAGCTGCCGAAAAGGCTGACTTTCGGTAGCTAACGCATGAAACTGGCAGAAGGCTTAGCTGCCAAAAGCCTGTTTTCACAGATCGCTTAAGATTTCGCCCAGATCACGGATTTTCTAGTTGGAATGGTGGGAGGTCGAGCAGAATAAACAAGTTATGAATTATGCCACCATTATCTACAGGAGTTTTGAGCTAGATCAAAGTGAAGTGGGCATTTTGGCTAATTTGAAGCATCTTTTTGAGGAAACAGCTCTAAGTTCAAAGTGCCACATCATCAAGAGCGTTTCTGTTATGTTCCAATCAAAGTCCACCGAGCCTTGGAAGGCTAACTGCACTTCACCAACCACCGAGCACAAGAAAGGAGACCAACTCATCTTCATTTCCTTGATTTTAGGGATCACTCCCTGTCTTTTGCATTCGCTGCTCTAGTTAATGTGTTAGTTAACTCAACAGATCCATGTCTTTAGGATCTATAGACTCTTTTGTAAAGGCTATAAAGCCTAAGAACCGAGACTGTTAAAGGGTTCAAGTTTGGATACATTTTGGGCTATGTACTGGACACTTTCTTGCTATATGA
>LPNX011053095.1:73654-155590 GCA_001517045.1 Pseudotsuga menziesii
CATGTAAAGAGAATTATTCTCTATTTTGTATATTCAGAAAATCATCCTCCTCCTTGTATATATTCGTCTTTAGAAGAGGAAAGCCTGCAGCCCTGCATTGTAGATGTAGATTCGGTAGCTTTACCTCAGCCCATTCACAAAGATGACCACTGTATTTTGTTGCCTTCAGAATCTGATCAGCCATGTGACCTTGAAAGTATAGAAATTGTTTCAGACCCTGTGCAGATCTCAGCCCCTCTTGTCATAATTTCAGAACCTTGTCATGAACTCATTAACTCTCATGATCAGCCCACAGCCTTTCAAGTTAAGATCCGGATGAAAATGGTCAAGCCTTTAAAGTTGCCCCTTCTTCTTCATCCTTATCCCGATGATTGTTATGAATATCTCCCTTGGTTTTCTGGAGAGAATCCAACTTCAGCCAAGGAACACGTGGAATCCTTTTTGGATTTTGTTGATCGTTTTCAGCTTGTTCATGAAGATGTGGTCATGAGATATTTCTCCAAATATCTGATCAAAGATGCTGCTACATGGTTTAAAAGCCCGAGAGGTGATTCAATTGGCTCTTGGACCGATTTTTCTAATGCTTTCTTGAAGTATTGGGGAAAATACAAGTCTCTAGATTCTTATCTTGCTGATTTCTATGCTTTGAAACGAGAGCAGGGTGAAGCCTTGTCTATTTTTAACAGAAGGTTTAACAGCATGTATCATGACATGCCTTTGGAGATCCGACCTACAGAAACATCTGCTATGATATACTATGTCATGTGTCTTAATTCAGAACTTGCCCTTCTTCTGCTAGAAAGGGAGTCTTCATCATTAACTCAGTTGTTTGAGGATGCGTAAAAGGTAGAGGAAAACATCCGTGCATCTAGGTGGATCAGAATGCAGGCTGACTCTGAAAATCTGCAAACATATATGCAAGAAGACAGTCATGACATTTCAGATTCCGAGTATGAAAGCAATGGGTATGAAACAGATTTCGACCAGCAGCCTGAGGGTGAGTGCATTTCAGATTCAGAATCAGTTTTTTCAGTGTGTGCAAAGTATTCCAAAGACAGGTATGGCTATGAATTTTATGACCAGTTTGCAAATCAAGAAGAGCCTATGGTAACTAATGATGATATAGACAACTACATATTTTCAGCTGATCAAAACTCATATGATATAAAACCTATTTTGTCACCATCTTGTGTACATTTGTCTGAGGAGGAAGTTACCATCTTTGATGATCAATCACTGATTTCCAAAGGACAAGAAGATGATCAGTCCTCTTGTAGAGAAACAATCATGGCTGAACATGAGGCTGCCATAGATGTGCAGCTGTTTTTCGAGGAGCAGCATGTTACTTATCTTCCTTTTAAGGATCCAGTGGCAGTTTTCATTGACCTATACTTTTCAAAGAACCTGGAGATTTCAGATTTCCTTAGCCTGCCAGTGTGTCTGGGTAAGTATGGTTTCCTGGAAGACTTCTTATTATTGTTGATTTATGTCAAACATCATTTGCTGATTGGCGAGAAAGATGAGATGTTTTCAGTATCCAAATTGCTTAGATGGCTGCTATGGAAATCAGCATTCACTTAACAAGTGGCAGAGCTAGTTAGTGTAGGAGTAGATAGGAAAATAAGCTCTTTTATGAGCACGTAGATCATTTTTAGTTATTGTTGAATAAGAAGAACAAGATGCATGTAAGCTACAGGCGGGATACCGGTTTGCAGAGGGATCAGTGTTAAAGACTTGACGACTCCATGCCCAATGCTAAAGGCTACTGGAACTACTTGGTTCTGGGATTCTTCGTAACCTCACTAGGAGGATTCCATCCCCGAGTAGGAGCCAGATGTTATCTCCCAAATTGACCACCGTCATTTTGGTTGATAGAATGGGTAAAATTTTTATTTTTGTGAGTCTTGGCCTTCAAAATAAAAAATTTCAGCTTTCGGTAGTTAACTAAGTCTGTGGAAGTTTAGTTAGCTGCCGAAACAGGCCCATTTCGGCAGCTAAGACGGTCTGTCAAAATTATTTTAGTTGCCGAAAATGTTTCCATGTGTAAATTTAAAAGATTGTGCTCTGGAAATCTCCAAATGTCAAGCTATATGTGGATCAGTGATATGCATGGAAAGAACGCATGGAGGATGTTTGATCCAGCGCAGCACTACAGGATTTTAGATGACGAGATTAAAATGGGTTGCGCAGGTGTTCTAAAACGAGCTCAGCTCCGTGTTCAGTTTGCAAATGGAAAGGTGTCAAATTGTTAAGTTTGAGGTGCCCTCTGTCAAGGAAAGTTTTGGCAACCATGGTGTGTGCCCATTTGGAAAACGCCTTCCAGGTTGTTTCTTGAAGTGGCAATGTTACAGAAATTAAAAGATATCTTGAAACCACCCATACTCCAACACACAAGGATTTTGGAACATTAAGATTTGGATCCTCTACACATACACTTGATAACAGCTTCTGTTCAATGTCCTCCTCATGAATTTGGTCCAAATCTGGAAATAATCCTAAAGGGACAGCAATGGAATCAAAGGCAAACAGGCAGCCAACCAGGGAAGAGAAAGTTTCTGATTTTTGTAAGATCAACTTTAAAAAAATGTATTGGACAATTGAACAGCAACTTGCACACCATACTATCAATGGTTGTAATTTGAGGCCTGGAGATTTGCTAGGATCTGGAACCATAAGTGGGCTTGAGCCTGAAAGTTTTGGTTCCCTATTAGAGTTATCATGGGATGGGAAGAATCCACTGAAGCTTGGAAACAATATATCTAGAACATTTGTGGTAGATGGATGTAAGGTGGGATTTGGTACATGCTCTGGAAAAATACTACCAGCTATATCCTGACCAGTAAAGCTAAAGGACTAAAAGCAGCAGAATTGTCAAGGAATTGGCAGAAAATAATTATTGCACAGAGCAGTGAATGGAAATTGCAAACAGATGGAACATGGGCAGTCTTCTAACAGAATACTAAAGGATCACAGGTGGCAAGGAAATCATCACATGAAATAACTCGAGTCTGCTGTTAAAGGTTCATGACTTTGCTCCTAAAATTCAGCCACAAGGCCAGTTCGACTAAACGTGACTCATATCCATCACTCATCTTCACCATCTCGAGTTAAATCTCCAGTTGCTAGGCCATGTGTCTACTTCAGTATGCCTTTGCTATTAAGTGAGTCTCGAATACCCAGCTATGCTATGTCACATTGCTGCCCTGTAGGGTTTATTCATTGTTGAACCATAACTCAAGAGGATTTTTCTGCTGAAATCACGTGATCTTGCAGGGAAATTTCAATGGCATTCCTGAACTCCAAATTCAAATCTGAAAGCACCAGTGGATAGCTTATGATTTGTAGATCAAAATCGACTATTTGAACGTCCAAAATGGACATCGGACGGCTGAGAAAATTGAATTTTTTCAAAGACAGTTTTTTTTAGGAATTCTACAGGTTTCGGCAGCTTAGGCGAGCCTCCAAGAGCTCATTAGCTGCTGAAAAGGATGACTTTCGGTAGCTAACGCGTGAAACTGGCAGAAGGCTTAGCTTCCGAAATCCTGTTTTCATAGATCGCTTAAGATTTCGCCCAGATCGTGGATTTTCTAGTTGGAATGGTGGGAGGTCGAGCAGAATAAACAAGTTATGAATTATGCCACCATTATCTACAGGAGTTTTGAGCTAGATCAAAGTGAAGTCGGCGTTTTGGCTAATTTGAAGCATCTTTTTGAGGAAACAACTCTAAGTTCAAAGTGCCACATCATCAAGAGCGTTTCTGTTATGTTCCAATCAAAGTCCACCGAGCCTTGGAAGGCTAACTGCACTTCACCAACCACCGAGCACAAGAAAGGAGACCAACTCATCTTCATTTCCTTGATTTTAGGGATCAGTCCCTGTCTTTTGCATTCGTTGCTCTAGTTAATGTGTTAGTTAACTCAACAGATCCATGTCTTTAGGATCTGTAGACTCTTTTGTAAAGGCTATAAAGCCTAAGAACCGAGACTGTTAAAGGGTTCAAGTTTGGATACATTTTGGGCTATGTACTGGACACTTTCTTACTATATGAATCACAGTTTCCTTTGGTCATTAGATATCAGTCTGTCCACATTTTCCATTATTCTACATTTGATTCTATTCAGTTCAGTTGTTCAGAACTGTCATCTTCTGATATAGCTCATGAATGAATTAAATCTTCTTTATATTCTTGTATGACCCTACAGCTCTGTATTTGGTTATCTTGAATGTCTTTCTTCATACCTTGATTATTTACTGTAGCTGATATTTAATTTCTCAAAGCACTGGCTTATTTAGAGGCATGGCATGTTGTCTTACTACTTAGTCTTCTTAGTTATCCCATTGATCCACACTTCGATTATTATAATTTCTTAAGTTACCAAGCACCTTTGGTCTACAACCACAAAGGGTTTCTTGGAGTGATAACACTGTGCATCTAGGACAATGAGTTGATATCCTCTCCTGAAATCATACATCTCGCCTAGAGGTATCTCTGGCATCTCCAGAAAAGCATTGCCATGTTCTTCTTTGGTAATGAAGGTGGCGGGAGAGTCAGTATCCAGCTAATGGATTTTATCTTCAGCTTGATGTTCACCATCCTGATACATGAATTTTTTTTGAAATGAAGGCCTAATAGGTGGATCAGGAGGGTTTTTGTGGATGTTATGGATTACTTAGGGCCTTATGGCATTCAGAGTCCTATTCTGTTGATCTTGATTTTCCCTGGGAGGTGGTGTGCCATCCACAGAGAGCCTCTCCATCATTCTTTCCATGGATCTCAACATTATGTTTATTCTGGTCTCTGGTGAGCTAGAGGTAGAGGGTTGTTCAGATTCTTTGTCTTTCCTTCTCTCTCCTCTTTCTCCTTCCTCTCTTCTCCATTCTCCCCCATCTCTTCTACATTCTCCATCCTCTCTTCTTCGCTCCCCTTCCTCCCTTCTCCATTCCCCTTCATATATTTTCTTCCTTCTTGCGGAAATTAGGTTTACCTCCACCTCTATGGAATCTTTCATCATAGCTACTAAGGAGGTTTATCTCCTTTCACATAGCCACAAGGTAAACTCACTATCAAAATATTCAGCATATTGGAGTTGGGCAGAACTAATGGGAGGTTTGAGTTGGGCAGGGATGGCATTGTACAACTTCAAAAACCTATCCAAAAAATCTTGGACAAATCACTTTCTCTCCTCCTCATGGAATGATACTTGGAGAGATATTACTTAGGGTTTTTTTGTTCTGGCCACTTGTCCTTAAAAGCATCTTCAAAGGCTTGGTAGCTTAGGATAGCGTCATTTGCAATGTTTTTGTACCACTTTCTAGCTTCTCCATCCAGACTTTGTGAAAATAACATGACCTTAACATCATTATGATCCACATCTTCAAGGTCGATCCATCCTAAAAACCACCCAGGCATTCTTCAGTTGACTACCCTCTATCCCATTTAATTGTTTTATTATTTGGGAATATTCGAAAGGGATATCACTAAGAGCAGCAGGAATATGAAGAGGGGAAAACCTATTTTCCATCCTTGGAAGTATAATAGGGTTTCTGATGGGAATTAAGACTGGAAGGACAGAGATAAGTGAGTCGCGAGGAACTGCAGGAGTGTGGGGAGTTATGAAATTGGAAGATGAGTGCTAATTTTGGTTGCAAGCAGGGGGGGAATATGTGGCAGTGGATTTCCTTATGAAAGTGGAAGTTGACATGGATAAATCAATAGTAAATGTAGGGCACTCTGGGTCAAGAAGGTGTAGGAAATCCCTGCCTAGAGGTTTTGAGGTATGGAGTGATGAGGCAATGTGGGGAAAATAAAATGCAGAGGTATTAGACACCAATTCAGAGAGGATGGATTAAGATTTAGTTATATGAAAGGCTAGTCCAAATTCCTCATTTCAATGCTCAGATATATCACTGACATAAATGTCACCTTCAGCAGGGAAAGACAGATTTCTGACTAACCTTTGCAGGCTATTGGCCCTTCGAATCAAACTTTTCGGATCGAAGAATTCTTGAAACGAATCCAAAGTAGGGTTTCTCCTCGTATTTGTTCTTTTGGTCGTCAATATTTTTTGAGTGGAGTCACTTTCAAGATTTGTGTGGATTCCCTAGATCATGTACAACCAATTATGTTTCTAGGATCGGATTCTCAACCAAGTCATAGAGCTAGACAATGTCGTTCTTCTCGAGGAAATAATAGCAATTAGTTCCCCGACAACACTGCCAAGATGTTAGAACCCTGTAATTTTGCTATGGTTGTGGTAGGAATTCACAGCGGTAACCATTTCAAACCAATATTTAGACTATATTATAGCCAATGCAGTCATAGAGGGCTCTCTCTTGTCACAGGTTTTTTCACATACACATATGGCTTTAAACAAGCATGCATAAGGCTAGATTTCTGATATAAAATGGGTGTTGGTAGATTTAAATATGGTAGAACAAAAAGACATGGAATATCATTGGGAAATTGAGTTGAAGCCTGAGTCAATCAAGGGTATTATAGTGAAAATGAGAGGGGGATTTCCTTTGTACTCTAAGGCAAAGTAAGTGTCACAAACAATCAAATATCTTGAAAGGGTAATAAGGGGAAAAAGGAAGAAGCCCAGCGAAGCAAGAGGCACCTATCTGTGGGTGAATCTCTTGCACCACCTTTACCAGCAACAAAAATAAGGCTAATAACTGATACATAGCACTTAACTGAGAGTGAACTCTATAATAGTCATCATAAACACATCACAAATGCAACGTTGGATATGAGGAGCACTTAACGAAACAAATTCCTCATATGCAACTAGAGATTATTAACAGAAATAACATATAAATGAACATGATAAAATAGGAAAAATAGATTAAATGTAGAACACCACGATGAACCTCAGAAACACAAGAGAATGTTTCTCATTAACACTTCCAAGAAAGTTACAGGGACAAAAACAAGAGAAGAATTCTTTTTGAATGAAATTTCCAACCCTTTCCTTATCAATTGAGGTCATATTTATAGTGTTATCATTCTCGAGACTAACCTCAAAATAGAGCTTGATTCTATTACAAAAATTGGGGATTAAATCCAGAATCATCATTCAAATCCTAATAAAATTCCTGAGGTGGCATATTCACCACGATTTATACCTAAAATAGACAATATGACGCAACAAAAATGTTGGATCCGAAATGGAATGCAACGTCTGAGAGGCACGCTCACTTTCTCTGATAGTGTGCTCTGGAACATCTCCTAACAAACTTAGTCACTCAGGAATGATTTACATCATTGAATTTTTCCCATGCTTCAGCTTCACTTCACATCTACACTGATCCTTCCCTCTTTACACTTTTTCCCCAAGCAAAATCAATCATCACCATAGGTTTCCTCTCACGAGGGGTCTTAGTCATCCATTGATATGGTCCTTTAAGCAATTTATCAATCTCTTGCATTTTTAACCTCCATGTACCTATCCATGGTGAAATCCACTAGAACCATTGATCAGATCTCCACCAAATCTATGCCATCCAAAACATGATGTCCTACTACATTTCGTAGCAGATCTTCTCAGTAAACCCTGCACGCTTTCGGACAACGATATAAATATGAGCCACTAACCTGATCCCTACCATATCTCCATCGTTCAGTTGTGCGGGTCCTACAGACCTTTTTGTAGAAATTCTAAAGCCTTGATGGCATAAGGAAGTTCATAAACAAGCTAAGGATCTAGGCACACAATTAACCTCACAGAGAATTGTAGAGAATTAGCATAAGGAGAGAAGAAGAAGAATTAGTGAAAACACATTAATGAATGATCAATAAATGATTATTGATATTATTACATAGGTAATACATCCTTATAAAGGAAAATAGAGTTACTAGAAGACAACTCAAGCTAGCTCATAAAGCAGGCTTACTATTATGATAAAACCCATAGTTGACTAAAACACTTTCCTAGTCTATCAAGGACCTCATGAAATAGAAATAGAATGTCTGAGTAATGATGAGTGAAGGAAATAATTGCTAGTCCTAGATAATGGAGAGAAAATAATGGAGGATGGGTTGGCAACAAAAGGTACCAGTTTCATAGTTAACTAGCTTTATCTTATCCAAAGAAAAATAGGATAAAGTATAATAAAGCAGATTCTGCTTTAAAACGATGTTACTAATTTTGGATGGCCATAAAGTGGTCAAGATCAACCGAGGATCATAAATAAATAATTCTTGGGATATATATGGAAAGTGTTGACTTTAAGGTACAAGTGGATGCCAACTATCTAAGCTAGTGGGTAGGAAATTAATCAAATAATGGTTAATTATTTTATGAGTGGTTTATGACATTCCAACACCCCCCTTTAATTGTGACTTTATGATGATATCTATGAACTAATCAGAAATATATATGCATATAGGGCCCAACAAAAAGGCTATGGTCACCCTTTTACAATTTATCTTGTCCAAATAAATGAGGAAAAAGGAAAAACCACAAGGGGAAAATCCTCCCTCAAGAAATGACATGAAAAGCAATACCAAAAATGTTGAACTACTGGTGTTGCTGCTGCTCCAAACTAAATGCTAATGTCTGGAGGAATCTTTTTCTTGGGAAGAATATTAATCTGCTCACCTGGATAAAAAACATAAACCATGTAGAACAACTACGATCCAATGATGTGAAGTCAATTCTAAAGGATCTTGAGACTTGTAATCAGCTCCAAGATGATGATATGACTTGAAATTCAAACCAGTAGATATGAAATCAGCTCCATATAGGTGAAATAACTGTCCAAGTGAATATATAATGTCTCCATATTCATTTACATAGAGAAGATGTGTGCAGGTGATCATGTAGGAACATAGAGAAGGCATAGGATCAAAGAGTGCGAATGCATGGGATCCATGGGTTGATCTAGCTTTTGAAGAATCTAAGAGATCACATAGAAGCACGTCAGTAAAATCATGGGAATATATTGGTAAAGAATCCTCTATGGTATAAGTATGAGAGGAGGAAAGAGAGTGATGTTCAAAATCTTCAAGGAGGCTCTGAGAATGAGTGCCAAGAACAAAGGAGGAGCTGCAGAAGCGCATGGGATCAAGTATGGTAAGTGGTAAGACACTAAAATGAATTGAATTGGCTAAGGAAACATACTGGAAGTCATTGGGTTCGCACCATCAAGGAGAGAGGCATGCACAAGGTGTGAAAGGTCTGGCATATGGATCTCAGAATCCGTGATAGAAGTCATAGAGAACACTGAATGTGTGAGTGAATTATCAATAGCAATAGCATCTCCATTAGTCACTTCTTTTTCATCAACAACATCATAAGAATATGAATCAAGATCTTCCACTTAAAGAGACACAAAAAACATGGCTCTTCAATATTTGCTTCTTGATTTTTAACTTGGCCAGACTCTCTTGAAATTCGTCTGTCAACTAAAATTTAGTGTCTTTTTTCAGTAGTCTTTCCATTGGGGCAGTCACCTCCGCATATTCCTTGATAAAATTTATGTAGTATCCCGTATGTCCTAATGTTGCTCTTAATTTCTTAACCATGGTAGGTGGTGGTAAGTCGAGGATGATGGAAATTTTGGCTAGATCGACCTAAATTCCATCACAACAGACCACATACCTAACAGAGCTCCCAAAGGCGCACAAAAAATACACCTTCTTAAATTTTGGGCAATTTGATACTGGAGACATCGTTCTGGCATCATTCTAATACTTTCTATGTGATATTTTATAGGACCAAACACTGTCTAGTTGTCAAAGTATACTTCAAGAAATTTGTGTATAAAATCTTTAAATTCAACAACTACAATTCTTGAGTCCAAAGGGAATTACCGTGTATTGGTAGCATCCCCACTCTGTTTCAAATTTAGTCTTGTATCAGTCCTCATCTATAATTCTTATCTGATACTAGCCCAAGAATCCATTAGTGAATGAATACATTTCTTGTCCTCCAACATTCTCTAGTACTTCATCTATGAATGGAGTCAGAAATGGATAATGGAAGCATGAATCCTTAAAATTCCTCATGTCAACACATATTCTCACTTCCCTTGATGTTTTCTTATCTTGGAATACAATTGGATCGATCCATTCTGATTCTTCGACAGGTTCTATCATGTCTACTTCCATAGTCCAATTCATCCTTAACTTTTTCTTTGTAACATAGGTTTAATCTGTACGACCCTTTTTTCACTGGTTTTGCATCAGGCCTCAAGGGTATTTTTATTTCTCCAAGGTCCCTAATTATTCCTTTCATTTCAGAAAATTTTGTGGGGAACAGATCCTGGAATTCATGTAGTATGTTAGTGATCTTTTTGACAGTTTCATCGTCCCAGTAATATCCAATATTAGAAAACTTTGGGTTTTCAGCTGACCCAATATTTACTTTCTTGATCTTGAGTGGCCTTATAAATTGGTCACTAGACATACCAACTACTTCCACTTCACGCATATCTTCTGACTCATGTATGTTTATCCCGAGTGGATCATCATCATTTGGTTCTCATGTGATATTGTAATATTCCATTCAGTTGTGTACTATCATTGTGCATTGATGGAAATTTGTTGCTACGAATGGGATTTCCTCAAATATATTTTCCTTCATTATTTGTAGCGCAACATAAACTATCGGATGTTTACTTGAGAACTCAAATGTCTGGGTGAAGTTTGTAACTCAAATTTCCCATGCAATAGTTCGTTGTCATAGCTGAATTGATGTGTACCAATTTCTTGGTACCATTTCCAAAGTGTGGATGAATCGTACGAAGGAATTGGTACGATTACCAATTTCTTGGTAATCATTTACATTATGGCCACTTAGGGATAGAATGTTTATGTGTACCCCACCATTTCATGGGCGTAGCTTTCAACAAATAGTCCAAGGTAGACAATCACTATGATTTTGTAATTTTTCCTTCAAATTATACCAGAAAAGATGCAAGGTTGGGTAATCCTTCATATGTATGTAGTGTGCTTGATTCAGATCCTACCCTTTGGACAAATCTTGTGATTCTTGTGCATCTTCTCATGGAAACTTCATGTATCCCGTTCTGCCAATTTTCCAGGGCATCACCTATATCATATGTGCGAGAACTTGCACTCCGCCAGCTCAGTTTTCCCTCGGCTGTGGATTTATATAATATTCCTTTGATGCCATGATATTATATAACTAATCCAGGTAAATGCCTTGAACTTTTCTATTCAGTAGCTCAACATGTCTCTGCCCTTCGAGTGGATCAATTGGCGCAACCACCCTTAGTTTAGAATCTTCAAATTATAAGATTATTTTCTTAAAATTTATAATGGTTTGG
This sequence comes from Pseudotsuga menziesii, assembly GCA_001517045.1. Taxonomy (NCBI): domain Eukaryota; kingdom Viridiplantae; phylum Streptophyta; class Pinopsida; order Pinales; family Pinaceae; genus Pseudotsuga; species Pseudotsuga menziesii. The sequence goes on from LPNX011053095.1 coordinate 84,947, forward strand.
TTGTCTATTTCCCAATCAATTCCCAGAAGTTTAGGATATGGATTTGTGTCATCTATAATGTTAATTACTTCAAATTCAGCATATGTTCTTAATCCTTTGACTTCTATAGGAACTTCAGTTAGTCTACCAATTGTAGAACCTTCGACTGGTTCGTAAGCCTTAGTTTAATGGGAGACTAATCCCGTCACAGTTTATTCATGCTCTCCCATGTTAGTCTTGTCATATGTTAACATCTGAGCCCAAATACAATATGATATAATCCATATCATATTCTCCTATCTGTTCATTCATTCGCGGTTTTCGACCTGTCTTCAATCTCTTTCCGATATGGCTAACACTTTTTTTAGGTCGCATATCATATGGATTTTCATCTATTAGTGCTATCAGTTCTACGAAAAAATCGTTATCATTAATTAGTGCTAAACAATTTTTGAAAAATTATTTAAGATTTTCTACCTCCAATTTCAACTTTCGTCCTGAATCCTCATGTTTAAGCCTATTGTCACTTCCAACTGCTTCCTCTTCAAAGATTTGCACATGGTATCCTATTTAAGGTCTTTCAAGAAGCCACCCTAATACTTATATGATTTGTAAACAATAGATATATTTCCTTCTTATTTCATCAATACAAATACTCTATAGAAACCAAATTGAATGGTTTTTGTTGTTTTTCTTTCATAGAATGAAGGTTATGTTTCCTTCTTTTGTTCAAGACTGAACTGAGTTATTTTCATTACCAATTAAAGGTGTTTCCACACAATATTTTACCTCCGTAAACAAAGTCCATTCTCTATTATTTGAATGAGCATTCAAACCCTTAAACTGATGATGAATATGGTTATACAAATCTTGTATCAAGGACTTTTATTCCAAATGCTAATAAAAACAATTACACCTCTATTTGTTAAGCTTCCAAACCTAACAACTACTCAATAACAATTAGGTTAACATAATTGAGTATCTCTATCTCTATAGTTTCAAACTGAACACTATGATCTATATTTGGTAACCCATCTTAAGGGAATTTGAAATTCCCATTATTTGGAATATAATTTTGTATTGAGTGTTTGAATTTTAAACATGAATTGGGTACAGGGTGAGATGTAGCATATGCTACACATTGCTAAAATTGCGTTAAACTATTGTTGTAAGGAATCAATAACACATGGGCTGGAGAGTGCAAAGTTGTGGTAGTTAGAAATATGATTAACTATTGGGGTAGTGATCAAACAAAGGAAAGAATGTTATAACATGTTGTTTGTTGTAGATAATCATCTTACACAACATTCAAGTTACAATACTTTGACCATTCAAATATAGGAGCAAATGCATTCTAGAAATTCAAATTAGTATGTATCCACTATAGAATCATTAATGCATGATTGAGATCATTGTATTGGTATGCATTCTACAACCATCATTTAAATCAATAAATAATACTTCTATAAAACATGAATAGTACATTGATCAAGCAATGAGTGTTGTACCAACAAACAAAACATCAGGGATAAACATTATGGTTGATACACACTAATCCAATCTTTTATGTGTTTCATGTTGTAGTAAAAACGATATGAAGAGGGAATGTTGATACATTCAATATTTATGCCATCAAACCGATTCTTGTAGTTTACACAATTCCCGAATAAGATTCAAACCAAAGCAGAGAAGCATGTAAAAATTCAATCATACAACAATCAAAGGACACCATATACACCATATTACCCTGGAACCCTAAATGAGAAAGTCAACATTCAATGGGGAATTTATCAAGCTTGCGAAATTGTTACAAATATTAGGTATGCATTTTTATCGAAGGATTTAATGCATTCTTACTCATTGGAAAAATTGTAGATGGTTTTGAATCAAAGACAACCTCTGATCTTTGAGTAGACTTCTTCCGAGTCCTTATTTTTTGTACCTTCCCTTTTTCTTCATTTCCTCTCAAGTGCTTTATAAGCTAGAACATGTTTGAATTATATTTTGTTGTGTTACATATCATTGAATGATATTAAAAAATACCATATTTATTTCAAATGACTATTCACGTTGATCTTATGTACAATGCATATTCTAATTTGGTTAACCTATGTTGATAGCATTGCAACTTTGTTTATGAACATTTTTTGTTTTAATATACTAAATAATACATATATAAGAATTCATTTTCATTTCTTTGTCTATATATCATTTCCATTTTTGTAACATCTCTAGGATTTTTCTAGTTACCATACTTTTCTTAATAAAAATTTCTCTTTATCATCTTTAATATTGTTTCTAACATTATTTTCTTAGTAATACTTCTTTTTCTCAATTTCATTTTCATTTCTTTACTAGGATTTTTCTATTTACCACACTTTGCTTAATAAGACTGTTCTTCTTTACCATCTTCAATATTTGCATTCTTTTCTTCGTAATACTCTTCTCCTTCTGGTTATTTTCTATAGATGAAAAAAAAACATGGACTTCACCACTACCTGTGAACATATTGTATATTTTTATCATTAATAATATAAACAGTTCAAATAGTGAACCCCATAAATTTACACCATTTATTTGAAGGATTACAATGGATTTTAACTCTAATCATATAACGCAAGTGAGAGTGAAATAGGTATTGAAGGACCATAAATTACACATTGAAGAAACCAAAAATATTTTGTTCTTATTGGAATATGTACAAAGCACTCATTTGTAATAAAATCTAATACAGTTCCACTTCACTTTGGATAGTTTAATTCCCAATGTGGAGCATTTCTTTAAACCTGAATACATCGCCATTTTTATTGTTAATGAATCCTTCGGTATGTAATATGAACCCTTATAAAACTTGTGCTACCATCCTTCTTGAAGGAAATATCAAAGGGTTTAATCAAGTTATCAATCTACTAAATATGTATGCACCTTACAAAGACAAAAGAACCTTCTTGGAAAATATTGAGTCTAGTGGTCTACTTAATTTATAAAACTTGATATTGGATGGGGACCTAAATTTTACCATGCACTCATTTGAATATTGGAGAATGCAGTCCTCTATGGATTCACTTTGATTTCTCAAGATATTTTTCATAGAAATAAGTTGGTAGATATTGTCCCTCATAAATTGAGTCCCACTTGAAAAATAGGAGATCAAGAGCTAAAGGTGTTGGAAAAAGACAAGACACGTTTTTGGTGTTTAAATATCTGATTGGTAGCTATGCTAGATATAGGTCTTGGAACTTAGTTTCCAATATATAAGATCATATTCATATTTCCCTTCAGGTTGACAGAGATACTGTTTCTATAAAATCCCCATTTAAATTCAATTTAGCATGGATGAAATATGAATATTTTTGTCAGATGCTAATATCTTTTTGGATAAGTATAGAGATTCCAGATGAGTTGAATTCCATGTACTATTTGAATTACAAACTCAAAAAATTTAAAAAGTATATGGTTGTGTGGATTAAGGAGAAAGAAGAGAAGGATAATAAAATCCTTTGTGAAATTGAAGGCATATTCAATGACATTTTATTAAGAAACCTAATAGGTAACATCGCTAGTGATGAATGAGACACTATTATTGATCTTGATCACAAGAATGATTCTCTGCTGAAAAAAAATTGAATAAGTGGCTTGGCGGTTAAAGAGTAGAGATGTGTAACATGCTTTTGGTGATAATAATACATTTTTTTTCATAGATATGCTACTTACTGGAAAAATATAAATACTATTTGGGACATTAAATCAACTAAAGGGTTTGGGTTAGCTCTCAAAAAGATATGGAGAAGGTTGAGGTTGATTTTTACAGCAACCACTTCAAAGAATCAGGTTTGTCTAATATAGTCAATCAAATGAAAGTTGTGAGTCACTATCCTTATTTTTTTACAAGGGAGGAAGGTTTGTAGATTGATAAACCTATCAACATTGAGTAAGTAGAAAGTGTTTTGTAATGTTTTTCAAAAGATAAAAGTCTCGGTCCCGATGCTTGGCTAGTAGAACTTTTCATCACTTTTTTTTCATGGGAAGGGATCTTCTTGCAGTAATTGAGATGACCAAAGACCATGGATTTATGTTAGGTGATTTAAAATCCACTTTCATTTCCCTTATTCCGAAGAAGGATATGCCTGAACACTTCTATGATTTTAGGCCCATTGATTCATGTAACTTGGTATATAAAATGGTAACAAAAATCATTGCAAATAGGATAAAGCCGAAGTTGTCTGAAGTGGTTTCCAAACAATAATTTGGTTTTCTATCCAATAGACAAATATTATATGCAATTGGTGTCTCCCAATAGTTCCTTCACTTGGTAAAAGTTAAAAAAATGAGTTGTCTCGTTATGAAGGTGGACCTCGCCAAATCCTATGATAAAGTAAATTAGGTCTTTCTAAGACTTATCCTCCTACATATTGGGCTTCATGTTGAATTTACGAATTGTATTTTGGTTTGTGTTTATTCGGTTAATTTTTTTGTTCTTGCTAATGGATCTCCTATTACTTTTTTTTGCAGCTCCAAAGGTCTTAGATAGGGTTTCCCACTATTACCTTACTATTTTTATTTGTAATTGAAGGACTGAGCAGGATGATTAATGAGGAAAATATTAAAGGAAGTTTATCTGGTATAAATATTTCATTTGTCTAACAGATCAGACATATCCTCTTTGTGGATGATGTGATTTTATTTGGATTAGGTATTGTTGAGGAATGGAGGACTTTCCATGAGATCTAAACAATTTTTTATTCCGTATCAGGTGTGGAGATTATGGTGGAAATGTTTATTTTATATCAGCATAGGGTCTTTGATGAGATGCTAGAACAAATTGGTTCTTTGCTTCAGTATAAAGTGGAGAATTTTACTATACTTTTACATATCTTGGATATTTGTTGAAGCCCAACAACTATAGGATTGACTCTCTGCAAATTTTTGGGGACTCAAAGGTGTTCATTGAGTGGGAAAAATGGTAGATTAGACCTATAGGTTCTTCAGCTCTCGCAATTGGTGTCAAAGGATTTAGCATTTGATGTACACAATATTTTTAGATTTCCTTCTCACATATCTCTAGAATATTCAATGGGGAGGTTGATCATCTTCTAAAGAAAATTGTTTTATGTCAAGAAGGCTGTATGTTTACATAGGAACTATTGGAAGGTTCTTCATATTTGAAGGAGTTGTGAGGGTTTTTTTATTAAATCTGTTGGACAACTTGTATCTCTTTTCTTTTCCTTCTCTTTTGTTATTTTTAATGAGATGGTGTTATGTAATTATATTTTGCCTCTTGATGCTTTCCAGTAGAGATTTATGAAGGCTAAGTAGTGAAGTTATTTTCCATCCCTATTTTTGTTTTGTAGCCCCTATGATGGTTGTTTGGAAAGAATCACTTCTTGGTGGTAGTATTTGGCTGAAGGATCAATACGATGAATAATTCTAAGGTAATGACTCTCAATTTATTTGATTGAATGAAATATCATGAACATGGTTTTCTTTGTTTGAAAATTCATTTCCATTTCTATAATATATCATTTCAATCTGTGTGAAATCTGTAGGCCTATTCTACTTACCATACTTTTCTTAAATAGACTTCCTTGTTATAACCTTGCATACTATTTCTATCATTATTTGCTTAGTAATACTCCTCTTCCTCAATTTCATTTTCATTTCTTAATATATATTTCATTTTCATTTCTTTACTGGGATTTTTCTACTTACCATATTTTTCTTAATAAGACTTCTCTTCTTTTCCATCTTCAGTATTTGCATTCTTTGCTTCATAATACTCTTCTCCTTTTGGTTATTTGATATAGATGAAAAAAACATGGACTTTGTCACTACCTACGAATATATTGTAGATTTTTATCGTTAATAATCTAAACAGTTCAAACAAGGAATCCCAGGAACTTACACCATTTATTTGAAGGATTATGACAGTTTTTAAACTCTAATCACAAAATGTGAATGAAAGTGAAACATGTACTTAAGGAGCATAAATTACCCATGGAAGAACCCAAAATGTTTTTATTTTTATTAGAATATGTACAAAGCACTCGTCTGCAATACAATCTAATACAGTTCCACTCCATTTTGGATTGTTTAATCTCAATGTGGAGCATTTCTCTAAACCTGAATACATCGCCATTTTCGATTGTTAATGAAAAGAATGCTTCTTGCCGCAAATTCGTAATTAAAAAGAGACACCGAAATGTGGCAATGTGTTTATGGGGAATTTTTCGTATAAGTAAAAACAAAACTACCAGAATATATAGAACAAAAAGAAGAAATGGAATGAAATGAAAGTGATGGTGGGAACTGGGAAGAAAAGAAATCAGCAAGGAGGAAGGTCAGAGAGGAGAGGCGGGAGAGATTGAAGAGGGCATTTTCCGTCCTTAACAACCCATGCCATTTTCAGTCCCCACGATGTGTGAACTTCCAAATGATAGTGCATGAACCAAACACCTGCATCATTATAATTCCTATAATTATATTAATGTCATGGATCATATTAAATTAATGCAATGCAATGTTGAATGTTAAATGAGATTGATCTATAAAGTACCTGTATTGTTAGCTTGGAATCTGATAGCTGCCCAACCTCCTTTGGGACTCCAATAGTGTTTCTCTCCATGGGATCAATGATATTAAATTTTGGTGCATTTGTTGATTCGTTATAGTTTCCAACACCTTGGCCAAACATGAAGAAATTGAAACCATGGAGATGGACAGGATGGATGTCAATGCTAAAAATGTTGGTGTCTTAAAGAACCAATTGAATGATTGAGTTGAAGGGAAGTACTTTCACTCTTGTCCCATTCATAGCCATTGTATTATTGGGTGGAGTGCCTGTATAATGGAATGGGAATGGAGGATTTTCTGGAAAATTGGTCTTATAGATTCCTTTCATCTGCTTGAAATAGTGGGATTGAAGAAGAGCAGTGCTTGGGAGAACAAAAGAAATGTTGTTGACAGAGGAAATGAATCTATTCCCGTTGTGTGCCTGGCATGTGGCATTACCCATCCCCTTTGGACAAGGATTTATTCCTAGACTATTTGTGAAAAAAATATTTTTGTCTACCGTGAGAGGAACCAATGTTAGGAATTGCGAGTTAGCCAAGCTTCCAAGTTTCGCACTAAAGTTGGCTACGAAGGATGTGTCATTGAGGGATGGGAGTTTTGGCATCATAATGACAGAAGAGTTGTTAGAGTTGGGAACATTATAAGGAAAAATACTTGCAACAGTGCAGTTATCAAATTTTCCACCACCCCTAGCAAATGCGCGAGCTACTATGTAAAACTGTTTAACTCCACCATTGTTAACAGTAGCATTGGCAGTGAATAACACATTGGTGGTCTGGCCCGGTGTTATAACAAGAGTGTCCATCTGGAAAGGATTCACATAAACCGCATCCACCTGAACCACAGTCAAACTGTGATTTGCAATGGCAAGGAAGAGCTCATCATTGAGTGCAGCATTGATGATACGAAGAAGATATGTCTTCCCAGGATCCACATTCAAATGGAATGTATCTGGATGGCATGCTTAGTTAGTGAGTGAGTGCTATCTCTGGATTCTACACAACACATAAAATAAATAAATTTGATAAAAATAGATTTAAATATCAATACCATTAGAGCAATTATAAAGAGGTTTAGGAAATCCGTTTATAGTGTAGGCATCCAACACATTTGGACTACCTCCTGTTTGGAGAGCCTGATTGATAACCTTGTCGGTATCTGCATTCCACCATTCCCTTGCAAGGTGAAGGTGAAGGTGATATTAAATTCCATCTTGGAATAGTTACAAGGTCTATATCATCCATAAAAAAGTGAGTAAGAGGATTCTAGATATAAACCCTTACCTAGAATAATGGGGATTTTTTTTGTGGCTTGCAGAATGGGTAGGGAACATGGGGTTTAGGATATATAATGATGGCTCTATAGACACTAGCTATCAACCAAGAAATGTGTGCATGCCACCATAGAGTTCCTCTCTGTCTTGTGATGGTGAAGTTATAAATGTAACTCATTCCAGTTTGAAGTGGACATTGGGTGACGTAACTAGGACCATCTACCCATCTAGTTCTCAGCTGTCGAATCGCATGCCTACATGCAAAACAATACAATACAATACAATACATGATCTCTACAACTATTCAATATTACGAGTGAATAGAATTAATACTAGTATTACCAGTGAATAGAGACGTTGTCATTGACGTGGCTTACAAGTTTTATAAGGACTTGGTCTCCCTCGCGAGCAATAATTGTAGGCCCTAAATACTTTTCATTCACTGTAATAAAATATTGCGTGGAAAAGACGTGTTACATTTTTTAGCTTCACCTCCCTTAGTGATTTCCTTAACAACATATGGTCCTAACCAATGTGTTTGCAATTTCCCTAGATGCTTGAAAAATTTACTATCATACATATGAACAAGACCTCCAACTTCAAAATGCTTGATCTTAATGTGTCTATCATGCCATACATTTTTCCTTTGCTTTTCTACGTTCCGGTGAAATATTGCAACAAAGCACTCTTCCTCCAAACGAATTAGTTGAAGCAATCTCTCTTTTACAACATCAACATCTTTCATTTCTATGATCGCTGCAACTCTCAAACTTGGTACAATATATTCCATAGGAATGACAGTGTCTTGTCCATATACTGATCTGAATGGTGTTTTACCTGTCAATATTTTGCATGTTGCACAATATGCCCATAACACTGTAGCAATGCTTTGATACCAATAATCTATTCGTTCATTGCAGACCTTTATTAGCGCATTTTCCAGGATCTTGTAAAATGCTTTAACAACTCCATTTTCTTGTGGGTGATATGGAGTTGTTTGTCTATGATGTATATAGAATTCATCGGTTAATTCGTCAATCAATTGATTAACAAAATGTGTACCTTGATCACTAATCAATATATTCAGGAAACTTAACCATGTCACAACAATTTCAAATAAGAACTTCGCAGTTGTTGCAGCAGTACAATCTTTTACTGGCACAACTTTTTCCCATCTAGGAAGATAATCAGTCCCACTGATAATATACCTTGCTCCTATGTGTTTACCTGCTGGACTAATAGGTCCCACGAAATCAACATCAAATTTATCAAATGCCTGTAATGTTATTTGTGGTACTAATGGCATTTCATCTCTTCATGATGACTTCCCAGTTCTTTGACAAATATGAAAACTGTGACAATAATCTCAAGAGTTTGCATGCAAAGTAGGCCACCATAACCCTGGCTGTAATATCTTGCACATGGTCACTTTTCCTGCATAGTGTCCTCCTATGACACTAGCATGTGCTTTACTTAATACAATCGATCACTCCTGTTCTAAGACACAATTTTGAAGTATTTCATCAAGATGCATTTTATGCAGGTGTCCAACAATCAGCTGGAAATCTATAGCTCGTACTACCAACTGTGTCTTTTTTGCAATGGTAAACTCGATTGGTGCACAACCTGTACTAAGAAACTATATGATATATTTATATTGATCATCATAGAATGTTAACACACACAGTTGCACATCAGGAATATTATCTTCCAAAATTATGGGTTCTTCTCCACTTTCAATCCTTGATAAGTGGTCTGGTCCCAAATTCAACCGACTGGGTTTAACAATTATCTCAAAATTAAATTCCTGGAAAAGGAGAAGCCACCGATAAATCCCCCCCACCCCCAACAATGGTTTATTGAAAACATATTTCAACGCAGAATGGTCAGTGTACATATTGAAAAGTGCGCCTAATAAGTAATGTCTAAATTTTTGTAGTGCATATACCATTGTGATCCCTTCCCTCTCTATTGTGGTGTAATTTTTCTCTAGAGTTGATAAATTTATACTAGAAAAAGAAATAGGGTGGTCAATCTCTCCTTCCCCTAGATGCATCAGTACCACACTGAGTGTGACAGACAAGGTATCTACATGAACATGAAATTATTTTTTACAGTATGGAAATAAAAGTATTGGTGCAGTAGCCATCTTGATTTTTAACTTGTCCAGACCCTCTTGAAATTCGTCTGTCAACTAAAATTTAGTGTCTTTTTTCAGTAGTCTTTCCATTGGGGCAGTCACCTCCGCATATCCCTTGATAAACTTTCTATAGTATCTCGTATGTCCTAATGTTGTTGTTAACTACTTAACCATGGTAGGTGGTGGTAAGTCAAGGATGATGGCAGTTTTCGCTATATCGACCTAAATTCCATCACGACAGACCACATGGCCTAACAGAGCTCCAGAAGGCACACAAAAAATACACCTTCTTAAATTTAGGGAAATTTGATACTGGAGACATCATTCCAACATCATTCTAATACTTTCTATGTGATATTTTACAAGACCAATTACTGTCCAGTCATCAAAGTATGCTTCAATAAATTTGTGTATAAAATCTTTAAATTCAACAACTACAATTCTTGAGTCCAAAGGGAATTACCGTGTATTGGTAGCATCCCCACTCTGTTGCAAAGGTAGTCTTGTATCGGTCCTCCTGTTCAATTTTTATTTGATACTAGCCCAAGAATCCATCAGTGAATGAATACATTTCTTGTCCTCTGACATTCTTCGGTACTTCATCTATGAATGGAGTCAGCAAGGATGCATCATTAAAATTCTTCATGTCAACACAAATTCTCACTTCCATTGAAGTTTTCTTGTCTTGGAATACAATTGGATTGATCCATTCCAATTCTTCGATGGGTTCTATCACACATTCTTCCACAGTCCAGTTCAACCTCAACTTTTTCTTTGTAACATGGGTTTAATCTGTATGACCGTTGTTTGATAGGTTTTGCATCAGGCCTCAAGGGTATTTTTATTTCTTAAAGGCCCCCGATTATGCCTTTCATTTCAGAAAATTTTGTGGGAAACAGATCTGAAATTCATGTAGTAAGTCAATGATATTTCCCATAGTTTCATTGTCCTAGTAATATCCAATATTAGAAAAATTTGGGTTTTCAAACGACCCAATATTTACTTTCTTGATCTTGAGTGGACTTAGAAATTGGTCACTAGACATAGTAGCTCCTTTCACTTCATGCATACCCTCTGACTCAGGTATGTTTATCTCGAGCAGATCATCATCATTCGGTTCTCATATGATATTGTAACATTCCATTCAGTTGTGTATTGTCATGGTGCATTGATGGAAATTCATGGCTACAACTGGGATTTCCTCAAATATATTTTCCTTCATTATGTGTAGTGCAACATAAAATGTCAGATGTTTACTTGTGAACTCAAACGTCTGGGTGAAGTTTGTAACTAAAATTTCCCACGCAATAGTTCCTTGTCATAGCTCAACTGATGTCTACCAATTTCTTGGTACCATTTCCTAAGTGTGGATGAATTGTACCAATAATTGGTATGATTACCAATTTCTTGGTAATCCTTTACATTGTGGCCACTCAGAGATAGATTGTTTATGTGTACCCCACCATTTCTCGGGCGTAGCTTTCAACACATAGTCCAAGGTAGACAATCACTATGATTTTGTAATTTTTCTTTCAAATTATACCAGAAAAGATGCAAGGTTGGGTAATCCTTCATATGTATGCAGTGTTCTTGATTTGAATCCTACCCTTTGGATAGATCTTGTGATTCTTGTGCATATTCTCATGGAAAATTCATGTAGCCTGGTTTACCAATTTTCGAGGGCATCACCTGAATCAGGTGTGCAAGAACTTGCACTCCGCCACCTCAGTTTTCCTTCGGCTATTGGATTTATATAACATTCCTTTGACACCATGATATTATATAATTGATCCAGGTAAATACCTTGAACTTTTCTATTCACTAGCTCAACATGTCTCCGTCCCTCAAGCGGATCAATTGGCACAACCACCCTTAGGTCAGAATATTCAAATTATAAGATTATTTTCTTAAAATTTATAATGGTTTGGTTTTCTATTTCCCAATCAATTCCCAACATTTTAGGATATGGATTTTTGTCATCGACAATGTCAATTACTTCGAAGTCGGCATATGTTCTTAATCCTTCAACTTCTATAGGAACTTGAGTTAGTCTACCAATTGTAGAACCTTCGACTGGTTCGTAAGCCTTAGTTTAATGGGAGACCAATCCAGTCATGGTTTATTCATGCTCTCCCATGTTTCTCTTATCATATTTTAACATTCAAGCCCAAATATAATATGATATAATCCATCATATTCTCCTATCTGTGCATTCATTCACAGTTCTCGACCTATCTTCAATGTCTTCTTGATATGGCTAACACTTTTTTTAGGTCGCATGTCATCTGGATTTTCATCTATTAGTGCTATCATTTCTATGACAACATCTTTATCATTGATTAGTGCTAAACAATTTTTGAAAAAATATTTAATCTTTTCTACCTCCAACTTCAACTTTTGTCTTGAATCCTCATGTTTAAGCCTATTGTCACTTCCAACCACTTCCTCTTCAAATATTTGCACATGGTATCCTATTTAAGGTCTTTCAAGAACCTGCTCTAATACTTATATGATTTGTGAACAATATATATATTTCCTTCTTATTTCATAACCACAAATACTCTATAGAAACCAAATTGAACGGCTTTTGTTGTTTGTTCTTTCCTAGAATGAAGGTTATGTTTCCTTCTTTGGTTCAAGACTGAACTGATTTATTTTCATGAACAGTTAAAGTTTTGTCCACACAATATTATACCTCTGTAAACAAAGTCTAGACTCTATTATTTAAATGAGCGTTCAAACCCTTAAACTGATGATGAATATGGTTATACAAATCTTGTATCAAGGACTTTTATTCCAATTGCTAATAAAAACAATTACACCTCTATTTGTTAAGGTTCAAAACCTAAAAACTATTTAATAACAATTAGGTTAATATAATTGAGTATCTCTATGTCTATAGTTTCAAAATGAACACTATGATCTATATTTGGTAACCCATCTTAAGGAATTTCGAAATTCCCATTATTTAGAATATAATTGTGTATTGAGTGTTTGTATTTTAAACATGAATTGGGTAAAGGGTGAGATGTAGCATATGTTACACATTGCTCAAATTGTGTTAAACCATCATTGCAAGGAATCAATAACACATGGGTTGGAGAGTGCAAAGTTGTGGTAGTTAGAAATATGATTAAATTTTGTGGTAGTGATCAAACCAAGGAAAGAGTTTTATAACATGTTGTTTGTTGTAGCTAATCCTCTTACGTAACATTCAAGTTACAATACTTTGACCATTCAAATAAAGGAGCAAATGCATTCTAGCAATTCGAATTAGCATGTATCAATTATAGAATCATTAATGCATGATTGAGATCATTGTATTGGTATGCATTCTACAACCAACATTTAAATCAATAAATAGTACTTCTATAAAACATGAATAGTACATTGATCAAGTAACTAGTGTTGTACCAACAAACAAAACATTGGGGATAAATATTATGGTTGTGTTGAGGCCTGGAAAATCGTAGGTAACAACAGTTAGGGATTATCCCCAATAAATGTTCCCAACTAGACCACTACTTTTTGGTATGGGGAATCCGTTCGGTTTACGGTCTAGCTACCATAGGTCAAGTAACAAATTAAAATATTTTACTGATTACAGCCCGATCCACTGTGTATATTTTTAGTTTTTTTGTGTTCAAGTTATGATGTGCAAGTGGCTATCTAAAAATGCAGATTGATATAGATAACGAGGAGTGTCATAATGTGATGCATAGGTTCTTACCTCTCGTCTTAACTCTCTTGCATCTAAATCACACACACCAAGAAACTATATTTAACTAACTATCCTATCCCTAGGGGGCAAAATTATTAGTTATCAATGAGTAATGTATTTATGCGCATGCATTAAGAAAAATTACAGATAGCTGTTACTTATTTTAAAACACATGAACATTAATAGAAATATGAACAACAATATAGCTTATTGTTTATGACAACCTTAATTACTCAGTGGAAATTTCATAGAATAAACTAGAGTGCATTCATAACATGAATAGAGATTCAATGAGTTAGAACGATCTCACAGTTAATGGACATAAGCTGAAAATGAAATAGTTCACATTCAATTGATCCATAGCAAAGCATTTGAAACATTCCACCAAAATTTCTCCAACAGAAACTTGTAATTCTTTATTGTAAAAGGATGTAGTTCTTCTTACAATTAACACTCACAAATGGCCTGGGAAAGAAGTCCTCCCTACATCTAAACTCTCCTATATTTATACAAAAAAGCAAAACCTTTGGGCTACCCCTCGATGACCTTTGGGCTTCCTCAACCTTTCAGTTCCAAACTTTTGTCTTGTAGTATGTGCTCATAATTTATACAATATGTTACATTTTAAATTAAGATTTAAGAGCACTTTATGAAGAGAGACCAGCTTGTTCGTTGATGAATTTTTTCCAAGCTTGGGCCTTTGCTGCTATCGATGTGCTCAATAATATGTTGGTATTTTTGAGATCCTATTAATATCATATCCTCACTTTCTTCTTCTCTTTTCTTTATCTCTGCTTCTTCATTTCTCTTTCTCTTCCTTCCTTGCTGCCTCCTCTGCAGCTCTCTTTCTTTCTTCTTCCTCATTCTTCAACCAATTCTCTGCCTCTTCTACTTTTGTCGTTTAGACATATCTTCTTTACAGCAATCACCCTGTCATAAACATAGCATGTCCTTAGACCATTTAGCTTTTACCAAAATAACAAAAAACTATATCAATCTATTTACCTCCTCCATATATAGTCTGTAAAATAAATTATACACAATATTAATGCATGAAAATAAAGAATGACAAGGAAAAGAAAATCCTGCAAGTTTGTGTCTTAAAATCCTCTAAGTCCACTGTCTATAATTAAAATCACAACCTCGGTAGAACAGACTCCTTCTCTTGATCCAGGCCACATCTGAACTAACTCGAAATCATCCGATGAAAGCATGAACCACATTGCCGCTACTACTAATCTCCAAAACACTAGACTCTATACTATGCTCCTTGTCGTGGAAAAACCTTAGTAAAATATATCGACAGGGAAAAACCTTCATCGATGGGAAAAAACCCTATTGGTGGGTGGAAGCACTAGCCGTCAGGTGGATAGTTCACTAGGCAACTGCAATGGCGGGCACCAAACAGACTACGAGTTCCGCAGATCATAAAATTGGTCGGCGCTGGAGACTCTTAATGCTAAGTATCGGAGATTTAAACCTTAAAATATCCACAGTGTCGCTGATGCCAATGACTATTATCGTGGTGATTGTGTATAGGTGATCGAAACCATTAACCACTACAGCATCGGTGAGGAAAAAACTAAACATCGGGCATATAGTTTGATCGATAGTCGCAACGGCGGACTCACAAACCACTACGGTTCCATAAGAAAATACAACCTGTGGATGATCGAGAGGTCTAACTGCTAAAGGTCGAAACTCCAAACCTCAACGTTTCTGCAATGTTGTCAATGCAAAGAAAAACCCTCCAATCAATGTCAAAAATCATTCTGATACTGATAAAACACATGATCACCGACAGTCAAAACAACCAGTCTGAGAAAAATAAAACAAAAAGTAGATAAAGCGCTGATCGACGAGAAACATGACTAATCATCGGGATGTTCATGGTTTTCCTTCCGAAACGATGATAGCATAGAGGAATAATTCCCCAATTCCTTCATTAATAGACTTTCGACATCGATAAACAAAATCATCGAAAAACGTTAAGTGTTCAAATAAAACGAAAGGCTCCTCAGTTGGGCGACAGAAATATTAGTTCATTCAACCTATGACATAGCGGAAACAAAAAGTCATCTCATCATCCAACCTCCAACAACGATAAAAAAATCATAAAAAATCAGACCTTAAGCTCCGAGCAATCAAACAAACTCCACAGTATTTATGCATTGGCTAGACAATGACAGTAATAGATTATTCAAATATCAAAACAATTGGCCTTAATTCTCACTTCAAAAGATCAAAATTTATAGTAGATGAAAGACAAGTTTCAGGAAACCAAACAATCCCAGGTAAGATAAAATCAAAAGGAGGGTTCAAAATTTTAAAAATTTGGGAAAAAAATTTGCAGCTGCAACAATTGGCGACTACCTGGTGAACACAGATCTCTGGACAGTATCTTCCTTGATCAACAGACTATTTTGACAATAAATACCAACATGATGAATTCTTCTAGATGTTTGGATTTCCTAAAAGGCAGATGTATGTACTTTTAATAATTGATGATAGTCCAATTTAGGGAAAATGGAAACCAAGATTTCAAAGTTTTGATAAGTCTTTTGAGGATAGGGATATGAATTTCATTTTTTACCTCTGTCTTCAGGTAGCTCCCAGCTTGGACACCACATGATTGTAACATATGGTAAACAGAATTATTCGTTTGTTTGTCATTCCCATGCCATTTTGCACTTTTGTGCTTTTGGACTTTTGTCCTTTTTGTTGAGTCCTCATTTTTTGCCTTCTTTTTGAAATTTTTAATTCAGGCTCGTCTATCCATAGTGTCCTTTTGTGTGAGAGATGTATTTAATTTTCAGCTCACATATGGAGAAGAACTTTGGCAATCTTGTACTCATATGGTTCAGTACTTTGTTTTGATACATATTGCTTTCTTAGGGGATTTTGACTCTTATTTTCCTTTTGGCTCTCAATTCTTGGCATGGGATTATTTAAATATAATATACTATTACCTTTCTTCCTCTCCATGGGTCTTTGCTTTCACCCCCTAAGACATTTTTAAATGTGAGATGGATGGAGCCTCGAAATGGTATTCTAGAACTTTTTGATCCTGAGTTATTTTACAAGGATTAAGTAGGAATTCAATGTGATCATAGCCATTTAGGAAAAATGCTAAAATAGAAGAAGATAAATCAATAGTACATAGTCTTATAATCAAGGATTTTAGTTAATCCATAATTTTGATGAACTCCATGCAACCAAAAGTTGTGCTTCTTTATTAAAATCAGTTAAAATCTAACTAAAAAAAAACAAACAAAATAAATAAAAAATAAAACAAACCAATTTATTTATTTATGTACAAGATAACCAAGAAATAAAAATCAAGACAAATAAAGTTTGAGAACTAAACCATTAATTGGTAAGTTATCTTCCCACCCCTGTAGATCTAGCAACTTGTGAGTTGAGGGGCTAAGATTAGCCACAATTTGAAAATGCCTACCCATTATCTAGTTCTACTGAACTTGAATTAAAAACTACATCTAAAACTAAATCTACTATTTTACAATCAATCTCATCAGCATGTTAAAATTGAAGGAGATCGGGATGGGTGTCTAGGGTACTGCTGGCTTCTTCAACTTGGTAATTTCCTAGTTCAAATTCAATGAAGTAATTTCCCAACATAGAATTCACTGGTTCATTTTTTCCCTCCAAATGAGTAACATTGTACTTCATTTGAGGCTCTCTTAATATTTTTATCTAATTGGGACTTCCCTTATGAGGCAACCATAGATGTGACCAATCTTATGCGAAGTATCCATCTAGCCTTTCCGACTAGTCTCGACTCAAAACTAGTCCATAAGAATCTGGAATGTCTGCTACTACAATATCGATGTACTGACATACCTTCTCATTTGCAGATAAGTGAATTAGAAAATATTCCATTTCTCCTATTACTTTCACAGTTGTCCTGTCTAATTGAATAACTTGCCAAGTGGATGGTTTAGGTTGTCCATTAATTCTCTTGTAGACTGAAAGTGGCATAACATTGATTGATGCCCCTGAGTCTACTAAACAATTGTGCGCATTATAGTTGAAAATATCAAAAGTTAGGAGAAATGGTGGGGATCTAAACTTAGACTTACCTCCCACACTTGCTTCACCAACTTCTTCTTCAGGTTGGTTGTTAGTGGGCAACTCTTTTTCTGGTTCCTCAAGTGCTTTTAACAATTTTTCTTTCTGTGGAGGTACATTACACATTTCAAATAATGAGATATTTGTGTTATCCTTTTTAATGTCTTCCACAATATCATACCCCATCTTAGGTTCTTTGAGATTATTCTTGACATTATCAACCTTGTCTTCAATAGGCTTAACAGGCATGTTAATTTTCTTAGGATCTTGACTTGAAATGGTAAATTCGGGTATTTTATCAGTTGTAGTGTTCTTCTGTATTTTATTCATATTTTCTTGAAGTTTCTTAATCTTAGGAATTATTAACCCATCTTCTTTTACCAAACTCTGACTTCTTGTTGTCACATTGGTTTCTGATGTTTCCTCTTGTTTCAGATAACTTTCCTCTTCTATATAAAACATTGAGACACAGTCCCATAAAACTAGAGTATCCTTCTCTTGTTTTTCTGTGGATTGATTTTCCTTTTCTTCCTCCTTATCAGTTTCTGTTAATTTGGAGTCCAATAATTGATTCATTACCAGTGTCATAGAATTTATTTATTGAGGGAAATTCTTCTCAAAATGAGGCTATTGATGAAAGGTGCAAAAATTATCCATGCCTACATCAGTTAAATTCATTGTTGCAGGACTGTGTGGAGGAGGTTTAGGTTGATTGTTGTCCTCCCTCTTTTTATAGTAATGTTTATATGATTCATAAGCTTCGTTTTCTAGATATATCACTATGTTGGATAGCTTCTGCATCATCTTCAACATCCCTTCAAAATCCTGTGACCACTCATCCTTAGGCTTAGTCAGTAATCAAGGTTTCTTACCTCAATTTTTTTTTTCTTCTAACTGCACAGGATAATTTTCTATGCTCTTCGTCTCAGCTTCTTTATAAGTTTCTGATAACATAGGCTTGACTGATATCTTGGAAAACATGGCCAAGTTAGGCCCTAGAGTTGAAGTATAGTATTCAATCAGATATTTTTCAGTTGGCTTATCAGCTGCAATAAATTTTTTTAGGTAAGCAACAAATCTTTGAGTGAAATGATGCACTTTTTCCTTCCTTTTTTCTTTAAAGTGCATAACCCCTTCATTAAAGTTGCATGAGTTTTTTGGACTGCATATTTACTTCTAAATATTCTCTCAAATGTGTCCTAGTCTGTGATTGAATTTGTAGGAAGGGAAAAATACCACGAGGCTACTATTCCTTTCATGGCATGTGGAAACAATATACAGAATACATCTTCATGTTCTCTTGCTCGTAGTCCTTCTATAGCCAAGTAAAAACTTTGCAAATGATCATCTACCAGAATCTTTTCACTTGGGTCAAAATTAGGCAACATTTTTTCAAAATCTTGAGGCAAATCATGCAAGGGAGGTGTCAGGTTTAAAGGTGACCTAGCTCTCCAAGCAGGTGGTGGAGGTGGTTGGTTTGCATTTACGTGAGCCATGGTTCTGAGTGGAGAATGAGGTGGTGACTAAACAAGGGCCCGACAAGGTGAAAAGTAAGGTGAATTTGGGTCCAACTGATTCAAAGGTTGGTTAACTTCCTGTAAGGCTGCTTCTACCAGTTCTTCAAGATCTTCTACCAACACTGAGTCTTCTAATTTAGGGCGTTCTTTCTTCTGATACTCTCTTCTAGGTAAGACAGAAATGATAGTTAATCCTCCAATCTTTTTTCCATATGCCCTAGTAATTCTTCTTAAATCATATACCACTTCGTTATCTATAGGATATAGATAACCTTTCTCTTTATCTTCAGGAGTGGATTTGTGAAACAAACTACTTTCAGAACTGTCACCAATGGAGTAGTTTTGAGGAAATGAGTTTCCTCGGCCAGCCATGCACTGCTGCCCCTCCTTCTAGTGCCAAAAACTGTTGAGGCTTGGAAAATCATAGGTAACAACAGTTAGGGATTCTCCCCAATAAACGTTCCCAACTAGCCCGCTACTATTTAGTATGGGGAATCCGTCTTGTTTATGGTTCGGCTACCGTAGGTCAAGTAACAAATTAAAAGGTTTGACTAGCTACGGCCCGGTCCACCGTGTATATTTTTAGTTTTTTATGTTTAAGTTATGATGTGAAAGTGCCTATCTAAAAATGCAGATTGATAGAGATAACAAGGAGAGTCACAATGTGATGCGCAGGTTCTTACCTGTCGTCTTAAGACTCTCGCATCTAAATCACACACAGTAAGAAACTAAATTTAACTAACTAACCTATCCCTAGGGAGAAAAATTATTAGTTATCAATGAGTAATGTATTTCTGTGCATGCATTAAGAAAAATTACAGATAGTTGTTACTTATTTCAAAACACATGAACATTAATAGAAATATGAAAAACAAGATAGCTTATTATTTATGACAACCTTCATTACTCACAGTGGAAATTTCATAGAATAAAATAGAGTGCATTCATAACATGAACAGAGATTCAATGAGTTAGAATGATCTCACAGTTAATGGACACAAGCTGAAAATGAAATAGTTCACATTCAACTGATCCATAGCACATCATTTGAAACATTCCACCAAACTTTCTCCAGCAGAAACTTGTAATTCTTTATTGTAAAAGGAAGTAGTTCTTCTTACAATATACTCTCACAAATGGCCTGTGAAAGAAGTCCTCCCTACATCTAAATTCTCCTATATTTATACAAAAAATAAAAACCTTTGGGCTTCCCCTCGATGACCTTTGGGCTTCCTCAACCTTTCAGTTCCAAAATTTTGTCTTGTAGTATGTGCTCATAATTTATACAATATGTTACATTTTAAATTAAAATTTAAGAGCACTTAATGAAGAGGGACCATCTTGGTCACTGATACACTTTTTCCAAGCCTGGGCCTCTACTGCTATCAATATGCTCAGTAATCTATTGGTATTTTTGAGATCCTGTTAATATCAGACCCTCACTTTCTTCTTCTCTTTTCTTTATCTCTGTTTCTTCATTTCTCTTTCTCTTCCTTCCTTGTTGCCTCCTCTGCAGCTCTCTTTCTGCTTTTGTCTTTAAGACATATCTTCTTTACAATAATCACCCTGTCATAAACATAGCATGTCCTTGGACCATTTAGCTTTTACCAAAATAACAAAAAACTGTATCAATCTATTTACCTCCTCCATATGCATTCTGTAAAATAAACTATACACAGTATTAATGCATGAAAATAAAGAATGACAAGGCAAATAAAATCCTGCAAGTTTGTGTCCTAAAATCCTCTAAGTCCACCATCTGTAATTAAACTCACAACCTCGGTAGAACAGACTCCTCCTCTTGATCTAGGACACACCTAAACTAACTCGAAATCCTCCGATGAAAGCATGAACCACATTGCCGCTACTGCTAATCTCCAAAACACTAGACTCTATACTATGCTCCTCATCGTGGAAAACCCTCGGTAAAAGATATTAGCAGGAAAAAACATTCATCGATGGGAAAAAACCCTATCGGAAGTTGGAAGCACTATTCGTCAGGTGGATAGTTCACTAGATGGCCACAACGGTGGGCACCATACAGACTACAGGTTCCACGGATCATAAAGTCTATTGGCGACGAACACTCTTAATGCTAAGTATCGGAGCTTTAAAACTAAACATATCCACAGTGTCAGTGATGCCAACGACTATTATCGCGGTCATTTCGTCTTGACGATCAAAACTGTTAACCACTACAACATTGGCAAGGAAAAACTAAACTTCGGGCATATTATATGATCGATAGTTGCAATGGTGGACTCACAAACCACTACGGTTCCGTGAAAAAATACAACCCATCGATGATTGGGATTTCTAACTGCTAAAGGTCGAAACTCCAAACCTCAACGTTTCCACAATGTCGGCAATGCAAAAGACAAACCCTTCTATCAATGTCAAAAATCATTTCGATACCGATAAAACACATGATCGTCGACAGTCAAAACAATTAGTCTGAGAAAAATAAAACAAAAAGGAGATAAAGCGTTGATTGGTGAGAAACAGGACTAATCATTGGGACATTCATGGTTTGCCTTCCGAAATGACGCCAACATAGAGGAATAATGCCCTGATTCCTTCATCAATAGACTTCCGACAGCGATAAACAAAATCATCGAAAAATGTTAACTGTTCAAATAAAACGAAAGGCTCTTTAGCTGGGCAATGAAAATCTTAGTTCATTCAACCTCCGACATAGTGGAAACAAAAATTCATCTCATCATCCGACCTTCAACAGCGATAAAAAAATCATCAAAAATCAGACATTAAGCTCTGAGCAATAAAACAAACTCGACAGTCTTTATGCATTGGCTAGACAACAACAGTGCTAGATTATTAAAATCTCAAAACAATTGGCCTTACTTCTGACTTCAAAAGATCAAAATTTATAGCAGATGAAAGATAGGTTTCAGGAAACCAAACAATCCTAGGAAAGATAAAATCAAAAGGAGGGTCCAAAATTTTAAAAATTTGGGAAAAAAGGTTGCAGCTGCAACAGGTTGATGCACACTAATCCAATCTTTGATGTGTTTAATGTTGTAGTCAAAACTATATGAAGAGGAAATGCTGATACATTCAATATTTATGCCATCAAACCGATTCTTGTGGTTTACACAATGCCTAAATAAGATTGAAAACAGAGGAGAGAAGCATGTAAAAATTCAATCATACAACAATCTAAGGACACTGTATACACCATATTACCCTGGAACCCTAAATGGGAAATTCAACATTCAATGGGGAATTTATCAAGCTTGCGAAATTGTTACAAATATTAGGTATCCATTTTCATTGAAGGATTTAATGCATTCTTACACATTGGAAATTTTTACTCATTGGAAAGATTGTAGATGTGTTGAATCAAAGACAACCTCTGATCTTTGAGTAGACTTCTTTCGAGTCCTTTTTCTTTGTGCCTTCCCTTTTTCTTCATTTCCTCTCAAGTTCTTTATAAGATAGAACATGTTTGACTTATATTTTGTTGTGTTACATATTGTTGAATGATATTAATAAATACCATGTTTATTTAAAATGACTATTCATGCTGATCTTATGTAAAATACATATGCTAATTTGGTTAACCTTATGTTGATAGAATTGCAACTTTGTTTATGAGTTTTTTTCTTTTAATATACTAATTAATACATATAGAAGAATTCATTTTCATTTGTTTGTCTATATATCATTTCAATTTTTGTAACATCTCTAGGATTTTTCTACTTACCATACTTTGCTTAATAATAATTTCTCTTTATCATCTTTAATATTGTTTCTAACATTATTTTCTTAGTAATACTTCTTTTTCTCGATTTCATTTTCATTTCTTTATATATATCTCATTTTCATTTCTTTACTAGGATTTTTTTACTTACCACACTTTGCTTAACAAGACTGTTCTTCTTTACCATCTTCAATATTTGCATTCTTTGCTTTGTAATACTCTTCTCATTTTGGTTATTTGCTATAGATGAAAAAAAACATGGACTTCACCACTACCTACGAATATATTGTATATTGTTATCGTTAATAATCTAAATGGTTCAAATAGAGAATCCCATAAACTTACACCATTTATTTAAAGGATTACAATGGCTTTTAAACTCTAATCATAGAACGCAAGTGAAATGGAAATAGGTATTGAAGGACCATAAATTACACATGGAAGAAACCAAAAATATTTTGTTTTTATTGGAATATATACAAATCACTCATCTGTAATAAAATCTAATACAGTTCCACTTCACTTTGGATAGTTTAATTCCCAATGTGGAGCATTTCTTTAAACCTAAATAGATCACCATTTTTATTGTTAATGAATCCTTCAGTATGTAATATGAACCGTTATAAAGCTTGTGTTAGCATCCTTCTTGAAGGAAATATCAAAGGGTTCAACAAGTTATCAATCTACTAAATATGTATGCACCTTACAAAGAAAAAAGACCCTTCTGGGAAAATATTGAGTCGAGTGGTCTACTTAATTTATAAAACTTGATATTTGATGGGGACCTAAATTTTACCATGCACTCGTTTGAATATTGGACAATGCAGTCCTCTATGGATTCACTTTGTTTTATCAAGATATTTTTCATAGAAATAAGTTGGTAGGTTGTCCCTCATAAATTGAGTCCCACTTAGACAAATAGGAGATCAAGAGTTGAAGGTGTTGGAAAAAGACTAGACAGGTTTTTGATGTCTAAATCTAGCATTGGTAGCTATGCTAGATATAGGTCTTGGAACTCAGTTTCCAATATATAAGATCATATTCATATTTCCATTCAGGTTGATGGAGAGACTGTTTCTATAAAATTCTTGTTTAAATTCAATTGAACATGGATGAAAGATGAAGATTTTTGTTAGATGCTAATATATTTTTGGATAAGTATAGAATTCCAGAGGGGTTGAATGCCATGGACTGTTTGAATTACAAACTCAAAAAATTGAAAAACTATATGGTTTTGTAGATTAAGGAGAAAGAAGAGAAGGATAATAAAATCCTTTGTGAAATTGAAGGCATAATATTTGGCATTTTATTAAGCAACCTAATAGGTAACCTCACTAGTGAAGAAAGGGACACTATTATTGATCTTGAACACAAGAATGATTCTCTGCTGAAAAAATTGAAGAAGTGGCTTGGTGGTTAAAGAGCATAGATGTGTAACTTGCTTTTGGTGATAATAATACATTTTTTTCCATAGATATTCTAGTTATAAGAAAAATATAAATACTATTTGGGAGATTAAATCAACTAAAGGGGTTTGGGTTATCTCTGAAATAGATATGGAGAAGGTTGTGATTGATTTTTACAGCAACCACTTCAGAGAATCAGGTTTGTCTAATATAGGTAATCAAATGAAAGTTGTGAGTCACTATCCTTGTTTTTTTACAAGGGAGGAAGGTTTGTAGATTGATAAACCTATCAACATTGAGTAAGTAGAAAGTGTTTTGTAAATTCTTTCAAAAGATAAAAGTCTCGGTCCCGATGCTTGGCTAGTATAACTTTTCATCACTTTTTTTTTATGGGAAGGGATCTTCTTGCAGTAACTGAGATGACCAAACACCATGGGTTTATGTCAGGTCATTTAAAATCCACTTTCATTTCCCTTATTTCGAAGAATGATATGCCTGAACACTTCCATGATTTTAGGCCCATTGATCCATGTAACTTGGTATATAAAATGGTAACAAAAATCATTGCAAATAGGATAAAGCCGAAGTTGTTTGAAGTGGTTTCCAAACAACATTTTGGTTTTCTATCCAATAGACAAATATTAGATGCAATTGGCGTCTCCCAATAGTTCCTTCACTTGGTAAAAGTTAAAAAATTGAGTTGTCTCATTATGAAGGTGGACCTCGCCAAATCCTATGATAAAGTAAATTGGGTCTTTCTAAGACTGATCCTCCTGCATATTGGGCTTCTTGTTGAATTTATGAATTGGATTTTGGTTTGTGTTTATTCAGTTAACTTTGTTGTTCTTGCTAATGGATATCCTACTAGTTTTTTTTGTAGCTCCAGAGGTCTTAGATAGGGTTTCCCACTATTACCTTACTATTTTTATTTGTAATTGAAGGATAGAGTAGGATGATTAATGAGGCAAATCTTAAAGGAAGTTTATTTGGTATAAATATTTCATGTCTCCGACAGATCACAGAGCTCCTCTTTGTGGATGATGTGATTTTATTTGGATTAGGTATTGTTGAGGAATGGAGGACTTTCCATGAGATCTTAACAATTTTTTATTCCGCATCAGTTGTGGAGATTAGGTTGGAAACATTTAATTTATATCAGCATAGGGTCATTGATGAGATGCTAGCACAAATTGGTTCTTTGCTTCAGTATAAAGTGGAGAATTTTACTATAGTTTTAGAAATATTGGATATTTGTTGAAGCCCAACAACTATGGGATTGACTCTATGAAAATTTTTGGGGACTCAAAGGTGTTCATTGGGTGAGAAAAATGCTTGATTAGACCTATAGGTTCTTCAACTCTTGCAATTGGTGTCAAAGAATTCGACATTTGATGTACACATTTTTTTTAGATTTCCTTCTCACATATCTCTAGAATCTTCAATGGGGAGGTTAATCATCTTCTGAAGAAAATTGTTTTATGTCAAGAAGGCTCTATGTTTACAAAGGAACTATTGGAAGGTTCTTCATATTTGAAGGAGTTGTGAGATTTTTTTTATTAAATCTATTGGACAACTTGTATCTCTTTTCTTTTCCTTCTCTTTTGTGATTTTTGATGAGATGGTGTTATGTAATTATATTTGGTATCTTGGTACTTTCCAGTAGATATTTATGAAGGCTAAGTAGTGAAGTTATTTTCCATCCCTATTTTCTTTTGTAGCCCCTATGATGGTTGCTTGGAAAGACTCACTTCTTGGTGGTAGTATTTGGCTGAAGGATTAATACGATGAATAATTCTGATGTAATGACTCTCATTTTCTTTGATTGAATGAAATATCATGAACATAGTTTTCTTCGTTTGAAAAATCATTTCCATTTCTGTTATATATCATTTCAGTCTACATCAAATATGTAGGCCTATTATACTTACCATACCTTTCTTAATAAGACTTCATTGTTATCATCTTTCATACTATTTCTATCATTCTTTGCTTAGTAATAATCCTCTTTCTCAATTTCATTTTCATTTCTTTACCGGAATTTTTCTACATACCATACTTTGCTTAACAATACTTCTCTTCTTTGCCATCTTCAGTATTTGCATTCTTTGCTTCGTAATACTCTTCTCCTTTTGGTTATTTGATATAGATGAAAAAAACATGGACTTTGTCACTACCTACGACTATATTGTAGATTTTTACTGTTGATAATCTAAATAGTTCAAACAGAGAATCCCATGAAAGTGAAATGGGTACTTAAGCAGCATAAATTACACATGGAAGAACCCACAACTTTTTTATTGTTATTGGAATATGTACAAAGCACCTGTCTACAATTCAATCTAATACAGTTCCACTTCATTTTGGATTGTTTAATCCCAATGTGGAGCATTCCTCTAAACCTGAATACATCACCATGTTCGATTGTTAATGAAAAGAATGCTTGTTGTTGCATATTCGTAACGAAAAAGAGACACCGAAATGTGGTAATGTGTTTATTGGGAATTTTTCATATAAGCAAAAATAAAACTCCAAGAATATATAGAACAATAAGAAGAAATGGAAAGAAATGAAAGTGATGGTGGGAACTGGGAAGAAAAGAGATCAGCAAGGAGTAAGGTCAAAGGGGGAAGGCAAGAGAGATTGAAGGGGGCCTTTTCCCTCCTTGACAACCCATGCCATTTTCAGTCCCCATGATGTGTGAACTTCCAAATGATAGTGCATGAACCACAACCCTGCATCATTATAAATCTTATAATTATATTAATGTCAGGGATCATACTGAATTAATGCAATGCAATGTTGAATGTTAAATGAGATTGATCTATAAAGTACCTAGATTGTCAGCGCAGAATCTGATAGCTGCCCAACCTCCTTTGGGGACTCTAATAGTGTTTCTCTCCATGAGATCAATGAGACTAAATTTTGGTGCATCCATTGATTCGTTGTAGTTTCCAACACCTTGGCCAATCACAAATAAATTGAAACCATGGAGATGGATAGGATGGCTATCATTGCTAAAAATGTTGGTGTCTTGAAGAACCAACTGAATGGTTGAGTTGAAAGGAAGGAATTTCACTCTCGTCCCATTCACAGCCGCTTTATTATTGGGTGGAGTGCCTGTATAATTGAATGTGAATGGAGGATTTTCTGGAAAATTGGTCTTATAGATTCCTTTCATCTGCTTGAAATAGTGGGATTGAAGAAGAGGAGTGCTTGGGAGAACAAAAGAAATGTTGTTGACAGAGGTAGTGAATCTGGTCCCATTGGGTGTCTGGCATGTGGCATTACCCATTACCCATTCCCTTTGGACAAGGATTTAGTCCTAGACCAATTGTGAAAAAAATATCCTTCTCAATCATGAGAGGAACCAATGCTGGGAATTGCGAGTTAGCCAAGCTTCTAAGTTTCGCACTAAAGTTGGCTATGAAGGATGTGTCATTAAGGGATGGGATTTTTGGCATCATAACGACATAAGAGTTATTAGAGTTGAGAACATTATAAGTCACAATCCCTGCAACAGTGGAGTTATCAAATGTTCCACCACCCATAGCAAATGGGCGATCTGCTATGTAAAACTGTTTACTTCCGCAATTGTTAATAGTAACATTGATAGTGAATAACACATTGGTGGTCTAGCCCAGTGTTATAACAAGAGTGTTGGTCTGGAAAGGCTTCACATAAACCGCATCCACCTCAACCATAGTCAAATTGTGATTTGCAATGGCAAGGAAGAGCTCATCATTGAGTGCAGTATTGATGATAAGAAGAAGATATGTCTTCCCAGGATCCACATTCAGAAGGAATGTATCTGCATGGCATGCTCAGTTACCGAATGAGTGCTATCTTTGGTTTCTACCCAACACATAAAATAAATAAGTTTGATGAAAATAGATTTAAATATCAATACCATTAGAGCAGTTATAAAGAGGTCCAGGAAATCCGTTTATAATGTAGGCATCCAACACATTTGGACCGCCTCCTGTTTGGAGAGCCTGATTGATAACCTTCTAGGTATCTGCATTCCACAATTCTCCTGCAAGGTGAAGTTGAAGGTGATATTAAATTCTGTCTTGCCATAGTTACATGTTCTATATCATCCATAAAAAAATGAGTAAAAGGATTCAGGATATAAACCCTTACCCAGAATAATGGGGACTTCTTTGTGTGGCTTGGGAAATGGGTAGGGAACATGGGGTTTAGGATATATAATGATGGATCCATAGACACTAACTCTCAACCAAGAAATGTGTGTGTGCCACCATATATTTCCTCTTTGTCCTGTGATGGTGAAGTTATAAACATAACTCATTCCAGTTTGAAGTGGAC
This sequence comes from Pseudotsuga menziesii, assembly GCA_001517045.1. Classification (NCBI taxonomy): domain Eukaryota; kingdom Viridiplantae; phylum Streptophyta; class Pinopsida; order Pinales; family Pinaceae; genus Pseudotsuga; species Pseudotsuga menziesii. The sequence continues at coordinate 113,689 of LPNX011053095.1, forward strand.
ATTGGGTGACGTAACCAGGACCATCTGCCCATCCAGTTCTTAGCTGTCGAATCCCATGCCTACATGCAAAACAATACAATACACAACAATAGACAGTCATATCACCTTCGAGAATGTATAACTTTTATTAATTGAAAATAGTTATCTCTCAAAAAATGGTGTTATTCTAAGATTAGTACATTATTTTTTTCTCTAAAACATAATGCATATGTTTGTGTTAGGCCCTGATTTTGGTATGTAAATTGTCCATTTTGGTGAAAAAAATATATAGAGCTATAGATAACATGAGGCTCTTGTGAAATGCTATTTTTCCAAAATTTTCAAAGTTAATTTATATTTTTTTAAAATTGAGGAAGTCAATTTATCCCTAAAATGACAAGGTCTAGTGTTATGCCCCTCTATCATGGTCTTAACATAACCAATCTATTTTTTTTTCTTATTTTAGTGCGTAGGTATTCCAATATACTGTGCAGGTTCTTTTATGCTTCTTAAATAGATGACATTGTTAAACGTTATTGTCTAAATACATGACCTATGTTTTATATAAATATGGCATTAGTGCAGATAAAATTGAATAAAAAATATAAAACGCTAACTGATTTATTCAAAATATATACATTTGGAACCTGCACACATAGTTATATAAGTGTGTGTAGATTCATCAACAGTAGACAAATGGAGCCTATACAGAATCAAGGTTGAAAACATGAAGTTATAGAAAATGATGTGTTTTCCTATAATGTAGTTTGAGCCATAAGGTTTGGGAATCTGAACCTAAAACCAAACCTACCAACTCATCAAACACAAAAAAGGAAAAAGGAAAGTGCACCAAAAATAAATAAATTTATGAGCGCATGTGTGTGAGTAGCATGTGCATGTTAATAATGTGTGCACGTTAGTAGTGCACGCGCGTTAGTGGTGTGTGCACGTTAATAGCGCATGCATGTTAATAACATGCATGCACTATTATATTATGTGTTCATTCTTGTATTTTATTTATTTCTACCCCGTTTCACTATCTATCCCTTTCTCTATATAATTCCCACCCACCCTCTCTCTCTCTCTCTCTATTTCTCTCTATTAAGCCCTAAATGTTGGACACAGTTCCCCCTATAGTGTGGAACTTTACCCCTTATATTGTGGTGTATTACATATTATTGATGTAGGATTGGGTATATTAGTTTTTATTGTACACCTTTGTCTCCTATATATAGGAAGGATATATTTTTATTTGAGTAAGCATTGTATAGTCCATATGTGGTGACCTAGGATATTGTTCATGGATCATGAGCTCTAGAGGGAACTAGTAAAGATTTAGAGCCTAAAGTTAGACCGTGTACCATGGAATAGGCCACGAGAACAATCCTTAGTGTTACAAATATTGATATGACTACCATAACCCATTTTTAGTCCAAATATTCCCTATGCAAAGCATATGTTATGGTTGAGAGTGCCACTCAATGCTTAGCATCAAGAACCATCTCTTGTGTTATAAACATCAAAATGGATACCATATCCAAATCAAGGACTTGTACCTTTGAGGTAATAACTCCTAATCCTAATCATGAGGACCATACATAGCACAAATAGGTAGTCCATGTAGTAAATTGACACACATTAGGTTCTAAAATAGGATTTTATGTCTTGTGAACCATGGAGGTTATTGAATAAAACCCACAATCCTTGTAAAATAAATATTTGGTCCACAGGTATCATAAATGTACCATTGCGAGGTTTTGCACACTAATGACAGTTCTGAATGTTGTGTTCATAGTTTTAGGAGTAACATTGATATCTTTAGGTCCTAAAAGAGGATTTTAATTCTCATATTAAACCATGCACAAAGTCCAAAACCATCATGTATGCCCTTTAATTGGCCTGTATGTGTCATATTGTTTCTATTGCAAGTTTTTTTCATGCCAAGGATGGCTCTTAGGGCCATGGACCTAGCTGCAGGAGAACAACAATGTCTTACAACCTAATAGATGCTTTTATGGATTATGGACCATGCACATGATTTGAAACCACTACATAACCCCATAAGGTTAAAATTTACACCACATGTGTTGTGTGGACTCCACTAGAACGTTTTGCACATCATGCATGTTTCCCAAAGACTTTCTCAAGGTTACAGTGATTTTTTTATTCTTCTTCATAGCATGAGACACCTATCTAAAAATGTTTGTTCAAATGTTTTATCTGAAAGTTCCCACATATTTCCTTAGGGTCTAAAATAGTCTTTTCATGCTCATAGACTATGCACATGATCTATAACCACCAAACATACCTTGTAAATGAAATATTTTTTATATAGGTTCCACATGCTTTGCAATACATCATGAATCATTATTACGGTCTTAGACATCATATGAGGATGAAAACCAATTTCTTATGTCTTATAATAATATTTTGTGGCACATGGACCATGCACATGGTCTAAAATTTCCACATAGTACCTAGAAAGGGAATCTTTGGCCTATTTGTGTCATACGGTTTTCAATGCAAATTTTTTCACACCAAAGATGGTTGTTAGGGCCATGGACGTATTCAGAGGATTGAAACAATGTATTACATCCTAATAGAGGATTTTATGTCTTGTGCACCATGCATGTGATTAACACCACCACATAGCCCCATAAGGTGAAAATTTAGATTACATGTGTTATGTTGATTTGATTATAAGGTTTCGAACATCATGTATGTTTATTAAGAAATTTCTGAATATTTTGAATTAAAACTAAGTTTGTATGCCCTAAAAATAAAATCCTCTTTATCTAATGGACATGTACATGGCCCTATGCATAATATTATTAGTAGAAACAATGGACCTTAGGGATTCAACGATTTCATGAGAACTAAAACTAGGGTATTATGCATACTAAATGAATATTTTAGGAATAATGCACCAATAATGAGGCTCTTTACAATTCCCATTATTTTTACATTTTCCATATGATAAAAATTTCTTTTAATTTGTATAGGCACTTCAATTTTTTCATGACCACATGGACACAAATGTGTTCAACAACATAGGCGAATTTACACTTGACTTTTTTTTAATGATATCACTCCAATTTTATTACCTACAACTTGCAAATGATTGTATGAAAACCATAATAAATCAACATAAACCATAGATATTAATATGGTTAATTGCATGATTTATAGACCATTTATACAACATAGTCTTTGTTAAACTCTTTGTCATGGACAACATATTTAGGTATGAAATTCATATATCAGAAAATAGAAAAATTTGGTCCTATATATGATGGATAAATGAATGGAGTATAACATGATTGATGCATGTTCTAATTATTATATTATATATTATGGCCAACATGCATAAAAAAATGAATTCCCTCATTGTGAAATTAGTAGATATTGTAGCGATTAGGAAACAAATAAATTGCCCACAAAGTTCTTTGTCATATCCCAATGATATATTTCATATTTCCAACAAATATTTAGGTGAAAAAATATAACACAATTTATGGACTATCATGCACGACATACACTAGTAGAAAATGAGAGATTAATGGCCAGGGGACCAACAAATTTGGTCACCAAAGTTTTTTGAAGTAATAGATCACCAAACTTGACCGAGCCAACTAAAAATGACTAGAGAAATGACCAATTGGGTAAGAGGATAAAATATATGGATATATAACAAGTAAATAAACTAAAAATAACCACATAACAATATTATTAAGAATATGAATTGGTCAGTTATTTAGTCATTGTTAATTGTATCACTTCGATAATGGAAACTTGCAATTTTGACAATGAATTTTGATAAGTTACTAAATTCTAACACCTCATATGGATTCAGATACCTCAGGGGTCTCTGAATCCATTCACAGTGATAGAATTTATTAAATTGTATACCCCCTCATGGATTCGGTGGGTTATCTCGATAGTCTAGATAGTGCCATGTCTCAGAGATCGGTCGTTTCTCGTTAAAAGAATCACCATGTCTTAAATTTTATACCATTATGTTCAACTTGGCACACTTATCGTGCTTATATTTCATTTTTCCAAAGTCATCTTCATTTCACCCTTTTGACATTTAGTTGAAGTTTCAATAAGTAAGAGTCTTTTGTATCTCATCAGTTGAAATCCACCTATTTTGTGCCTCCTGGTTAATTTGTCGATCTTGTCTATGGATTCTAACTCATCACGTGTACATTTATAATGTTATAAATACCACCTTTGTGTTCCTATGGAGAAAAAAAGTCTTATATCCTCTATTTAAAAAAGTCCTATATTAATGATATATTTGAATATGTAAGTATATAATATTTTATATATGTTAATTTATACTATTAAATATTTAATATATATAATATTAATATAATGTATTATTAATATATAAATATATTATCATGAAACATTATAAAGAAACAAACTCATAAATATTATTATAAATATTTTAAATAAATAAATATTATTATATAAATTATAATAATATAATTATATTAACAAATTAAAAAAAAAACTCAATAGGGAGGGAAAGAAAAAATTGGGGAAAATATTGATGGTTTTGTAGCTTGTCATTTTTCACTGAGGAGTGAGGTAATTTCGATCTCTATGTGTCCAAACCATAAAAATATGTTTGATTTTTATTTCATTTCAAAAATCTAATATCTTGTTTGGCCATAACATACAAGTTGTTTAAACTTAAATTTTATTTATAACTCAATCACTACATAGTCCCTTGTTTGTCCCTAACATACCAGTCATTTGAAATTAAATTTCATTTAGAACTAAATCATTGTGGATTTCAGTACTTTCAGAAGACTGAAGCTACATATAAAAAAAAATAAAGAGCAACATGGAGATTTACATGACTGATAGAGGATTGTTGTCCAACATCTTAATGCGACTATCATAGAAGCATGATCTGATCTCGACATCCATGGTGTGCACAACCTGAAATGACAGGCTCACAAGGGAATCCCAAAAGCTCACAATTGGGTAACGTGAACTCCCCCATTCTCTCCTTCTTCACTTCAACCATGTTAATAATTTGAATCTCTCTCAGTGAGATGATCTATTGCAAGACCAAGATATCAATATGGCCTCTGAATCCCTCAAAAACCTAGTTATGATATCCTTAGGTAACTCTGACTGGACATACGAATTCACAAAAAATCTAGGGTTCATAGGGTTTTTTAATAGTTATACTATGCTCAAGAACGTTTCCTTGAATTCCATACCCAATTTGGAGGATTAAGATATTGAGTCCTTGACTAGGGTTTGTAAGAGGATTTGTCTGATGATTCTCTTGAGATCCTTAAAAATTGTGACAATATCCAAGAATTCAGTTTAAAAGGTCTTTTTCTGATTTAATCCATCTCGTTTGGAAAACATAGGTGAGAATTGTCTAATTCTTTTGAAGTTCTCACTCGAGCTTGAGCATTCCATTGACATTACCCTAGCCATCTAGTATATGGGTACCCACTACCACAATATGCATGAATTGTCTTTACATATCTGACTTAGGGAAATGCGGAAGCTATGAAGGTTATAATAACTTGTTTGCTGACAATTGATTTATCATGTAACTAGATTGATTTAATTCCTCCTCATAAGTATTAGAAGTGTCAATGAGAACTAGTGATGACTAGCAACTATTGGCTCTTAATATTATGTGATGCTATGGTGCATAGTATGTAATGGATCGTCCATCATGTTTAGGTAGTACCTATGGTTTCATAACGTTAATATTTTTTTGTTGAAGGGTATTGTGTGTGAATGAGTGATGTCAGCAAAACCTTCTCACACTATGTATCAGTCCATCCTTGCCAAAACTATGTATTGGTTTAGCCTTGTCTCAACTATGTATCCCTTCCAGCCTTTCCCAAAATAGGTGCATAAACACAGCCTCTCCCCAACTAGTTATCAATTCTTTTCCTAGACTATGTATAGCTTACATCCTTGTCCAAACTATGTACAGTTTGCAACCTTGCTCAAAATATGGATCCAACCATGTCCAAATTAGGTGTCTAAAGCCCAAATTCATTCCAAGTATGTCTCATTAGCCTCATTCAAACTATGTTTATTCCCTTCCAACCTCACCCCAACCATGTATCTCTTGTTTGTCAGTCTAGTTGTTGTAAAATACATGTAGAAACAAGTCAATGTTTTTATAGCATTCAAATTTTTTATTTGTTGAGGTTGGGTATCGTGTTTGTTGAATGGGTATCATGTTTGTTGAATGGGTTTCACCCTTGAAAGATGATAACATGTATCTCTCTTAGGTCCGAGTACCAACTGTATTAGGGTATCCAAATTTGTTGTATATTTTAATGTATTTCATTATTTTATACATGTGACATATAAATGGATGGATCTGCATACAATGGGGTAAATTTATGTTGTGAATTACAACAGGATGTTATCTTCATGTTTTTGATCGGATTTTAGGGCTGGATAGCTAGGTTTGAATTAAGAATTTGCATTGTTATTCTAATGTTAAGAATCAATTGTGAAATAATTTGAAGAGAATATAAGTGGAAAACATTGCTTTGAGATGCTCATTTAGGAAGAGAAGATAAGAGGAAACTAGTGGAAAGGTAAAATGACAATAACTATAAGTCATTTCTATTTCTATTTGGAAAGGTAAGTTGGAGCCTTTAGTGCTTTTGAACTGGAAATGTATCTCAAGTTGATCATTATCTCGATCAATGGAAATCCAAATCCTTTATCCTCTTATCTGGAACTACTAACTATCAAAAGAATTGGAATAACATGAGTTATACATAAAATAAGAATAGGATAATCAGAAGAGAAGGGATGTATACATATTGACTATAGACAACTGAGACGACCATGCAAGTAGCCTCCTTAAATATTTCTTTTTGTACCCACTATATTATTTGATTGTTCCAACTATAACTTAAGTATAAATGTAAGGTTATGTGAATATTGACATCTTACTACATGTGAAAAAAAATGAAATACCATCCATCAACCTGTCTATCCAACTCATTAATATGTTATTTTGGTATGATAAAAAGTTAGCAATGTATTGTGAGGACTATTTTCTACAAGTACATATTGTTTAACAATTTATATAATATATGTTTATGTGTGCATGTATTCTTAAAATGGTAGTTTTTCGGAAATCATGACAATTATATTCTCAATGTTCAATTGTAGTACTTTTTATTGTGTGTGTGCACACCAATCCAATTAGTGTCAGGATGCAGATGATAAGGATAAGATCAATTGATTACTAATATGTGTCTATGATAAATAAACAGTCATGTGTCTACCAGTTTGTCCAACTTATTAATGCGGTGTGTTAAAAATGGACTCTGTCGTGGAAATTGATTAACAAATGTATGTGTTAATATGCTTTTATATTAAGGTATTAGGGTTTTTTTTCATTAAATATTGTTTCTCCAAACTTATGGTTTTGATCGAGAGAGATTAACATGTTTCAATTAATCAGTCAAGCATAATATATTTTTAAGAAACATATTTATTTCTTAAGCAAATAAAATTCCCAATGTTAGATATCATATCTGTCATGATTTTATGTAATATGATTTGAAGATTGATACAATGAATTATTAGAAGGCTTAGCCCAATATCATAGTTATTTCACATAGGTTTCTCCTACCATCCTTATTAATTATTTTTTCACACTTACATTCAGACGTAATATTATCTTTGATTGTAGGAAAAATAATAACATTATTGTTATTGCTCTCTTGCTACCTTTCCTCCTTCCTCTTATTTGATGTAATATTTAGTTCATGTTTTCTTGTTGATCCCATTTTATCTTGTTTATTCTTTTGGAATACTGGCTATAAACTTCACCTTGCAATGTTAGGAATACTTAACTGCAAATTTTAGTTCCATTGTGCCAGGAAGTGTAATTTTATTCTTTTGTTTTCTTTTCTCTTGATATGTTGTTTGCTATGAATTGGTTTGTGCTTGTTTAGAATTAACATATGCATCATATTAAGTTTATGTTGTGTATATACTGGTTTATTTTAAATTTCAATCTGAAAAATGCCTTATTAGGCTATTAGTTTGATCTAATTTTTTATTTAGTATATGTAATCTTGTGAGTTCTATAATAATTTTGTTCAGTTTTACAATACAAGATAATATTCAACTAGAATTACAATTTTGCATATGTTGTGTCTTTAGATTCCCTCTTCTACCACAAATAGTGAGACCCCACCGGAGAGGCCAGGAGAGCTTGAGTCTCTGGTAAGTTTAACGGAGTCAGGATTTTGTATTTTGTTCTAGCTGTCATCCCATTTGATATTGTTGTAATTTAGCTTTTGTTTATGTTGCTTGGTTTCTTTTTATATTATGGTAATTTATATTTTGTTTGTGTTGTTTTGTTTTTTTGATATTATTGTAATTTAACCTTTCGTTGTTTTTTAATTGATCTAAAATTTCTTCGAGTCAGTATTATATGAAAACTGAAATCTGCAAATTTGGTTCAAAATGCAAATTCCACTATCCAAAAGATAGGTCGGCCACATTAAAATAAGATGACAATGTTGATGGAAGTGAGGTTGTACTCAACTCAATTTGTTCTTTCATTCATTTTCTTGTATTTCATTTGATTTGATATCTCATTAGTCCTTGAATTTATATGTTCTTTTTTTATTTGTAGGTGAAACCTACCACATTTGATGTTGTTTTACTACCAGACTGGCCTGAAGAACAAGTGTGCCCTATAAGCTATTCAATGATTTTTTTTCATGCTTTCACGTTCTATAGCTTATTTTTTTTCTAATCAGATTATAGTTTTTTAATTTCTTTTTTGAGTTGTTGGGTTTATTGGATTTTTTCTTGTGGAACTCATTTTTTTGTCCGTTTTTTCTCATGGAATATTTTTTTATAGGTTCCACATGCTTTACATTACATCATGAATGGTTATTAGGGTCTTAGACAACATATGAGGATTAAGACCAATTTCTTAGGTACTATAATAAGATTGTGTGGCACATGGAACATGCACATGGTCTAAAATTTCTACATAGTACCTAGAAAGGGAATCTTTGGCCTATTTGTGTCATACGGTTTCCAATGCAACTTTTTTCACACCAAAGATGGTTTTTAGGGACATGGACGTATTCTCTGGATTAAAACAATGTCGTACATCATAATAGAGGATTTAATGTCTTGTGGACCATGCATGCGATTGACACCACCACATAACCTCATAAGGTGAAAATTTAGATTACATGTGTTGTGTGGATTCCATTATAAGGTTTTGCACATCATGGATGTTTATTAAGTAATTTCTAAATATTTTGAATTAAAACTAAGGTTGTATTCCCTAAAAATAAAATCATCTTTATCTAATGGACATGCACATGGCCCTATGCAAAATATTATTAATAGAAACAATGGACCTTGGGGCTTCAACGATTTAATGAGAACTAAAAATAGGGTATTATACATACTAAATGAATATTTTAGGAATAATGCACCAATAATGAGGTTCTTTACAATTCCATTTTTTTTTAAATTTTCCATATTATAAAAATTCTTTTAATTTGTATAGGCAGTTCAATTTTTTCATGACCAGATGGACACAAATGTTTTCAACAACATAGGTGAATTTATACTTGACTTGTTTTTATGATATCACTCCACGTTTCTTACCTACGACATATAAATGATATGAAAACCATCATAAATGAACATAAACCACAGATATATAATATGGTTAAGTGCATGATTTATAGGCCATTTATACAACACAATATTTGTTAAAATATTTTTCATGGACAAGTTATTTAGGTATGAAATTCATATATATCGGAAAATAAAAAATTAGGTCCTATATATGATCAATAAATGAATGGAGTATAACATGATTGATTCATGTCCTAATGATCATATTATATATTATGGCCAACATGCATAAAAATTAACTTCCCTGAATGTGGAATTAGTAGATATTGTACCGATTAGGAAACAAATAAATTTCCTCACAAAGTTCTTTGACATATCCCAATGATATAATCCAGATTTCCAGCAATTTTTTAGGTGAAAAAACATAACACAATTTGTGGACTATCATGCACGACACACACTAGTAGAAAATGAGAGATAAATGACTAGGCGACCAAAAAAATTGGTCACCGTAGTTTTTTGAAGGGATAAATGAACAAACTTGAGTGAGCCAACTAAAAATGACCGAAGGAATGACCAATTCGGCCACGAGATAAAATATATGACCAGAAAACAAGTAACTAAACTAAAAATTACCACATAAAAATATTATTAAGAATATGAATTGGTCAGTTATTTGGTCATTGTTACTTGTGTTACTTCAATAATGGAAAATTGCAATTTTGATATTGAATTTTGACAATTTACTAAATTCTAACACTGTACATGGATTCAAATACCTCAGGGGTCTCTAAATCCATCGACAATGTTAGAATTTAGTAAATTGTAGACCCCCTCATAGATTCAGTGGGTTATCTTGATAGTCCAGTTAGTGCCATGTCTTGGAGATTGGTCGTTTATCGCTAAATAATCATCATGTCTTAAATTTTATACCATTATGTTCGAGTTATCACACTTATCATGCTTATATTTCATTTGGCCAAAATCATCATTGTTTGACCATTTTGGCATTCAGTTGAAGTTTTAATAAGTAAGATTCTTTTGTATCTCATCAATTGAAATCCACCTATTTTGTGCCTCCTAGTTAATTTTAGATCTTATCTATGGATTCCAACTCATCATTATTATATTTAGAATGTTAGAAATACCACCTTCATGTTCCTATGGAGAAAAAAATTCATGTATCCTCCATTTAAAAAAAGTGTTATATTAATAATATATTTGAATATGTAAGAATATAGTATTTTATATATGTTAATTTATACTACTAAATATTTAATATATATAATAGTAATATAATATGTTGTTAATATTTTTTTTCTGTCTTCAATCGCTTAGAGGACGACAAACAACTCTTTTCGGGTTCTGCCTCAAATTGGTGTTTTTTTTCAAAGACAAACTTTATGATAGTATTTTTGACTAGTCATGGATTTTCTTAGGCTCAAATGCAAAAGAGAAGTAAATTACATCAGTAATGATGTGACAACAAGTTGTAAATCTATGTAAAGCAGGAACAATACATACCATTTTGTATGTAGTTTTTGATTAATTCAATCAGCTTTTTTTCTTCAGGGAAAAAAATGTTCTTAATATATAAATATATTATCATGAAACATTATAGAGAAACAAACTCATAAATATTAGTAGAAATATTTTAAATAAATAAATATTATTATAAAAATTATAATAATATAATTATATTAACAAATTTTTAAAAATAGACTCAATAATGAGGGAAAGCAAAATTTGAGGAAAAAATAGTGATGGAATATAAATAATATAATAATATAATTATATTAAAAAAATTTTAAAAACAAACAAAATAGGGAGGGAAGGAAAAATTTGGAGAAAAGAGGGTTATGTAGCTTGTCATTTTTCATCGAGGATTGAGGTAATTTGATCTCTATGTGTCCAAACCATAAAAATTATCTCTCATTTTTATTTCAAGTCAAAATATCTTGTTTGGCCATAAAATACTAGTTGTTTGAACTAAAATTTGATTTAAAACTCAATCACTATGGAGTCTCTTGTTTGTCTCTAACATGCTAGTCATTTGAATTAAAATTTGATTTAGAACTCAATCATTATGGTGTCCAACACTTTTCGCAAACTAGAGATATAGAGAAAAAAATGGAGAGAAACACGAAAATTTCCACGACTGGTAGAGGTTTGTTTTCCAACATCTTAATGAAATTACCAGAGAAGAACGATATGCTCTCAGCAACCATAGTGTGTAGAACCTAGAATGATGTGCTCACAAGGATAGCCCAAAAGTTCACAATAATGTAATGTGAACTCCCCCTTTTCTCCTTCTTCACTTCAACCATGTTAAGCAATCGAATATCTCTTATTGTGATGATCAATCACAGGGACATGATATCAAGATGGCCCCTAAACCATTTGAAAACATAGTTACATTATCCTTAGGTAACCCTGACCAGCCACATGAATTAATTACAAATCTAGGGTTCGAAGGGTTTGTTAATAATTATACTATGCTCGAAAATGTTTCCTTGAATTCCATACCCAATTTGAAGGATTCATGTATTGAGGCCTTTACTAGGGTTTGTAAGAGGCTTAGCACGATCAATCTCATGAATTGCTAGAATTTGTTTGATGATTCTTTGGAGAGCCTTAAAAATTGTGACAATATCCAAGAATTCGGTTTAAAGGATCTTTTCCAATTTACTTCATCTGGTTTGGAACAAATAGGTGAGAATTATCTAACGCTTTTGAATTTCTTACTCGATCTTGAACCTTCCGTCGACATTACCCTATCTATATAGTCTCTGGGTAACCGCTGCCACAATCTATAGGAATTGTCTTTACATATCTTACGCGAGGACTTGTGGAATCTATGAGGGTTATAATCTCTCATTTGGTGACAATTGCTTTATTATGTCACTAGATTGATTTAGTTCCTACTCATAAGTATAAGAAGTGTCAATGAGAACCGACAATGACTAGCATCTATTGGATTTGAATATTATGTGATGCTCTGGTGCATAGTATGTAATTGATAGTCCATCAAGTTTAGGTAGAACCTATTTCATAACGTTAATATTTGTTTGTTGAAGGGCATTATGTGTGAACGAGCAATGTGATCACAACCTTGTCACCCTATGTATCAATCTAGCCTTTCCAAAACTATGTGTCGTTTCAGCCTTATCTCAACTATGTATACCTTCCTACCTTGTCCAAACTAGGATCATAAATCTGGCCTCTCCCCAACTAGTTATCAATCCTTTGGTCAGACTATGTATACATTCCATCCTTGTATAATCTCTGCATCACTTGCAACATCGCTCAAAATATGTATCCAACCATTTCCAAATCAGGTGTATAAATCCCATACTCATTCCAAGTATGTCTCACCAGCCTCATTCAACCTACATTTATTCCATTCTAGTCTCGTTGTTCAGTCTAGTTGTTGGAACATCCATGTAGGGATAAGTCGATGTTCTATAGCATTCCCTCTTTTTTTTTGAGGATGGGTATCATGTTTATTGAACGAGTATCATGCTTGAATGACGATAACATGTCCCTCTCTTGGGTCTGAGGACCAATCATATTAGAGTATCCAAGTAAATTCAGTGTAGAGATTAATGTATTTCAATATTTTATACATGTAGCATAGAAATCGATGGATCTGGATACGTCGGGGTTAATCTATGCTGCAGATTAAAATAGGTTGTTTTCTTTATGTATTTGATCGGATTTTAGGGCTAGATAGTTGGGTTTGACTTAAGAATTTTCATTGTCTTATGTTAGGAATATATTGCAAAAGAAATTAAAGAAAAGATAAGTGGCGAACATTTCTTTGATCTGCTCATTTAGGAAGAGAAGATAAGAGAAAACTAGTGGAAAGGTAAACTGACAATAACCATAAGTCATTTCTATTTCTATTTGGAAAGGTGAAGTGGAGCCTCTAGTTATTTTGAACTGGAAATGTATCTCAACTTAATCATTATCTCGATCAGTGGAAATTCAAATCCTCGATACTCTTATATGGAACTCCTAACTATTAGAAGAATTGGAATAGTGTGACTTATACATAAAATAAGAATAGGATAATCACAAGATATGGGATGTATACATATTGACTATAGACAACTGAGACAACAATTCAAGTAGCCTCCTTAAATCTTTCTTTTTGTACCCACTATATTATTTGACTGTTCCAACTACAACTTAAGTAGAAATGTAAGGTTGTGTGAATACTCACATCTTAGTACATGTGACACAAAATTGAAATACCATCCATCAACCTGTCTGTCCAACTCATTAATATGTTATTTTGGTATGATAAAAAGTTGGAAATGTATTGTGAGGATTATTTTCTACAAGCATGTATTGTTTAACAATTTATATAATATATGTTTGTGTGTGCATGTATTCCTGAAATGGTGGGTTCTAGGAAATCATGGCAATTATATTCTCAAAGTTCAATTGTTGTACTTTTTATTGTTTGTGTGCACACCAATCCAATTAGCATCAAGATGTACATGATATGGATAAGAACAATTGATTACTCATTTGTGTCTATGGTAAATAAATAGGAATTTTTCTATGAGCTTGTCCAACTCATTAATGTGGTATGTTAAAAATGGATTGTGTCGTGGAAATTGATTACCAAATGTATATGTTAATATTCTTTTATATTAAGGCATTATGATTCTATTTTTGCTAGATAGTGTTTCTCCAAACTTATGGTTTGGATAGAGAGAGATTAATACGTTTCACTCAATCCGCTGCATAATATGTTTTTAAGAAACATATTTATTTCTTAAGCAAATAAAATGCCTAATGTTAGATATCATATTTGTCATGATTTTATGTAATATGCTTTGGATATTGATACAATGAATTATTATAATTATTCGCCCAATATCATAGTTCTCTCATATAGGTTTCTCCTACCATCCATAATTAATTATTTTTTCACACTTTACATTCATATGTTTTTGTAATATTGTTATTGTAGGCAAAGTAATAACATTATTGTTATTTCTCTCTTGCTTCCTTTCCTCTTTTCTCTTATTTGATGTAATATTTAGTTCATGTTTTCTTGTTGATCATGTTTTTTCTTGTTTATGGTTTTGGCATACTAGTTATAAACTACACCTTGCAATGGTATCCATACTTAACTACAAATTTTAGTTCCATTGTGCCAGGAAGTGCAATTTTATTATGTTCTCTTCTTTTATCTTGATATGTTGCTTGTCAGGCCTTGGTTTGTGCTTGTTCATAATTAACATATGCATCGGATTAAGTTTCTATTGTGTATATATTGGTTTATTTTAAAGTTCAATCTGAAGAATGCCTGGTTAGGCTGTTAGTTTGATGTAATTTTTAATTTAGTATATGTAATCCCGTGAGTTCTATAGTGATTTTGTTCAGTTTTACACTATAGGATCATATTCAACTGGAATTATAATTTTACATCTCTTGTGGTTCTAGGTTCCCTTTGCTACCAAAAATAGCGATACCCCACTTAATCCACCCAACATTTGGCATTATGTTGACTTTGACACGTTCAACATTGGCAAGTTTCATATCTCAACATGCATTGTCGACTCCAACATCTCAACATGGCTATGATAGATTATATCTTTGTATTCCAGTCGTTTGTAATGGTTGAACTTCCTAAACATTCTAAATTATTTGTAACTGAATGTAACGGGTAGTCACCCAAGCATCTCATCATCCTATATAAGCATGTACACTACTATAAAATACAAGAAAGTAATAGAGCAATAATTGAATAATAGAGATTGGTTCGAATTCTTTCATTTTTTATGTGTGGTTACTTTCTCTCTATGTAATGTATTCCTTGTTTTGCTTATTTTGTTATGCTACCACCATAACAATAATCGATTCATCCATTCGATCAACTATTTTCCTCCGACGTGCGCTTAGGCACCCGGATCACCCCCAGAGATGCCAAACGAGCTTGAGTCTCCTGTAAATTTAACTGAGTCAGGATTTTGTATTTTTTTCTAGATGAAATCCCATCTGATATTATTGTAATTTATCTTTTGTTTGTGTTGTTTGGTTTCTTTTAATATTATGCTAATTTAGGTTTTGTTTGTCTTGTTTGGTTTCTTTTGATATTTGCATTGTAGACTGTGGGTTCCTCCTTTGTGTTGGCCAAGCTGAGAGCTCGCGACCATGAGAGGCCTGTAACCAGCTTCGAAATTTGGCATTTCCCCTCCATTTTCTATGCTGTAACTATTGAGAGAGGTTGTTTATGGTTTTGGTATTTTACTGGTGGATGGAGTTACAGTAAGAGTGGATAGTGGCCTTTATTTATGGCTCGAGGGCTGTGTTGTTTTTAACCTGCAACTGAACATCATAGCTTCTACCCTCATATACTTGAGTTGATTTCTTTTTTTTCCTTCGCACAGGTAACTTTGTGTCTTCTTTCCTTCGGCATGGTTTCAAATGTGATCTAGTGTGGCCATATTTCCACAACTTCCACTTCAATTTATAGCAGTTAAAGTCTTACCTTTGACTTGGGTTTTAAAATTAGTTTTTCTCATGAGGGTTTTTACAATTTTAAGCAAACAAGTATTTATGACATTACTGTTTGAAACTTGCAGGCCTTTTCTCCCGGTTCTATCCCTGTAGGTGAAAGCAAGCTCACCCTTCAGCATTTCGTGGGAAACAAAAATGGTAAGCCCCGGTTCCAACGAGGGTTCTTCCTACAAGAAGTTGTGGTTGATGGAAGTTGGTTCCTGTGGTTGAAAAGCATGGCCTCTGTTCTCTGTTAGTTATGTTTCAAAGCTTGTTTTTTATTTTTCAAAGTTTTTAGAAACACTTAAAGGGTACTTCGTGCAAGGTGAAGAAGGCTCTGGAAGCCGTGATGTAACTGGTTTTTACTTGATGTTTTTAGCCTTACGGCTCGAACAATGTAATTTGATTTTACTTTTAAAAGAAAAGAGCCCATCTCTAGCTCAGTGAGGTTATCAACCTCTATCTAGCTAAGTTTTAGTTTTTATAAAAGATTGCAGTGGGTGAAGAAAGACTGTGAAACAATTGGGATTGTAAATGGGAACATGATTTTTCTCCTGTCAGTAAATTGTTTAGATACCATTTAATATATATATATATTTGCATATTTGGTTTTATTAATAGGATTGAGCCTCGACCCTTTAATTCTAAGGCTGTGAGCCATTCTTATTACTTGATTCTGTGTTTGCAAATTCTTTATGTAATATTGATTATTAAATTATGTTTTGAATAAGTTGTTCATTTAATAATTTAAATTATTACCTTGTATTTATAAGGATTTTCAATGCACAGTTTATGGGAACAATTACTTTGTTTAAGAGTAGTAATTTTACTCTGCTTTTGGCTCAAAGGGTTAATTAAAAGTAAACCCTACAGTTCGATAATAGCATTATTATACTTAGTGATTCTTAGCTCTGTTTAAATTTAAAATTTTCCTTTAAATATTTTTACAGCTTGTTTTTATTTCTCAGCTAAGAAGGATTAGGGTTTTAATGCTGCATACTAGTGAAAAGTATATATTTATCTTTCAATTCTAAGTATTGTATTACTGTAGAGACTTATGTGGTTCTAAATAGATTATAGTAGAATCCTTCTGTCTTAGACAGAGACACATAGTATCTGGAAATCATTTGTTATAAAAAATGTTTTGATAGTATAAATATCTTAACCTAACCCTAGATAATGGTCTGTTTACTATACTTATACTTATAACTGAAAGTTTTGATATATTGTAAAGAATACTGGTATTAGAGTTAGTTCTATAAATAATATGATTACTATTGTTTTTACATACCTATCTTTTAGTTTATATCTGAATAAAAAAATGCAGACAATATTTACTACTTCTTTACAGTAGAAATCATAAGCAAACTAAAGTAAAATCTAGTTACAATTTTCATTCAATTGAAAAGAATCATCATATTCACCTAAACACCCAGTTGTACTAGAGTACTGCTTGAGTCAGGCGTGGAAAAATACAGTATGGAAATTCTAATTCTATATGTTTCTCATTTTTGCATATTCATTTCTATTTCTAACATAATCTGTAATTTACCAAGTCTAACATTGCACAGTTACCCCTTTCTTCATAAACCCTAATTAAATACTAACATGCCTGTAGTTATAACTAATAAACATTTTACTGAAGACAGTTAAAAAATATAATAACATAAAGGCAAATAGAACCTGTCAATGATAAGACGACAACAGCTTAAGGAGGCTATTCCTCCCAATGAAACTCCTAGAGAGTGCTCAGACAACACTTCCTTAGGACCCCCAAGCTTGTTCCTGGTCTTCTTGGTAGAGAACTGGGTGGAGAATATAACTTTAAGACCTCTATCACATGATTGGTCCAATTACCTTAGTAATTAAATTTGCTCACAACAGTATGAACTTTAGCCTACAAGTTGCAATAAGTTTAGTCTCAGTAGTTAACCCCTCAAACTCACTTCAGTAATCCCCTCCATTGAATTTCTCATGAGTAAATTCATTCACCCTGAATGATCACCTCTAGAATGAGCAGCCTCAACTTTCTTCAATGGGAAATTTTATAGAGATTCCTATGTCTTCTGGGTCAGTTTTCATTTAATGAGCCACCTGCTCTGATTCCACTTTCTTGGGGAATCATGACCACAAATATAGGGAAGTTTCTACCTGCAACAGTTGGAAGTAGTTTGAGGATGCTACCACTTGTCAGTGTACTCTCCACCCAGTCTCCTCCAGCAATTGACCAGTGAACACTCTTTTAACAGCTTCCCTAAACTATTGTCTCATCATTTATTTATTTATAAATAAAATATTCTGAATTACTCTAATTATTCTTAACCCCACTGGGTCATCAATTACAAACTTAGCATAAAATATAACACAATGTTCCTCAAATAACATTAAATTGTTTTTGCAAATTGGGGCATGTGAAATACACACCCCTTTAAATTATAACATTTCCCTCGATGTTATTTATTCCTTGTCCTGAGAGTTCCCCTGAAATAGAATTGGATATGCATCCCGCATATGACTTTCTAATTCCTAGGTGGCTTCCTCTGGACTAAGGTGCTTCCATTGCACCTTCACCTGACCAATGGTGTAGTTTCGAAACCAGATCTCCCTCTGCTCGAGGATACAATCCGGTTCTACCAGAAAATATCCTTCAGGTTCCACCTGCACATCATTCTAATTAATAACATGAGTAGCATCATGTACATATTTTTTTAATACAGAAATGTGAAAAACATTGTGAACTTTTAAATTCAGTGGTAGAGCTAACTGATAGGCTACTTGTCTAATCCTGGACAGTATTTCAAAAGGACCATAATATTGAGGTGCTAGCTTAGCATAGCTACCGAGCCTCAGAGAACTCTTTTTGGGTCTCACCTTAATGAAAACATGTTCTCCCACCTTAATGAAAACATGTTCACCTACCTGGAACTCCTTTGGAGTTTGTTTAAGGTTTGCTTTACTTTTCTATCGATCTTGCACAATTTTCAAATTACCTTGTACCTATTTTACAATTAATTCCATTTCTTTCAATAATTCAGGTCCTAATACTAACCTGTCCACTGGATTACTCCAAGATATGAGGGTATTGCATTTCCTCCCATACAGAATTTTGAAAGGACTGTACCTAGCTGAAGCTTGATAATGATTATTGTAAGCAAATTCTACCAGATGTAAATAATCTTCCCATTTACCTGGCTGCTCCTTTACGTACATTCTTAGTAAATCCTCCAATACCTGATTTACTCTTTCAGTCTGTCCATAAGTTTGAGGATGGAAAGAGGTACTAAAGTTTAACGTAGTATTTAATCCTTTAAACAAAGATCTCCAAAAATTACCTGTAAATTTAGGGTCTCGGTCTGAAATTATCACCTTTGGTATTCCATGCAACTGAAAATTTTGTTTTAAGAAAATATCAGCAATATTTGCAGCTTTATAAGTAGTTTTTATAGGTATAAAATGGGCTGATTTACTAAATTTGTCAAACACTACCATTATTGAGACATTTAAGTTCTGGTTTTTAGGTAATCTAGTAACAAAACCAAGGCTAATTATCTCCCATTTCCAACTAGGGATAGGTGATGGATGAAGTAGCCTAGCTGGATGTTGATGTTCAGTTTTTACTTGCTGACATTCAAAGCATCTGGAAATATATTCTTCCAATTCATTTTTCATGTTTGGCCAGAAATAATCTTTTCTTAGCATGGTTATAGTTTTCTGATAACCTCGATGCCCTGAGTAAGGATTTTTATGAATTTCGTTTAAAATTAATAGCTTAATCTTAGGTACATTAGGTACATATAATCTGTCTTTATACAGTAATAGTCCTTTTTCATTCAAGCTGTACCTTGTACTTAGACTTTCTATTAAATTCTCTTTTACTTTTGCTTGTAATTTTCGGTAATTTTTGTCTTGTTCTATTCTAGGTTCAAGTTGTTCTTCCAAGTATGTTGTATAAGTGTTGATAGCTGTTGTAAAATTCAGCTTTGCATTTCTACTTAATGCATCAGCAAATTTATTCTCCTTTCCTTTGATGTGTTGAATTTAAAAATCGTATTCACTTAGAAAAGCGAGCCACCTAGCTTGCCTAGCATTCAAGTTAGGTTGATCTAACAGGTATTTCAATCCTTTATTATCCGTCATTAAGATAAACTTCCTTCCAATTAAATGATGATGCCACATATTTAAGGCATGTATGATAACAGCTAATTCTAAGTCATCGGTAGCATAATTTTTCTCATGAATCCTCAGTTTCCTAGACTCATAAGCAATGGCATGTCCTTCTTGAGTGAAAACTTCTCCTAAACTGTCATTGCATGCGTCAGTACATACTATAAAATCTTTATTAGGGTCAGCATATCTTAATATTGGTGCAGTGGTTAATAATGTTTTTAACTTTTTAAAACTGTCTTCGCACTTCTGATTCCAATCAAATTTCTTCCCCTTTTTCTGCAAAGAGGTTATAAGATTTGCAATTCTTGAAAACCCTTCGATGAACCTCTAGTAATAACCGGTAATCCCTATGAATGATCAGATGTCAGTTACGTCTTTTGGGACTGGCCAATCTTTGATTGCCTTTATATTTTTGGGGTTAATAGAAATTCCTTCTTTGGTCACCACATGACCTAAGTATTGGATTTTATCTTTAAAGAAGTCACATTTACTAAATTTCGCAAAAATTTGATGCTGTCGTAACTCTTGCAAGACAATTTTTAAGTGTTCTTTATGTTCTTTTTCAGATTTTGAATAAATTAATATGTCGTCAATAAATACGACCACAAATTTATCCAGATATTTGTGCTTTACATTATTCATTAGACACATAAAAACAATTGGAGCGCTAGTAAGCCTGAAAGGCATAACGACAAACTCATAATGTCCATATCGAGTTCTAAAAGATGTTTTAAAGATGTCTTCATCTTTAATTTGGACCTGGTGATATCCAGACCGTAAGTCAATCTTTGAAAACACCATGGCTCCATGTAGTTGATCAAACATATCATATATGCAAGGTAATAGGTATCTGTTCTTGATAGTCATTTTATTTAATTAACGATAATATATGCATAGTCGTAGAGTTCCATCCTTCTTCTTAACAAAGATGACAGGTGCCCCCCAGGGAGACACACTAGGTCTAATATAATTCTTATCAATAATTTCTTTTAACTGTGACTTAAGTTCATTTAGTTCAAGTATATTCATATGATAAGGGGCTTTTGAGCTAGGCACTGCACCAGGTACCAGCTCAATAGTAAAATATAATTCCCATTTCGGAGACAGTCCTGGAATTTATTTCGGAAATACATCTGAATATTCTTTTAGAATGGGTATATCTTCCAATTTTAATTTATCTATGTTGTTCATGTTTTTTTCATCGATTACTGTTACTGCATAAGCCTTACAGCCTTTCCTAACAGCTCTCTTAAGCTATAGAGCAAAGATTTTCCTTAGGGCTGTTTTCCTAGCAATTCCCTATACACTTATTAACTTTCCATCATTATTTATGCAAGTAAAGGTTTTATCGAAGCAATTCAAGACCACCCTGTGCTTCTCTAACCAATCCATACTAATTAATATATCATATGAGCCTAAAGGTAATACATTGAGTTTAACAAAAGTTTCAAACTGATCCATAGTTACTGCACAATTCTTTACAAAGATAATTACCTTTCTCTTTGCACCAGTAGCTAACTAAACTAACCAAGAACTTGCAAACTTTTCAACTAGAAGTTTACATTTTTCTACCAAATTAGGAGAAACATAGCTTAAACTAGCTCCTAGATCAATTAAAATAGATATAGTTATTTGATTTATCTTACCTTCCACTTCCACCATGGAAGTTTGATAGTTTTCTTGCCGATTCTCTAATGCTACATTGAACCTGGGCATTGTCCTCGCTAGATCATTAACAGTCATCTCCTCCTGTATTGTGTGCATGTTGCTGACAGTCTTCTTCCAATTGGGACAGAATGATGCATAATGCAGACCATTGCATTCCCAACACTTTATGGGTTCTTTTTGTTCAAAGTTCTTTGTGTAGTTACTATGGTTGTTAGTAGTTTATTTATTCTTTTGATTATTCTGATTGGTCTATGAATTACTTTTATTCCCTTGGAAATTCTTATTAGGAAAATTTTTGGTGTTATTATTTTTACAATTTCGATTAGGTACAAACTCTTTCTTCTTTTGTTCAAAGTTATTATTTCTTTTGGCCTTCCAGTTGACCATACTCTCCTTTTTACGATTCTATTCATAACATAAATTTGCTTTTCTCATGGCTTCTTCTAGAGTTTTCAGATTGTTATACTCAATCATGTCCTTTATATGATAAGGTAAATAGCTGAGAAACCATTGTACCTTAAGTTTTTCATCCTCAATGTATGGCACATACCTGAGCAGACTTAGAAATTTACTATTCAGTTCTTTCATATTCATTGTACCCAGTTTTAACTCATAGAATTCCTTAGCCCTCTCCTCATAGTACTGTTTAGATAAAAATTTATTTTTGAAATATTTCTTGAATGTGATCCAATTTATGTTTTTATCTCTTATTCCTTTTACTCTTTTTAAGTCCTACCACCATATATCAACTTTTCCCATAAGATTATAAATAGCCATCATGGCCATCAGTTGATTAGAATAGTTATGAATTTGGAAGTACTTCTTCATCCTGGATAGCCAAGATTCCGCTTCCTTCCCCTTTTCAGTTTTTCCATTAAATGTTGGCAGCTTGATCTTCTTGAACTCCCCAGATATTTCTTCATAAAGTTTATATTTTCTTTTCCTAGTATGGTGGTTATCTTCACTGCTGTCACTAGTATAATGAGAGTTGTGTTTATCATCATATACTTAGGAAGATGAGCTACTTTCATTTTTAACTTGTTTAGTGTTTTTATACTTATGCTGATAACCTATATCTTCAGACTCAGTTCTTTTACCCTTTCCCTCAGTATGAAATCTTTCTATTAATATCTGATTCAGCTCCTCTTGAGCTCTCAAAATTCTCTCATTTTCTTTCTTAACTGATTCCATCTCTGATTTTAATTCTTTAACTATTTGTAGTAGTTCGAAAGAATTATTGGTTATATATTCTTGTATAGGTTCTTTTTGTATAATATCTCATTCAATGCAAGGATATTCCTCATCTACATATTCTTCCAATCTTTTCATACCTGTCATTAACTCATAAACAAATTTCTCTATGTGTATCATTCAAAGAAAACAACATTAGCATAATTATTTAAATTTACTGTTCCATATAAGGAAGTTGAGCTTCATTAAGGTGTAGTGTTTGAACCTTGTACTTTGATACCACATGTAATAACCCAAAAATTTGTAAATTTTTTTTTTTTTTAAAGTGACATAAAATGTCTTAAGTCGCAGCTAAGTAACAACTAATGGTTAGCAGAAAATGAAATAGTTTCTAAAAGAATATGGTATTGCTTCTTTAAAAGAACCTAAAAACTAAAGGTTGTATTCTTAAACACCTGTGTTAGTACTATTAAAGACTTAACAGCTTTAGTTCTATCAAAGTTGGAAAAGGACTTGCATTTTGTTGCTGCTAGATATAGTGATGATTAACTTTTGTCAAGTAGGTAAGAATTTTTGTTTGAGATTGGGGCTTAATTAGCGTTCTTCTAACTCAATTGTACTGCCAGTTCCTTATAGGTTTAGTAGGTAAGCGTAAGATCCAGTAGGTGTTATTTAAAATTACGTCAATAAAATTACTTTCCTAGCATGTTAAGATGCTAGTTTAAGAAAAGGTTAAATATGTTGCTTGTCTTCAAGGAGGTAATGTAAATTCTTTTTCGTTTTTATAAATGCATAATTGCATTTATAACTAACACCATAATGACCTTTTAACAAACATAAACAAGGGTTTAATTTGATGGAACAAGTACTTACCAAGGTTCCTTCAATCATTTTAAAATCTTCAAACACTGTTTATCTTCTTATGTTTACAACAATGGTTATTTATAACTTCCCATAGAGATATTAGAGCTCATGGTTTTGGGTTGAAGTTCACTCACTAGTAGAAAATGAGAAATTAATGACTAAAAAAATGACTAAAATCAGGCTATAAACGACTATTTTTGAATCGGTGACTAATAGTAGCAAATTTCCACTATCTTATAGCTAGTCATATTTCACTAGTCATTAATAGCTTGACTTAGTAGTCATTGATAGACAATGATTTAGTCATTGATTGACAATGATTTAGTCATTTATAGTCAATGATTTAGTCATTGATTTAGTCATTGATTTAGATACTGAGTTAGTCATTGATTTAGTTGTTGATTTAGTCACTGATTGCAACCATTAATGACCAAATATATGACTAAATAAACTACTAGATGTTAACATATTAATGTCTAATCTAAATACGACTAAGATACGGGAAATTAACTACTAATAGTCGTATATATGCGAATTTAGTCGTTTTTGTAGTCACAAATTTATGATAGGGCATGGAGGAATCGAACCACCAACCTCCTGCCTATAATTAGGCAGGCGCTCTACCATTGAGCTATCACCCTTTAAGAAGTTGTTATTTCTTGACAATGATGATATTCAGACAAATTTATGATAGATATCAATCTTCAAACTACATAATTATTACTATTACAACTTACCAGTATCTAGTATTTATGATAAACTGATTCCTGAGCGCTATGTACAATTTTCCCTATAACGAAAGATAATAAAAATACTACAAATACTCTTACCAAAGATATTTAGTGATGAGCACCTCGTAGTCCAAGGAAGAGTCATTCCTGAAAAGAATTTCGAAGCCCAATGCCATCACTGCATCAAAAACAAAGAGTCAGAAACAAAACTTTCCCTCTTGTCTACTGCAATATTAAGAATCCATGAGCTTCAAGGTGTTTCAGATGTTCCTCATCATGGGCTATCAAAATTAAAATACAACCTATTGCTTTGATAATTAATAAACTTAAAATTATGCAAAGTATATTCACCTTTTCTTTGAGAAGGTTCCATAATAAGCAGATCTATGGTTGTGATCAAACTGCAAAAGGTTTATTCTCTTATTGTGAAGCCTATTTTAGCTTTAAATCAAGTGATAAAAATTCTAAGAGCCAAGCAGATTCAGAAACTTATTGCTAATGGAGACTCGATGATTATCATTTGCAAAATTGGAGACTTGACTCCCTATGCACCGTAATGTCTTGTAAAAATGATCTCTAGACCTAGAATTCAAAGAATTGCAAGTATTGCAAGTATTTTGACTTGGGGAATTGCAAGTATTGCAAGTATTTAGCATTGAATCATTTACTCTTTCAAAGGTTCCATTTTGTATGGAGGATTTATGCTTTGTGAATCATTATTCATTGGCTATAAGGGAACCTAATAGTGGATTCAATAATTAAAGAGTCATGTTGCAAATATAAAGAGAAATACCATGCTCCTACAACATTGCGTATTTAGAGAAACCTTTAAAGGGTTGTATATTTGGATTTTAGGTGATGATACCAGTTATTTGAAAGGCAGGACCACTAGTTAAGCATGAATTAAACTTGAAAAACTTGCAAACTATTAGGTATAACAAAATATATATCATCTCTGTGTTGAGATGTAAAGGATCTGAAACAGCTTCCATGATGATTGGACAATAGTTGACAGAGATAAATAACCATTGATAAGAACTGAACTTTCCTTAGAATGTATGGTCACCTAAAATAAGACTACACTAAAATTTAGATTCTAGTAAGATTTTGAGATTGACTAAAACTATCGGAAAGATTGGAGAGACTGGTAATATACAGTGTTATTCTAATGCACAGTTGCATAAAAGGCATATTCTTATCAAGATTTATGACTTTCAAAATGAAGGAATTTACTTGACCATGAAATGCACATTTATGATGAAGCAAAGGATAGAGAAATGTTGATGTATATGTAACTTCGAAATGTATTCATCTATGTATCTTATGTATTGTAACCCGATGTTTATTCCGGGATGTATTTGAGTCATGTCATGCCCCAATGTTCTGATCGGGAAGTTTCTATAATGAGAAAGTCATGTCAAGTCATTGTGGGTAACCCTCTTATTGGTCAAGGGTTAAAGTCCCCATAATTTTGGGGCCCTTGGGTTATTAGACTATCCTAGTGAAGTCGACCCTAGGAGAGTCATTGTAAGTCAGCGCAATAGTCCCCACCATTGTGTTATCCTCCTATTGGTTAGAGGAGGCAAAGTCCCCACAAGTGGTGGGGCACTAGGGTTATTAGACACTCCTAGCGATGTCGGCTCTAGTAAGTAATTGTTAAGTAAGGACGACATGTTGGAGTGCACTTCAAGTGAATGGAAGAATATAAATAGAGAGTGAGAGCCTCTTTATTTATCACTTGCAACACACATCACTCACTCACTCAAGTGTGGCGCATTAGTGAGGAAGGAAATACATTGGGACTAGACAAGAAGAAGACTACTGCTGTCGGAAGTGCATCTTACTGTTTTGGGCTTTTACTATTTTGGTGTTGATTCTATCTCTGAGGAAGTTGTGGGGTTTTCTCCTTTATGGTTTCCCCGAGGAAAACTCTTTGTGTCTCTTGTTTCTTGTGATGTGTTTATGTTTTATTGTTGTGCTTGTTATTCTCTTAGTGAAAAGATCCTAAGATCATAATGCTAGCTTATATGATGAAAAACTAACATGGTATCAGAGCTAACCTGAGAAGAAGACATTGTGCAGCTGTAGAATCTAGGGCTTCTTAATTTTTGGGTCTCTCTCCATAATCCATCAGTAAAAGCATACTAGGCTGACTCTGCATTGAAGGGCGCATCTTTCTGTCGAAGCGGAATTCGATTCCGAGCATTTTCAGTCTTCGATGCGGAAATTAGGGCTTTCTACAGAAGAGGAATTTTTGAGTGAGACTAGCATAGGATTTTTATCCTCATCAAAACCAAAGTTTATAGACCTGGATCAAGAAATTTGGTTGGGTGAAACTATGGGAAAGTCAAACCCTAGTTTGACCCCGAGCTTGAAAAACCCTAAATACTAAAACTGATAAGTTTTGGTACAGTCGCTATATTTCGAGGTTGGTGAAGTCTCAGAAGCTGAAAATTGCAGGAGATGAATATAAAATCATGATTAACATTTTTGCAAAAACCCAGCCTCATATTTACTATATTCTGGGAGATATGATCCCTCCAAGTTAGGGTTCCAGCCTCTTCAAGAATTCATCCTTAAACAGGACACATGGGGCGAATTGCAATATCTTGGGCTAAAGAGGTCCAACTGGAATTCCTGAAGATGTTATAGAAATGGAATAGACTATACTTTCAGTGGTCTGAACATCAAACTCAGAAGATGAACCAGTGACACATGGCATGCCATACAACTTCGTTGTTCTAAACAGTCTTGTAACAGGTCACCTTGGGAAAATGATCATAAATCCCAAATGGTGAAACCATTTCTAATGAAACCTATGGTGTGGGATTAGGGATATGCGAGGTTACCTATATGAGAAATTTAAAACACAAAGGAGCTGAAATTTAGGATATATCACAGAAACAGTAACAGGAATTTATGCAAAAGAAATTGGAAAATTAGGGCTTCGAGTTCTGGGAGCTTCCCTCCACTATTTTCAGAAAAGGAGTACATTGGATAGCTCCATTTGAAGAGATATATATGTATATCCAATCAGATCTAAAAGATTCCAAGTTTTGAAAATTAGGGTTTCTGTTACAAACCCTAGATCAGCGAGCTCCGGAACCAAGATGGACACCTCAATTTGGTAAGATCTAATCCTTTGCTATTTTCATTTGAGGTTCTCATTTCAAAGTGATTTATCACATCAGCTTGATGATAAGCTTGGTGAAGTTGACAAATTCCAAGCTTAGAAGTATATGATCTCTCTGAAGAAAATGGATTGGACACCTACATGAGTATAGAGGTTCCAGTTCCAGAGGGAGATGAGGCTAGAAGCCTTACACAAGAAGAACTTGGTCAAGGCCAAGAAGATCATTGCTGATTCAGTCACGAATGAACTTGTACTACAAGTGTCTTTCATAAAGACACCAATGATGTTTGATTCCTTGAGCAAGATATTTGAAGGAAAGAACATAGATCAGAATATGACCTTAAGAAACTAGTTGAAGGAAGTGAAGATCCAGAATGCAGAGACCATGCAGTCATAAGAGTCTCTCAAATCAAGAACAACTTGAAGCGGTAAAAGAAAAAGTGAAGAATGTAGAAGTGGTGATGGCCACCTTGAATGGCCTCCCAGGATCGTGGAATTCATTCATTCAAGGAATGTGTGCCAGAAGAAAGTGATTAATTTCAGTAGACTCTGGGAAGAGAACTCACAAGAAGAAGAAGTTCGAGAAGAGAAGGTGGGAGCAACTGAAGATCAAGCTCTTACCATCCAAAGAAGATTACTCAAGCGATGAGGAATATGAAGAAATCAACTCTTGAAGAACCTCTTATCCACATTAGCATTTGGATAAGAAATGATGCGATCATGAATGAAGAAGACGATGAAGCTGAAGACTCAAGAAGGAGTATACCCACGAAACAAATAAAGATAAGTATTCAATTTTCATTTCTTTGTTTTGTTATGCATTTGTTTATATTCAGTTATTGTATTATGCATGATAGGATGTTTGCATTAATGACAATATACTATTAATATGCATGTGATGGGTAAGTAGCTCATGGTGCTATACAAATTCTCCATTGCTACTTATCTAGAATGAAACCTCTTTGCTGACATATTGGATTAGTGCACAATCTCAATGTTGTCCTGGTAGAGATGGAAGGAATCTAGAAAGTTTCAGTGAGATATGGATGAATTTTGTATTGGCTAAAGTAGTTGCATGATCATATATTTATGCATAATAACTTGCCAACATAAATATTCCTTATGAAATGTTCTAACCATACAAATGCATTTGACTTGTAGGAAAGATCGCATACATAATCGCCTGCAAGCAACGAAGGATGAAACTTGTTCTGAAGAACAAGTGACGACAGTTCAAGATGAAGAATAATATGATGAATGCAGCGACATCATTGATGCAAAATCTTCCAACTATGAAGAAGTAACCAAGAACACTAGTTCAAGAAGAATGATGTCTAGGATGTAGTATCGAGACCTGAAGAGAAGTTCGTAGTTCCATCATGCAGTAGATGGAAACATCGTGGGATACAAAGCAATATTTGTAGCACGAGGCTTGTCATGAAAAGAAGACATAAACTAAGAAGAGATATTTGTAGCCACTGGAAGTGAAGTCACATGACATGCATAATCATGTGTGCAAATGAAAGAAGGCATTGTACGAGTTCAGAAGACACCCATGAAATAACACATACATGATGAGCTTGATGAATATCTTAACCTTTGCTACAAGGTTGATAAAGGATGACAAGCTCACAGATGGATGTGAGAAGAACTTTTGAAAAAGTTCAAGATAGAGGATCTTGGTATCCAGTGATACTAGATGGATACTACGTGTCACTCCGGTATAGAATGTTTCAGTGCATAGAGTACGGAAGACAAAGGGAGTATGATGCTCTGCTTCAAAGGGAGTGACTGCAGAAGATCCTGAGGTTTGACATGGTATGACAGGATGGATAGATTACTGATGACTCTAGGCTTTACTGAGAGTAAAGCGGATTCCAACCTTTTCCTCAAGGTTGAAGACGGAAGACTAGTGATGCTCCTGTTATGTGTTGATGCACTATTGTTCTAGGCATGGAAGTGTGGACAAGGGAAGTATGCACTAGAGATCCTGAATAGGTTCAGGATGATGGACTACATGACCACACCTATGGCATCGAACATGAAGCTATTGAGTGATGCTTCATCAGAGACAGTTGATGCTATGATGTATCATTAGATGATTGGGTCCTTGATGTACCTGAGACTAGATATTTGCTTTGTTGTGAACACATTGAGACATGTTCACCTGATGGTTGCAAAGCATGCAGGGGTACAGTTGATTATGGACTCAAGTACGATGCGAATCAAAAGATTAACCTAGAGGGTTATGTTAATTCAGATTGGGTAGGTAGTGCCATCGACAGGAAGAGTACTTTAGGATGTTGCTTCAGTATGGGATTAGGTGTGATCTCTTGGTTTAGTATGAAGCAATCCTGTGTGGCACTGAGTACAGCTGAAGCAGAGTATGTCGTGGCTTTTTCAGCTAGTTGTGAGGTAGTATGGCTGCAAAAGCTATTGTTTGATATATTTGATCTCTAGTTGGATGCTACTTGTATACATTGTGACAACCAGAGTTGCATGAAGTTGTGAGAGAATCCAGTGTTCCATGACAAGTTGAAGCATATCGAGATCAAGTATCACTATATCAGGGATATGGTGCAGAGAGGAGCAGTGAAGCTCCAGTATGTTGCGACGTAGGAACATATAGCTGATGTATTGACGAAGTGATTGGATAGGCTAAAGTTTGAGTACTTCAGGGAGAGACTTGGTGTTCTCCAGATCGAAATTCCCTCCAAGGGAAAGTGATGAGTCCCATAGCCATTTTGACATGGTGAGAGGATTGGTTCCTTCCATGGTCAGATGTAAGGGCTGAGCCATTCTGTCATGGTGAGAGGATTGGTTCCTTCCATGGTCAGATGTAAGGGCTGAGCCATTCTGTCATGGTGAGAGGATTGGTTCCTTCCATGTCAGATATGAGTGCTGAGATCCATAGCTATTCTAACGAGTAGGTCAGATATAAGAGCTGAGCCATTTTGTCATGGTGATAGGGTTGCTCCCTTCCATGTTAGATATGAGTGCTGGCCATTCTGTCAAGCAGGACATATGTAAGGGAAATTGCCATTCTAGGAATGGAGGCAACTGGTCAGTTATCAAGATCACTCAGTGTAGGACTGAGTAGCCATTCTGATGTGATAGAGGGTTGTTTTCCCACTTGATCAGATGTAAGGCCTGAACCATTCTGTCATGGCTAAAGGATTAAGTTCCTTCCATGTCAGATGTGAGTGTTGGCCATTCTGATGAGCAGGTCGGATGTAAGGGCAACTTCCATTCTCTAGGAGAATGGAGGCACCTGGTCAGTTACTAGGTAGCTCAGTCGAGGACTAGGGGCCATTCTAATATGTCTACTGGGATGTGTTCTTGTAGGATCAGATGTCAGTGCAATCCCTTCCATCACTGTGATAGGATGTGTTCATGTCTGGATGGATGTAAGTGCAGAGCCTTTCTGGAGCAACTGAGGGATGTGTTCTCATGTGCTCAGATGTAAGTGCTGAAATCTCTCATCACTGTGATAGGATGTGTTCCTATCTGGATGGGAGTCTTCCATCACTGTGATAGGATGTGTTCCTGTCTGGATGGATGTGCCCTTCTGACGAGTAGGTCAGATGTAAGTACTGAAATATCTCATCACTATGATAGGATGTGTTCTTGTCTGGATGGGAGTCTTCCATCACTGTGATAGGATGTGTTCCTATCTGGATGGATGTGCCCTTTTGACGAATAGGTCAGATGTAAGTGCTGAAATCTTCCATCACTGTGATAGGATGTGTTCTTGTCTGGATGGATGTGCCCTTCTGACCAGTAGGTCAGATGTAAGTGCTGAAATATTCCATCACTATGATAGGATGTGTTCCTGTCTGGATGGATGTGCCTTTCTGACGAGTAGGTCAGATGTAAGTGCTAGGCGAAGACCTACATGATGGGTAGGCCTACAACCAGCATGGAAAATGGCTGGCTCTGTAGAACTTCTTGTGATGAGAAGAATCATGAGATAGAACCAGTGATGATCCAGATCCAGTGATGACAGCCAGTGATGATCCAGATCGAGTGATGATCCAGATCTAGTAGTGATGATCCAGATCCAGTCCAGTGATGATGTTCCATGATGATCCAGATTGAGAGATGATCCAGATCCAGAGAAGATGACTTGAATATGAAGAATACTTGAAGATGAAGATGACTTGAACACTCAAGATGCAGATGACGGGATGATCCAGTTGATATAGAGAAGAAGACCAGTGCTGAAAATTGTGTCGAAAGAATACCTTCCTAGTTAAGAGGGAGTGTTGATGTATATGTAACTTCGAAATTTATTCATCTATGTATCTTATTTATTGTAACCTGATGTTTATTCCAGGATGTATTTGAGTCATTTCATGCCCTGATGTTTCGATCGGGAAGTTTCTATAATGAGAAAGTCATGTCAAGTCATTGTGGGTAACCCTCTTATTGGTCAAGGGTTAAAGTCCCCATAGTTGTGGGGCCCTTGGGTTATTAGACTATCCTAGTGAAGTCAACCCTAGGAGAGTCATTGTAAGTTGGGGCAATAGTCCCCACCATTGTGTTACCCTCCTATTGGTCATAGGAGGCAAAGTCCCCACAAGTGGTGGGGCACTAGGGTTATTAGACACTCCTAGAGATGTCGGCTCTAGTAAGTAATTGTTAAGTAAGGCCGACATGTTGGAGTGCACTTCAAGTGAATGAAAGAATATAAATAGAGAGTGAGAGCCTCTCTATTTATCACTTGCAACACACATCACTCACTCACTCAAGTGTGGCGCATTAGTGAGGAAGGAAATCCATTGGGACTAGACAAGAAGAAGACCACTGCTGTTGAAAGTGCATCTTATTGTTTTGGGATTTTACTATTTTGGTGCTGATTCTATCTCTGAGGAAGT
This sequence comes from Pseudotsuga menziesii, assembly GCA_001517045.1. Lineage (NCBI taxonomy): Eukaryota > Viridiplantae > Streptophyta > Pinopsida > Pinales > Pinaceae > Pseudotsuga > Pseudotsuga menziesii. Next base: position 146,451 of record LPNX011053095.1, read on the forward strand.
TGTGGGGTTTTATCCTTTATGGTTTCCCCAAGGAAAACTCTTTGTGTCTCTTGTTTCTTGTGATGTGATTATGTTTTATTGTTGTGCTTGTTATTCTCTCAGTGAAAAGATCCTAAGATCATAATGCTACCTTATATGATGAAAAACTAACAAGAAAATCATGATGAGGTTCATATTCCCCATTTGAACTGCCTACAAGAAACTATTTCTTCGTAAGGGGTAATAAAGCATGTCTCCATCCTGCTTGAGTGGAATGTGAAAGTGCCCTACCCTGATTATCTGATTATGAATTAGTTTTAAGTTCCAATTCCCTTCAGGCCCTATGGCATATTTACACCTTCCACTCTAACTGTCCACGTGGGATGTGTTGCTTCTTCAATGGAATATAAGAGCCTCACTAAGACCTGGGTCTCGTATTTTGGTGTGGAGTTATATTTACAAGTACAAAGTTCAAGGTTCATGAATAATTGTTCAAAACCTACCATTAGTACAACATTATAACATAGGGTATGTTTCTGAGGAAGGATAGAGGTAGGGCAGAGTAGACAGTAAGAGTAAGAGAGGGTCTGACCTAGCTAATTAAAAGAAAAAAATCTAAACCTTGGCTGAATTAGAGATTGAATAGTCTCTTAGTAAAGGGTAATGTGTTGGTGAGTGAGTGTAGCGCTAAGGCCTTATATTTCTTTTCTCTTAGGCAACAATTTTGGAAAGTGATGCTAAGAAGTCCCCAAGATGGCCAAGGGATATCTGACAATCCTACATGACATTGGTAATGTCTCGGTGCAACTTAGGGACATCCCTTGTGCAGTGTTAGATCTTAAAAGATAGGCTCATCTGAAAATGGTTATCTCTTGTATTTAGATCCATAAAAATAAGTCTATATCCATAGATAACAAACTTGGAAAAATACAAAAGCTTAAAATGGCTGGATAAAAGGAAACAAAAGCTGTAAATGCCATATTAGCAAGAGGTAAAACACAATTATTAAAATAAAATTACTAATATCCAACCACAAAAGAAGACAAAACTCAATCTTGGCCTCTAAAGGAACCAAAAATGTGCTTCCCTCTGAAGTGCTCTGAAATCCTTGCACCTTTAAGCCAAAAGAATTATTAGATAGTTCATTAATATTCAATAGTTCATGTCCATTTGTGCTTTCCAAAAAATCTTGTCCATTTTCCCACTCGCTCTGCAATTGCCTAGACGATGCCAAATTGGGAGTGGAATAATGGCTTGATCTTTCTCTAGAACCTTCTAACCTTGCACATAAAAATCTTAACTGCTTGCTATTTTGAGACTTCCATGAACTTGATATTTCCTTTGACAGCCCATTGCATTTATCAGTCTCAACAAGGAGCAAATTTGCTAAATTGTGAGGACTATTTAATACACTATCATCTGAATCAAAATTCAAAGACAATATGTTTGAAATTATATTGTTTTCTCCAACATCTGAGCCATTCATATAAAATTCTGGGCCAAAGATATTTTAATGATGTACATTGACTTATGATATTAAAACCCCTGATGGCTACAAACAAAGGAGGATGAAAAATAGATGGAAGGCTATGATTCCACAAGTGAAGGAAGTTAAATTGGGCTAAGGGGAGAGTACCTTAGTAAGTTGTTTAACTCAAGTCCTTAGCCTTAATTTTAAACCTTAGTTAGTGAATTTATCCAAAATCCCTAAACCATGAGTATGGGAGTTGATTTATTTAATCATTGTTTATCAACCTAATCTTGGGGGATTAAAAGGGGGAAACGTGGGATACTCATGAAGATAGCATGGAGGTTTCTCAACATGCAAATATAACGTTTGCAATTTGACCTTAGAGGGGATTTTATCCATCATTTCTTGTTGGTACCAAACTTGGTGAAAAAGGGGAAGTACAGTTACCTTATTAACTATATTTTCATGCATGTTGATGCAATTGCATAGGAAATTGATACTAATGGTTGTTGGGTTTGTTAGAAGATAAAAGTTAGCCTATAGCTAAGAATCCCTAAAGTCCTAATAGTGAGATTCCCTGGCTGGCTAATGCTGAAGCACTAAGAGGGATTGGGATAAATTGAGGGAACTGCTTGCAGAGAAATGGATCCCATTCCCAGTGTTGTGCACAGTGAGGGGGGAGTGTGTTGTTTGATAGGGATAGTAGTAGAGAGTGTTTTGGCACCAAAGAGGTTTTTGAGCTATGGGTTGAGGAAAACAACCTAGGATCTTCACCATTGTGGAATGATAGCCTCAACTTGAATGTGGCCTTTGCCATAAAAAGATTTAAAAGTGTGATAGATTTCCCCAAGGTTAGGAGGACTTTCCTTCATTTGCAACCAGTTGTAGGAATATTTCCATAAAGATAAGTGTTTTGAATGTCTTAAAATGCCATGTTTTATAGTTCTGTTATGCATTGATTATTTTCAAAATTGTCACTTATGTGTGTGTGAAATTAAATTATCATAATTATGGATGTATGCATGGTAGATCTTCATCCATGTTATAAGATTGAAAAATAAATAATTAAGGTTGTTGTAGCTTCCTTTTGCTATTAGTATCTACACTTAACTATTAAAAATGATATTGGTATCAGATGACAAATTTTACTGTAGAATTAAGGTACCACATAGGCTTTACAATGGGCAGAGGTTATTGGGTACATGGCAAGAATAGTTTGTTTATGATCCTATTATTTATGAATCACTCATATGTTCTCAATCATAATCTATCTACATGAGAAACCTCTACAACAACTCTTTAAAATAGATAACCCAAACTTACTACCTGGTACCTAATACTATACAATGGCTAACATAAGTCCAATCCATCATTGGACTATGATGTATTACTGTAATCATATTTCCTACATCCCCCTTAGTACAGACATAGTCCAAGATGTGATAGAGAGAAGCTTTTTGTAGTTGAAAATAGCGTCTATATCTGCGGTAGGTAGGCTGAAATTTTTAGCCAACATTGACTCTCATTCGGTTGTAGAGTCAATGGTCAAACATGTTAACATATATGCCTTTTTTGTTAGGTTATTTGAAATGGTTAACATAGAAAACATAAACATATGCTTGTTTTCAAGCAATCATGGTTGTGAGTCTCACTCTTAAACAACAAGGGCTGCAAAATGCATTTTGTATTGAATTGGAGCCTTCAAGGAAAAAAACTAATTTTGGTATATATCCGCATGAAAATCCTTTCTGGAAACATAGATATGTAGGAAATATCTCTAACCAATGGCAAAGTCAGCATAAGAACCGGCTCATATATAGTATATGACATTTGAATCCAATCATTTTGCAATATTCATTTATTATAACATGTGTACATACCAAAAAGTCATGAGTTCTTTCTACATATCCAAGAAATTGCATGGGAAGGGAAGAAATTACCATTGGCATAATGATCAGAAACTCTAGATATATTACAATGCATTGATGCACCTCCTAGATCCTCTGCAGATATTTATTTTCCAGTTGCAGCCTACCACAAGTATTACTCTTTAGGATGAACATAAGTTAAAACCCAATAGAAATGCCTCACATTACAAGACTTGATAAATCAGATAATTCTTGTATAACAGCAAATGTGAACATCAGATGATATAGTGAATTTAGACAAACCTTGACAAGAGGAGGTCCAGCTAAAAAATAGTACCATTTCCTTTGACAAGAAAACTTTCATCTTCCATTGTAGAAATATAAGCTCCTCCAGAAGTGCAAGAACCTAATACCAAAGCAATCTGTGGAATTCCTGTAGCTGACATTAGTGACTGATTGTAAAATATTCTTCCAAAATTCTCTCTGCCAGGAAAGACTTCTGCTTGTCTTGGAAGATTAGCATCACCATTGTCAATAAGATATATGCAAGGTAGATTGCACTGTGCAACAATTTCTTGTGCGTGAAGATGCTTCTTAACAGTAATAGGATAATAAGTCCCACCTTTGATAGTAGGGTCATTAGCTACAAACAAACACAATTGTTTATTAACTAGCCCTATTCTTGTCACAATTCCTCCAGAGGGTAAGGGCTCCTCATGCAACTCATGTCCTGCAAGCTTTATAATGTGATTGTGTTAGAAATGGAACCTTTTCCTTCAAACTCAAGTGTCTTTGAACTGATTACAAAATTTTTGAAACAAAATGACAACTGTCCAACAAACCAGTGAACCTAGCATCAAATATTCTTGACACGAAACTTCTTGAAAAGAATGTGTTTGTGCTCTATATCAAAATCCTTCAAAATTCCATAAAACAAAACTAGAGTCTAGAAGAGAAATGCCCGTACTCAATGATGGTTTCAATGTGAAAATCTGATTAACAGACAATGGCCTAGCAACAGAAGAAAGAAAGTCCAAAGGATTTCAAAGATGCACTTTCCATTCAGAAGGTTGTATAGACAATTAAATCCAACAGTTGTGAAACTTATGAGGGCCAAGAACCAAAGGGATTTCAACATTGTGTTAGTTTTTCATCACAATTATTTTTTCAACATTTAAGCTAGCATTATGTTAGGATCTTTTCACTGAGAGAATAACAAGCACAGCAATAACATAAGCACATCACATGAGACAAGAGACACAAAGAGTTTTGACAGGGGAAACCATAAATGAATAAAACCCCTCAACTTCCTCTAAGATAGTATCACCACAAGATGTGAAACCCAAAACAGTAAGATGACCTCCCAACACAACATCAGCCTTCTTTCTTCTGTCAAGGCAAAGTATTTCCTTCTCCAAAGGTGCGCCACACTTGAGAGAGCAAGTGATGTAATTCACAAGTGATAAATAGAGAGACACACACTCTCTATTTATATTAGTCCGTTCACTTAAGTTGCCATTTCACACGTAGGCTCAACCTAATAATTACTACTCGAGCCTACACCTTAATTAGTGTATAATAAATCAAGTGCCCCGAAACTGTGGGGACTTACTTAATGACTTGATATGACTTGTTTACATTAATAATCCTCCCGATCGGAACATCGGGGTAAGACAACATGACTCAAACAAATAATAGAAACATCCCGGAATAAACATTGGGTTACAATATATGAAATACATAGAAGAATACATTTCGAAGTTACATATACATCAACACTCCCTCTTAACTAGGAAGGTATTCTTTCGACATTATTTTCAACACTGGTCTTCTTCTCTGCATCAACTGGATCATCTTCGTCTTCAAGTCATCTTCGTCTTCAAGTCATCTGGATCTGGATCATCTCTCGATATGGATAATCATAGTACGTCATCACTGGATTTGGATCATCTCTTGATCTAGATCATCATCACTGAACTGGATCTGGATCATCACTCGATCTGGATCACTACTGTTGGATCTGGATCATCACTCGATCTTTATCTCTCAGAGTCATCATAATTGGATCTGGATCATAGCTCGATCTGGATCTCCACTGGTCATCATCATGTGTGTACTATCTCGTCATAAGAAGTTCTACAGAGCCAGCCCTTTTTCATGCTGGTTGTAGGCCTACCCTCATGTAGGTCTTTTCCCAGCACTTATATCTGACCTGCTCATCAGAAAGGCATGCCCAGCACTTATATCTGACCTGTTCATCAGAAGGGCACACCCAGCACTTATATCTGACCTGCTTGTCAGAAGGGCCCAGCACTCACATTCACGAGCATGATAGGACACACCTACTATCATCTGTGAAATGGCTCAGCACTTATAATCACCAGCATGGTAGGACACACCTACTACCATCTATGAAATGGCTCTGCACTTATATCTGACCTACTCATCAGAAAGGCACAATCCCATCCAGGGGAACACATCCAACCACACTGATGGGAGACTCCTATCTAGACAGGAACACATCCTATCACAGTGATAAGAGATTTCCGCACTTACATCTGACCTCCTCATCAAAAAGGCACAACCATCTAGGGAAACACATCCAACCACACTGATGGAAGACTCCTATCCAGACAGGAACACATCCTATCACAATGATAAGATATTTTAGCACTTATATCTGGTCCTACGAGAACACATCCCAGCAGTCACTCCAGAAAGGCTCTGCACTTACATCCATCCAGGGGAACACATCCAACCACACTGATGAAAAGGCTTGCACTCACATCTGATCCTACGAGAACACATCCCAGCAGTCATATCAGAATGGCCCCCAGTCCTTGACTGAGCTACCTGGTAACTGACCAAGCGCCTCCACTCTCATAGAGAATGGCAATTGCCCTTACATCCGACCTGCTCGTCAGAATGGCCAACACTCACATCTGACATGGAAGGAACTAAATCCTTTATCCATGAATAGAATGGTTTAGCCCTTACATCTGATCAAGTGGGAACACATCCCTCTGTCACATCAGAATGGCTATACAGTCCTATACTGAATCATCCTGGTAACTAACCAGGTGCCTCCATTCCTAGAATGGGAATTTCCCTTACATTCTACCTGCTCGTCGGAATGGTCAACACTCATATCTAACATGGAAGGAACCAATCCTCTCACCATGACAGAATGGCTATAGATCTCGGTACTCATATCAATCATGGAAGGAACCAATCCTCTCAACATGATGGAATGTCTCAGCCCTTACATCTGACCATGGAAGGAACCAATCCTCTCACCATGTCAGAATGGCTCTGGATCTCATCACTGTCTCTAGGAGGAAGCCTCGATCTGGAGAACACCAAGTCTCTCTCTGAAGTACTCGAACTTCATTCTAGCCAATGGATTCGTCAATACATCAGCTATCTGTTCCTCCGTCGCAACATACAGGAGCTTCACTACTCCTCTCTGCACCATATCCCTGATATAGTGATACTTGATCTCGATGTGCTTCAACTTGTCATGGAACACTGGATTCTCTGACAACTTCACACAACTTTGGTTGTCACAGTGTATACAAGTAGCATCCAATTTGAGATCAAATATATCAGATAGTAGCTTTCGCAACCATACTGCCTCACAACTAGCTGAACAAGCTGCGACATACTCTGCTTCAGCTGTGCTCAGTTCCACATAGGATTGCTTCCTACTAAACCAAGAGATCACACTTGATCCCATATTGAAGAAACATCCTGAAGTACTCTTCCTGTCGATGGCACTTCCTGCCCAATCTGAATCAACATAACCCTCCAAGTTAATCTTCTGATTCGCATCATACTTGAGCCCATAATCAATTGTACCCTTCAAGTACCTCAGAATATGCTTTGCAGCAACTAAATGAACACTTCTCGGATCTGTCAAGTACTGGCTCAAGGTGTTCACAGCAAAGCAAATATCTGGTCTCATGTTCGTCAGGTACATCAATGACCCAATCATCTGACGATACACCGTAGCATCAACCGTCTCTGAAGAAGCATCACTCAATAGATTCAGGTTCGATGCCATAGGTGTAGCTATAGCCTTGCAGTCCATCATCCCGAACCTCTTCAGGATCTCTACTGCATACTTCCCTTGTCCAAGGAAGATTCCATTTGTACTCTACCACACCTCCATACCTAGAACAATAGTGCATCGACACATAACAGGAGTATCACTGGTCTTTCGTCTTCAACCTTGAAGCAAAGGTTGGAATCCACTTTACTCTCAGTACCATGTTGATCCTCAGGATATTTTGTAGTCACTCCCTCTGAAGCAGAGCATCATACTCCCTCTGTCTTTTGTACTCTATGCACTGAAACATTCTGTACTGGAGTGACAAGTAGTATCCATCTAGGATCACTGGATACTAAGATCTCTATCTTGAACTTCTTCAAAAGTTCATCTTTCACCCATCCGTGAGCTTGTCATTCTCTATCAACCTTGTAACAAAGGTTAAGATATTCATCAAGCTCATCATGTATGTGATATCCCATGGGTGTCTTATGAACTCGTACAAGGCCTTTTTTCATTTGCACACATGATTATACATGTCATGTGACTTCACTTCTATTAGCTGTAAATGTTTCTCCGTAGACTATGCCTTCTCTTCGTGAGAAGCCTCATGCTACGAATCTTGTTTTGTATCCCACGATGTTTCGATCTACTGCATGATGGAACTATGAACTTCTCTTCAGGTCTCGATAATATGCCCTGACATCATTCTTCTTGAACTGGAAGTTTCTGCATCAATGATGTCACTGCATTCATCATATTATTCTTTGTCTTGAAACTGTCGTCACTTGTTCTTCGGAACAAGTCTTCATTCTTCTTTGCTTGTAGGTGATTATGTATGCGATCTTTCCTACAAGTCAAATGCAATTGTATGGTTAGAAACATTTCATAAGGAATATTTATACTGGAAAACACTTATGCATAAATATATGATCATGCAACTACTTTAGCCAATACAACATTCATCCATATCTCACTGAAACTTTCTAGATGCCTTCCATCTCTACCAGGAAAATATTGAGATTGTGCACTAATCCAATATGTCAGCAAAGAGGTTTCATTCCAGATAAGTAGCAATGGAGAATTTGTATAGCCCCATGAGCTACTTACCCATCATATGCATATTAGTAGTATTCTGTCATTAATGCAAACATCCTATCATGCATAATACAATAACTGAATATAAACAAATGCATAACAAATAATATAATGAAATGACAATTGAATACTTATGTTTATTTGTTTCGAGGGTAGACTCCTTATTGAGCCTTCAGCTTCATCATCTTCTTCATTCATAATAGCATCATTTCTTATCCAAAATCTAAGGTGGATAATAAGTTATTCAAGAGTTGAGTTCTTCATATTCCTCATTGCTTGAGGGATATTATTTGGATGGAAAGAGCTTGATCTTCAGTTGCTCCCACCTTCTCTTCTTGTGAGTTATCTTTCTAGAGTCTATTGAAAGTAATCATTTCCTTCTAGCACACATTCCTCACATGAATGAATTCCACAATCCTGGGAGGTCATTCAAGGTGGCCATCACCACTTTTGCATTCTTCACCTGGTTTCTTTAGGTCATATTCTGATTTTGTTCTTCCCTTCAAATAGCTTGAAATTCAGAAAGACCTTCAATAGCTTTGCTTGCACTACATAGTTCTCTGTAATGCACATGTGGAAGCCTTCTATGCCAAAGCTCATTTGGCTCTACTATGTCATGGATCAAGGCTTGTTCTTGGATGGCCCTTCAATTTGTACAAGCCTCCTTCTTGTTCTC